>CM062805.1:1131162443-1131472688 GCA_031772625.1 Pinus tabuliformis | reverse complement strand
AACATCCACCTGGATCATTCATCCCCCCTTATAAAGCAATGGTCCCCATTGCGTTGAGTTCCTCCCTGAGATGAGGAAGCTTCTACTGAGCTGGGTCTCTGGTGAGCTGTTCTGCAATCTTTGATGTGTCCAGAAATGGTGGGGAGCATGGTCGGCGACGGTCCACATTGAACACTCGGTGCAAGCAAAGGAATGGAGGAATGTTGTGCTTCAAAGCATTGTTCCCCGTAGCCTTGTTACTGGTGTAAGGACCATGTCGAAGTGGTCGAAGTGGTCTGAGTTTCTGATGGGTTTTGGTAAGGCACTCCTCTGCAAATGTAACCAAACTTTGTCACCCACCTGAAACTTGTGTGGTACCCCTTCGGGTAAGGAGAAGTTGTTCCTGTGTTCTGTCACGACTGTATCCCTCTGTTTGCTGCTGCTGTGTGGAGGAACCCTTCGCGGGGGGTCATGGATGTAGCAATGATCTTCCCCTTACTTTGGGAGCGAACCAGACAGAAAATAAAATTTCCTAGTCTGTGAGATGAGCTTGCTGCCTTTCTTAGCAGTGATCAAAGAGGTGGCGGTAGGTGGGGCTACCTCCGATATCCTGTATAATGAATTATCCAAAGAAATGATGACAGCGCGAGGCCTTGACTCATACACAACATGTCGCCTCCACAAGTATGGCTGGCCTAATAGTACATCACAAACATCCAGAGGTGTAACATCACACAATACCTCGTCTGTGAAGGGCTTGATGCTGTAGGAAAGGCGGCACTGCTGGCGAACTTTGAAATCTCGTCCTTCATGAAGCCAATCGATACTGTACGACTGTGGGTGTCGTGTAGTTGGTAGGCCCAACCGCTTCACGACCTCTGCTGAAATGAGGTTCTTTTGGCTGCCACTATCGACGATGAATTGCAGCGGAGAACCCTTCACCCACATCTGTGAGAGGAAAAGACGTTCCCCCTCCTCTGGATCTTCGGGCTCATTTTTCTGGATCTTGGCAGTAGCAACAGTGGCGGTGGGATCCGCATCAATGATCTGCTTCCCTTTGTCATTCCCTTGTCGGGTTTGACTCAGAGTCGGAACATGCACTTGATTCAGAAGCTTTCAACTCGGCCACCAGCGACTGCTTGGTCCGACACTCACTTGTGTTATGAGTGGGACTCTTGTGGAACTCACACCACTTTCCTGTGTCCTTCTTCGGCTTCGTGGTGTTGTTCTTTTCTTGCGGCTTCGACGGGTTGTCTTGGGTCACCCCACCTTGGCTTTGTCCTTTGGGCTTTGGATTCGCAGATCCAAAGTCTCGCTTCTTCTGTTTGAACTTTTGCTCGATTTTGACGGCGTATCAGTATGCTGTGCCGAGTGAGGAGATGTTCAAGAACTCCATCTCTTCCTGGATGTATCTGTGTAAGCAGCCACGATATTTGAGTACCAGATGCAGCTCAGAATCTTTGATACCCAATTTTGTGCGAAGGGTATGAAAAATGTTTGTGAACTCCGGCACATCTTGGTCTCGTCCCTGCCGCAGTGTGGTCCATTTGATGTGTTTGTCCTCATAGCTTTTGACAGGGTAGTACTGCTCCTTGATGGCATCCCGGAAGTCATTCCAAGTGGGTGCGGCTGAAAACAGTGAGCCTGTACTTTCATCCTTCTGTTCGCAGTAGGTTTCCCACCAGTCCTTGACGTGGGGTGCTGCTTTGAGAAGAGCGAAAACAATATTTTACCAACTTGAAAATTCATGAACAGAAAAATACCCATCGAGCAGATTTAACCATTTATCTACGGCATCTGCGTCTATTTGACCCTCGAAGATGGGGATTTCAAAATTAACTTGTACCTTAAATGGTGTGGCATTTCCAGAGTAGCTATTGGAAGCCGATGCATTGCCTCTAGGTAGCCGCTGAAGGATTTGGGCAAAGCTGTCCATCATCACATTCCTTTGTCGCTCGAGGGCTTCTTCAAGCAAGATTTTGATAGGATCTCCTGCCCCCTCGTTTTTCTTCTCATTCGCCATGGGAGGTCATCGAGATTCGCGAGGCTAGTCTTGCAAAGGTTCGACCAGTTCCAGACCTAACTCCTTATATCCCGACCTCGTTGGGGACATGCAAAGAAAAACAGAGAAAAAGCAGACCGCTCTGATACCATTGATCTGAATTTAAGCAGGAATGCAATAGATTACAGAGATAACCATAAATACAGAGATGCGATAACCATAAAAACAGAGGTGTAGCAGAAATAATACTTCATTTCATTAATGGAGAATATTGAAATATGCTTACAAATAGAAATAACCTAGCTAGGGCGATGGTAGCTTATCTCTGAGGAGAGATGTGTCGGCTACATGCCTCTGAACTGTTTCGAACTGTCTTACAATGAGGCTCGAGGCCTATTTATTGTTGAGAGAAACAATGGAAAACCCTTCACATTCCAAAACCTAACCCTAGAAGATGAAACGCCAAATTGTGGGCCCCGTTTTTGGGTAAGTTGGTACATCAACTTCCCGGGGTCGCGAATTGGTCGTACTATCTCCGTTTGACGCGCATGATAGCCCGTTGGAAAGATCTCTCCGAGGACTACGACGAAAAAGGCGATTTTTAGTTACAAAAATCGCTGGCGGTGGATTTCCCAAAAAACATCGTTTAGGGCCTCAAAACGGCTCCAGAAGTTTAGGACCCGAAAAACTGCTAAAAATAGTAAACTGTGTTATAATTAAGGAAACCTAAAAAATGAAAGAGACAGTTGTGGGGGTCCAAATGGGATAGGTGGGTGGCCACCAACATCCACCTGGATCATTCCTCCCCCATTATAAAGCAATGGTCCCCATTGCGTTGAGTTCCTCCCTGAGATGAGGAAGCTTCTACTGAGCTGGGTCTCTGGTGAGCTGTTCTGCAATCTCTGATGTGTCCAGAAATGGTGGGGAGCATGGTCGGCGACGGTCCACATTGAACACTCGGTGCAAGCAAAGGAATGGAGGAATGTTGTGCTTCAAAGCATTGTTCCCCGTAGCCTTGTTACTGGTGTAAGGACCATGTCGAAGTCGTCTGAGTTTCTGATGGGTTTTGGTAAGGGGCTCCCTCTGCAAATGTAACCAAACTTTGTCACCCACCTGAAACTTGTGTGGTACCCCTCCGGGTAAGGAGAAGTTGTTCCTGTGTTCTGTCACGACTGTATCCCTCTGTTGATGTTGCTGTGTGGAGGAACCCTTCGCGGGGGTCATGGATGTAGCAATGATCTCCCCCTTTGGGAGCGAACCAGACAGAAAATAAATTTCCTAGTCTGTGAGATGAGCTTGCTACCTTTCTTAGCAGTGATCAAAGAGGTGGCGGTAGGTGGGGCTACCTTCGGTATCCTGTATAATGAATTATCCAAGTAAATGATGATAGCGCGAGGCCTTGACTCATACACAACATGTCGCGTCCAAAAGTATCGCTGACCTAATAGTACATCACAAACATCCAGAGGTGTAACATCACACAGTACCTCGTCTGTGAAGGGATTGATGTTGTAGGAAAGGCAGCACTGCTGGCGAACTTTGAGATCTCGTCCTTCATGAAGCCAACCGATACTGTACGACTGTGGGTGTCGTGTAGTTGGTAGGCCCAACCGCTTCACGACCTCTGCTAAAATGAGGTTCTTTTGGCTGCCACTGTCGACAATGAATTGCAGCGGCGAACCCTTCACCCACATATGTGAGAGGAAACGACGTTCCCCCTCCTCTGGATCTTCGGGCTCATTTTTCTAGGTCTTGGCAGTAGCAACAGTGGCGGTGGGATCCGCATCAATGATCTGCTTCCCTTTGTCATTCCCCTTGTCGGGTTCTGACTCAGAGTCGGAACATGCACCTGATTCGGAAGCTTTCAACTCGGCCACTAGCGACTTCTTGGTCCGACACTCACTTGTGTTATGAGTGGGACTCTTGTGGAACTCACACCACTTCTAGGGCCTCAAAACGGCTCCAGAAGTTTAGGACCCGAAAAACTGCTAAAAATAGTAAACTGTGCTATAATTAAGGAAACCGAAAAACTGAAAGAGACAATTGTGGGGGTCCAAATGGGATAGGTGGGTTGCCACCAACATCCACCTGGATCAATTAGGCACTGAACAAGATCATTATCTGGAATAGGTACCCAATCCCGTGGATTCATGACATTCTGGACCAGCTCAAGGGGGCCAAATATTTTAGCAAGATTGACTTGAAGTCAGGTTATCACCAGGTGCCTGTTGAACCCTCCGATGTGTGGAAGATTGCCTTCAAATCCAAGGAGGGCCTTTTTGAATGCTTGGTCATGCCGTTCGGATTGACGAACACCCCTGCAACCTTCATGAGACTAATGGACAACATTTTGTGACCCTTCACCAATGTATTCGTGGTGGTGTATTTAGATGACATCTTGATCTTCAGCTAGAGTTGGGAAGAGCACCTTCGCCATATTCGATAGGTCCTTCAAGCCCTGTGCCAACACAAACTGTGTGCTAACTTGGAGAAATGCACCTTTGGCCTGAGCCAGGTTCAATATCTCAGGTACATCATTAATGAGCAAGGTGTACATGTGGACCCATCCAAGATAAAAGTCATTTGGGATTGGTCAGCCACAACCACTCTAACAGAGCTTCACAACTTTTTGGGTCTCGCCAATTTCTACCAAAGGTTTGTGTTGGGGTTCTATCATATCACTTGGTCTTTAAGTCAAGTCACCAAGGGCATAGCAAAATAAAATTTATTTTTCTTAGAAACCCAACAACAAGCATTCTTCGAGTTGAAGAATCACCTCTATTTTGCACCAGTGCTCACATTACCAGACCTACAACATCCATTTGAGATTGAGATAGATGCCTCTGACTATGCTATTGGTGTGTTTCTTACTCAGCATGGGCATCCAGTGGCTTACCACAGTGAGAAACTTTCAGACATAGTCCTAAAGTACCCCACTTAAGACAATGAAATGAATTCCATTGTGTAGGCATGTTGTCAATGTAAGCATTACATTTTGGGGAAGGAAACAATCATCCACACAGACCACTGACCTCTACAGTTCATACAAACACAAAGGAAGTTGCAAAATGATCGCCATCATAAATGGTCCACCTATTTGAAAAAGTTCCACTTGAACATTAAGTATAAGAAGGGAAACACAAATAATGTTGTTGATTGCCTCAGTTGACCACCGGTCACGGTGCTGATCACTGTGCTTGACTCTTGTGGGAAAAAGACATCAGGTTGGCCGGATCTTTACAAGAGCGATCCAGAATTCGACAACATATTCCAGACACTCCTGGAAGGGAAGCAAGTTCCAAATTTTCAGCTTCAGGATGCACTGTTATGCCACCTGGGACACATCTGTGTTCCTTCAAATGATCATGCCAATATTATTTGGGAGGCACACTACAGTCGAGTTGCTAGACATTTCATTGTAGAGAAAACAATGGCGGTATTGCAGAAGTATTTTTATTGGCCAAAACTTTTTCAGGATGTTGGGAAGTACATTAGATCGTGCACCGCCTGTGCCATTTTCAAACCAACCATCAAGAAGCAAGGCCTGTATACTCCTCTACCTACTCCTAGCCGGCCTTGGCAATCTATCTCCATGGATTACATGTCGGGCCTTCCTTCTACTAAGCATGACAATGATTCAATTTTCATGGTTGTCGACAAATTCTCTAATATGGCCATCATGGCGGCCTGTAAGAAGAGTATCACAATAGAGGCCACTGCTAAGCTATTCTTTGAGCAAGTATGGGTACACTTTGGGACCCCACAGTCCATTATCTCAGATCGGGACAATAGATTCCTGAGTGCAGTTTGTTGCATTCATTTATGATACTTACCTGTGGTCTTGATGCCATGCTGCAGTTGTCAAAGATCAGAGGTGCTACTGATGGTCATTCTTCTTCCTCTTTTGTTGTCTGTTGATGGTTTATTAGCTTTTGCAGGTGTCTGTGACTGAATATCTAATGTTGTTGTTGTTGTGGAGCTCTTGGATTTGATGATGCTTCTGTTGTGGAGCTCTTGGATTTCCACTTGGAAATGTTTAGTGTCTTATTTAGAATTATTGGTCATGTTGTTGGATGGTGCTGTGAGGATGTTGTAATGAATGGATAGAGGGAGTAGGAGTGTATGTGGATGCAGGGATGATGGTAATGGTTGAGGTGATTCTGTTAGAAAAAACAATCTTCACCTGAATGGAAGCAATGAAGTAAAAAAACAATAGAATTGATGGAGGGATGCATTGGTAAGGAGTGGAGGAGATGAAATATATGTGAGGTAGGGTTCCCTTTGGATCTTCTCTTTTCTCCTTAGTTGTCTTTCTCACCCACCTGCACATAACAATTATGTCTATATATATATATATATATATATATATATATATATATATATATATATATATAACACCTAGGCTGCCTCAGAGAGGTTTTCACCCAAGGATCTTCTTATCCTTTTCATTTTTCTCATCCTTGGGCCGCCTCATGAGGTTTTCAACCCAAAGATGGGAGTCAGGCACCTCATAAGGTTTTCACTTGGATCCTTATTCTTTTTTCTTTTTCAATGACCAGATGAGGGAGGAGCTGGAACTTGCTCCACCATCATCACTGCCTTATTAATGTTGTCAATGAACTCTTGCCTTGATAAAGGCCTCTTATACATTTTCAGTTTGTGTCCATTAACTAGCAATGGAATGGCTTCTTCATCAATAATCCTGATTTGCATTGAACCACTGTCATGGCATCTTTCCACCACATAAGTTCTGAGCCATCTTGTTCATAACTTTCCCTTAAAATATTTAAACCTAGAAACATATAACAATGCCTAGTCTCCTTCTTGAAATTGCTTCTCTTTGATGTGCATGTCATGCCAAACCTTCCTCTGAAGCTGAACTATCTCTGCATGTAGGAGAGCCTGCATTCTAAATTCAACCATGCCATTCAAATGTAACAACCTTTCTTTATGTGCATGACTGAGATCTAAATCTAGTTGGGCTACCATCCTCAATGTGTTATATTCAACTTCAATGGACAACATAAAATTTTTACCATAGACCAGCTCATAGGGTGTAAATCCAATGGTGGTCTTCCATGTTGTATTATAGGCCCAAGTGGCCTCATCTAGTCTTTTTGCCCAATCCTTCTTGTTGCTGCTCACCACCTTGGTTAAGATGTTCTCTAGTGCCCTATTGGTCATCTCCACTTGCCCATTAGCTTATGGATTATAAGGAGTGGAGGTCCTATGCTTGATTTTGTGGTGGCTAAGAAGTTCTTCAATTATGCTGGAGGTAAACTAGCTGCCTTGGTCTGTGACTAGCTCTCTAGGGTACCCAAATTTGTAGAATATATTCTCCCTTAGGAACTCAGCCACCTTTTCTTCTGTTGTTGCCTTAATTGCCTTGGTTTTAGCCCATTTAGTCAAATAATCTTTGCACACAATGATGTACCTTTTTTGCTTTGAAGGAGGGTTGATAGGCCCAATGAAGTCCATGCCCCACTTGTCAAATGGCTTGAAAGTCACTTGAGGTTGTAGGGGCATTTCATCTCTCGGAGTAGGCTTTCCCATCCTCTGGCACCGATCACACTGACTAATGTACTTCTTTACATCCTGATGAAGAGTAGGCCAATAATAGCCTGCTTTCAACACTTTGAATGTTGTCCTCTTTGTTGCAAAATGACCTCCACAAGGCCCATCATGATAGGTCAGAAGGATGTCAAAGACTTCCTCTTCGCTTACAGACATTCTTAAGATTTGACCTGGGCCAAGTTTGAACAGATTGCCCCCAATCCAGGTGAAGGGGGCGCTCTTCCTGATTATCTTACTCTTTTCTTTGGAGGGCAAGTTTGGTGGGAACTGTGATGATACCAGATAGTTTGCTATATTAGCAAACCATGGGGAGAGTACTGAAATAGCAAACAAATGCTTGTCTAGTAACTGATCATCCACCATTCCTTCTTCACCTGCAGGCATATTCATCCTAGATAGAAAGTTAGCAACAACATTCTCCTTACCAGGCTTATCAACAATAGTTAGATCAAACTGCTGCAATAAAAGTAACCATCTTATGATTCTAGCGTTTACATCTAGTTTGTTCATTAAATATTTAATTGCAGCATGATCAGTATGCACAAATGTTTGATATCCTGTAATATAATGCTTAAAATTGTTCAGTGAATGCACAACATCCAAGAGTTCTTTTTCGGTCACAGTATAATTTAATTAAGATTTTGATAGGTTTTTACTGGTAAAATAGATGGCATAAGGCAATTTCTCCTCTACCTGACCTAAGGATGCTCCTATGGCTTTATGTGAGGCATCAACATGGATATGAAAAGGGAGGGCCCAATTTGGGCCTCTCAGGATTGGTGCAATGAATAATTTACCCTTTAGAATGTCTAGGGCCTCTTGACAACTTTCTGACCATATAAATTCAGAATCTTTGGCTAATAATCCGAACAAAGGAGAGGCCAATTTGCTGAAGTCCTTTATGAAACTTCTGTAGTATCTAGCTAACCCTAAGAAACTCCTAACATCTCTATGCTTTTATGGAGGTGGGACCTTTTGGATGATGGCTATTTTGTTTGGGTCCACATGCAGTCCTTGCTGAGATATGGAATGACCTAGCACAGTCCCTTCAATCATTAAGAATTCACATTTTTCTAGACTGGGAGACAGGTTCATTTCAATGCACTTGCGTAATACTTTGCCTAGGTTAGTTAGGGCCTCTTGAAAATCACAGCCATAAAGTGTAAATTCATCCATATAGATTTCCACAACATCATGTACTAATTCAGCAAATATACTCAAGACTTCTCTCTGGAAAGTGGTAGGAACATTGCATAGGCCTAAAGGAAGGACCCTATAGGCAAAAGTACCCCAAGGGCAGGTGAATGTGGCCTTGTCCTGGTCTTCTGGGCAGATTTGGATTTGGTTATACCCACTGAATCCATATAGGAAAGAAAATAATTTATTCC
Source organism: Pinus tabuliformis (assembly GCA_031772625.1). Classification (NCBI taxonomy): domain Eukaryota; kingdom Viridiplantae; phylum Streptophyta; class Pinopsida; order Pinales; family Pinaceae; genus Pinus; species Pinus tabuliformis. The sequence goes on along the minus strand of CM062805.1, from coordinate 1,131,463,745 downwards.
CTGCCAGACCATCTAGCACTTGGTCAATGAAGGGTAGGGGAAAATGATCCTTATTGGTGGCTCTGTTCAACTCCCTATAATCCACACAAATCCTCTACTTACTATTTTTCTTGGGTACTAATACTAAAGGAGAGACCCACTCACTATTTGAGATAGGGTAAATAAATCCTGCATCTAGCAGTTTTTGCAGTTCTTCCTTGACTATCTCTTTAAGAGCTGGATTCATCCTCCTTTGTGGTTGCTTGACTGGCTTGCAACCTTCTTGGATGTAGATGTGGTGAGTACACACTGAGGGGTGTACTCCCTTCATTTCCTTATAGCTCCAAGTGAAGGCTTCTAGGTTCTCCCTCATTAGGTTGCATAGCTTTTCCTATTCCAAAGTAGAAAGAGATGGATTAATTTGTAAAGCTTTCTCTAGGCCAAATTCTATAGTTTTGACACGGAGTTTGTTGGAATTGGCCAGGCGTAAATCAATTGGATGTTTTTTCAGGGTTTCCCTTACTTCTTCTTCTAATGGCAGGGAACTAGGAGTTGGATTTTGGAGTAGGTGTTCAATTAAATCATCCTCATCTTGTTTTCCTCCTCCTATGATTGCTTCCAAAGTATAAAGTTGGGCAGAGTAACCCTCATCTTCTTCCTCCTCCTCTAACCATAAAGGTAAATCATGTTCTAGTGAAGGTTGAGCAGGAGGGTATAGGACTAATTGTTTGGACATATGCCCATTCTTGATGGTCATATTCCTAGCTCTGCAGCTAATGTAAGCATCAGCTGTGGCTAGCCATGGCCTCCCAAGGATGAGAGGGTAACCAGTAAGCTTAGCCTTAGGCTGGAGAACTAGGAAATCTGCAAGGTATTCCCAGGAATCAATGGAGACCATCACATCCTCCACAATTCCCTTAGGGGTGACTGTGGAATGGTCTGCAAGTTGCAGCACTGTTGTGGTCTTTCTCAATGACCCTTGGAGGTTGAGTTTGAGCATGGTGTCCTTAGTCATCACATTAATGGTAGCCCCAAGATCAATCAGAGTGTGTGGGACAATGGTGCCATTGATATGTACATCTACCACAGGGCTTCCAGGGTCCGAATATTTTGGACATATAACCTGCCCCAGCATTAAGTCAGACAAATGCCCAATGAAATAATGGTAGGGGCATCCCTTTTTATTCTTCCTAGATGCTTGAAGCACTTCTCCTTAATCAATTTATTATAAATAGGCACATCTTTGATTGCCTGGAGAAGGGGGATCTTTACACATAAATTCTTCAATTCTCCCAGAAGTTCAGTTTCTTCTGGGGTAGGCTATAGTGGTTGGGCTAATATTTGAGGAAAGGATGGATTTAATTTCAAGTTTCTTTCCTCTCTTTCTTCCTCAACCTCCCTATGTGGAGAGGGAGGTTGGTTATCAGGGAGAATTATCTCAGACCTTAGGTTAATCTCCTAGATTTATACAACATAAGCTAGGTATGATGTCTCTCCATTGTATGCTTGTTGAGCCTGCCTATTGTTTGGGTTTGGATTTGGTTGGGAAAGCATCTGAGGTTGTTTGGGTGGAGCAGAGTGTAGGAGTTGTGGTTGTGCAGGTGGTGGAGGCAATAGGGCTGGAACATTGTGGAATTGGGGCCTCCACCCCTGGGGTGGGGCATTCCACTGATGTTGTGGCTGACCATAAGGTTGGAATGACTGGTTGGTTGGTTGAGATTGATACTGAGATGTATATGACTAAGGAGTGGGTGTAGATCAAGAAGGATGAGCAGGGGGTCCCTAAGAAGGTATAGTTGTGGCTTGGTTGTGGTTATAATATGCATGGGATGGCCCTTGCCTACCCTACTGGTATGGTTTAGGCTCAAGAGGTCTCCTTTGGTTGATGTAGAAAAGCTACTCAGTGACCCCTTCAGCTCCTTAATACACATTTTTGAGTCTAGGTAAATAAGGGCACTTTTCTGTGGAGTGGTTTTCTTCACAGACTGAGCAAATCTAAATGTAATTTAATGCACATTCATTTCTAGTATGCCTCCTAGTGCATCTAGGACAAAAAATGGCTTTTCTCCCTCTTGCTTGCTTTTGATGTTTATGGTGTCCAATTGCAAGGCAAGGTTTTGCATCATGTCACTCTTGAAATCCTCCAACGTATTGGCCATAGGTTGACTACCCCTACCCTTTTTCCTGGTTGCCCTAGAATGGTTTCTAAAGAAAGTCTTAATATCCTCATAGGGTAATTGGTAGATATCTCCTCTTGCTATCGTATTTAAGGTATCCAAAAGGTCCTCCCTTACTCAAAGCAAGACCAAATTTAGTGACTCAGGGTCAATTGTACACCTAGCCCTTTTGTAACTAAGTTGGAATCTTTCTTCATAGTCCTCTAGGGATTCATCCTGGCCTACGATCATCCTAAAAATATCCTCTTTGGTATCCTTTGACCTACAATAGTCCCTATATTTTTTGTTAAAAGTTTGCTGCATCTGAGCCTAAGTTGTGATGTTATCTCCAGGTAAACCCATGAACTAGCGCAATGATGCATCCCTGAGGGTAGATGGGAATAGTTTTAACTTTTTCTCATCATTTGTATAGTCATAGGTTCGGCGGATGACAACAAACTCAAATAGGAAAGTGTTAGGGTCCTTTTTGGTCATGTCATGGAAATGAGGTAGAGCATAGGGGCTTATATTCTTCATCTTCATGTCCCCATTGGTTTCCCTGATGGGGAAGGCACTCTCAATTCTCTTTCCATCTCTCCTGTCATTTTGGATTCCAACCATTGGTTTAGTAGGAATGGGTTCTTCCTCTTCTTCTTCTTCTTTAGGTTCCCCAAATAGGTAAGTTTTCTCACCTAAAGGGTCTTCCAATTCACCGTAACTGAAAAAGAGAGAAGTTTGCTTGTTGGATGCAGTGGGGGTATTTGACAAGAATTTTCCTAAATTGTCCCTTATCCTACGAGGCATGAAAGGAAATGTTTTTGGGCTGGTTTTTGCAAGATTTTTTTAAAATCTAGAAAGTAATTTGCAGAATGGAAAGAAAAGCAGCTAATGATAATTGAAAGAAAGAAAGAAACTAGATTACTTTTGCAGAAATAAACTAATGGAAGAAAGTTTGAAGACTAGAAGTAGAAGAAAATAAAATAGGAGACTAGAAATAGAAGAAAGCAATAATTACTTCTACTTAGACACCTCCTGGAAACGGCGCCAACAAGTGATGAGCCTAGGTATTGCAACAATAATGCCGCAACTCCCAGGGCTACCAACTTTACTTATCAACCCTGGGTTCGTACAAACTTGGAGGTGACAGTGCTATATGCACAAGTAGAAGTGAAGGTCTTGCCTGTTGTCACTATTTATAGAGTCAGAAGAAAATTTAATTATTTGATGGAAGGAGAGCAAACCTTATTCTAAGAGAAATCTACTTCTATTGCAGTAATGAAGAAAAAGCATCAAAGGCTAAACTTGCACCATAACCCAACTTAATCAACCAAACAACTATGCTAAGCATAATTCCTAATTTAACATTAACCTAAGGCTAATTATCTATGTTGCAGAAGTAAAACACATTAAAACTAGACTAAGGGGTAAAAAAGAACTTAGGCTAAATCGGGTTTCAGGCGAAAAAAGCGATCAAAGGTCGAAATTTGTGAAAGGAGGGCGTGAGGGAGAAACAACGCATAAGAACCATTGGATCAGTCGCGTGAAAGATAATGAACGGTGGAGATTTGACCGTGGAAGGTTCCGTAGGCACATGGGTGAACAGGGTTTCTAACGGGATAGACGGTTAAGATTGTATCGCGAGGGATTTAGGTGAGTGAATGGATGAATAGCGGAACAAAGGAGATGGGTGGCTGAGATTTAATCGTGTTGGTGAGGTCAAGAGATGGACGGTGAGGCTAATCGGAGCGATGGATGGCTACGATCTTATCGTGCGGGTGAAGGTCAGAGATGGACGATGGAGGCTAGTCGGCAAATGGACAGCGGAGATTAGATCGCGGGCAAGAGAACATGCGGAAATGGTGTAGAGGATTTAGAGGGCGATAAGTTGTTTATCGCGCGCCCTCAAAGCTGTAAGTGGTTTTCTCAAATTTTACGCGATTAGCCTCCCCGAGCGACACGTAGCACGAGGAAACCACCCATTTCACGTGCTTTCGGGTGGATTACGTTCGGTCAGAAATCCATGCGATATGGAGCGATAACCATTAGATCAGGTGGGGCTGATCAACGGTGGAGATCGACCAAGCTAGTTGGTGATTGGGTGAAGCGATAGCAGTCAGATTATGCAAGGAAAATCGATGGTGGGGACTTAAAGTTCATAAAGTGAATGGTGGACTCCATGTGAGGCGGCAGTTGAAGAAAATGGTGAATCGGACAGTGATTGTGAAGGGTTGTTGGTGATCGGACGGCGAGGAAGCGATGGAGGGAGAACGTGCTGGAGGTGATTTCAAAGAAAAATAACAGAGAAAACCAGTGAGGGTATACAATGAACTGCATTCAAACAACGAACTCCATAGCCTATGCGAGAACCAGGAACTATGTTTTTGGGGTTTTTGGCAGGTCTCTACCTCAAGTCATGGTCCCAAAGGGACGCGATGAGGCCGAGACACCTGTGTACAACCTGATAGTAATCTTTTCCACTAATTTGACCTGTGAATTAAAAAAACCACAAATTACGACAAATGCAACTACTAAAACAGATGAACAGAAACATGAATCTATTCAAATAAATGAACATAACCAAAAAGCTACTTAACCAAATGAATCAGAACCAAAAGTTCTTGAGCAAATGCATCAACAAACCATGAAACTACTTAACAAATAGAAAGAACAAAATCTTATGCTAAAATAATAGAACAATAAAGAGGAGATGTGGTTGCTTGGGCCAGGCCCTAACCCAAGAGCTTGAGCCCTCGAAGTTTAACTCAGAGTTGGCTTTAAATAGTACTCATCTTCATTACAGAAACCATGGATTAAAAAGCAAGTTCACAGGTCTTTGCAGTTCAGAAATAAAACAGAGTTTTACAAATGAAGTTCGAATCCTAGTGAGGTCCTAAACCTCTCTATTTATACATTTTGAAATCTCTAACAACTTCCTTCCCATTAGGGAGGCTTGGCCTCTAATGACAGAAAATTGATTGTTGTCCCTTTCACTTGCTTGGATGTCTTCTTTAGTCCTCATGATGTGGTTGTTTGCACTCTGAGCTGATGGAGGAATATTTGAATGGAAGGGTAGTAGATGAGGAGGATTAACCTCCTATAATTCCTCTACCTTATCCCATTTTAGTCTTGAACAAGGTCTTTGTTATAGTTCTTTGCTTTTATCCTTTATACCTGCATTTTTCCTTGCTTTTATCTTTTATTCCTGTATTATATGCACATTAGACCACAAAGCCAAATATCCAACTCTAACTCATTTCATAAACAAAATATAATCAAAAGTATGCAATAAGTTGTGAGAATAGTTGGTTTGACTAAGCTAGGGGGTGAATTAAGGCCAAATAAGGACCATATAATTACTCAATAATGAGGCTCATCAACTTTCACAGAAGGGAAATGAGAGATTGAGCCTCTAGAAGAAAAGTAATAGTACTATTCTAAAATAGACACACAAGAACATGTAAAGGATCATTAGTTAACTTGAAAAATAGTTCACAAGATAACAACACACATTCAACAAGATGCATACCAAAGCCAACAAAATAGTTCATTTTAATTAGTATGTGTTAGATTAAACATATACCACAAACAATGAAAAAAAAATCTCACAATTATTCATGACATATGCATGAAAGTGCACTAGCTCCAAGAGCTTCATATATTAAGTGAAAGTGCCAACATACACGATTACAATGATGAAACACTAGCCCCAATAGTGGAACATTAAGTCACCACTTGCTCCTCCAATGAAATATCTTCTCTCGTATGCCAAGCTAGAGAACCCAAGGTGAAAAATCCTTGTCCGTTTACTTGAACTATGAGGCTGTATTTATAAAAAATGAGGTGACTCTCCACCTCCCATGTGACTCTTGACTTCCCTCATGAATCTTGATCTTCCACTATGAATTTTGAATTCCTATGTGACCTTTGAGCTTCTGCATGACTTTATAAATTTTTAGTGACTCTTTCACATTCCATGTGGGACCCTTAGGCTTCCACACATTTTTAAATTTTCTCATTTTTGGAATTTACATAATTACATTCCATGAGTGATGTGGAAAATACATTGACGCATATGAATTTGTATGACACTTTGAGAAGCCATGACTTGGCAGCGATGACATAAGACTTCATTTCATCAATGCAAAGATTTTCTTCTTATTGCTATGACTTTGAATTCTTCATGATGGATATTTAATTTTTCTTCATATTCACCCTCCAAAGGGTCTAAATGAGCGTCAGAACCTTCCAAGTAAACTTGAGTTTCCACCTCTTTGTCTTGGTCCAAGATTCCTTCATGTATTTCATGATGGTTCTTCCTTTTGCTCCTTCTTTGCAAGTGTTGTCTTGTAGTCTCTCCTTGATGACTTCCTTGAACATCACTTTGCCATATTGACATGGTCACACCTACAAATGAATTCCGTTCATGACAAGCCAACATTAGTCTGAAAACCATCTATTCCACCTTTTCTCACTCATGGAAGATGTTGGCTATGAAGGGACAATGGGCAAGGGTTCTAGGAAAAAGAAACTAGGAATTGCATAGTTGGATTCAGTAGTGACCAAGGGGTTCCCATGTTGTTCTGTGGAGTTTTGAAATGAACAATGTGGAGAGGTTATTCAAGATTCTACACAATGAGAAAATCCACGAGACAAGAGTGATGAGCTTGTGGATAAGGTTGTGCAGTGCACAATGCTTAAGGAAGAGGAGGTAGGGATTGTGCAGTTAAGCTTCGCAGGGACTGAGGGATGCCTAACTATCCACTAGAACTATGCAATGCATAGTAGGATTCAAGTTAGAACAACATATTGCGTAGTGAGGGGAATGCAGTACTATGTATGTGCATTGTGTAGTCATGGCATCGTTACATATGTATTCATTGTGTTGTACACCAGGTGTAGGTGTATGTGTTGTATGTCAGGTGTAAGGTGCATGTATTGCATGGCGTTGTATGCAATGTGTGATTGTATGTGTGTGATGCACACTATGTGTACATGATTTAGGAGAAGACATTGGGTGTTTTTCTAGTGTGGAAACCGATCCAACGTGCATATGGAATAAAGACAAAAGTAGAAGCTAAGGGTTGATGAAAGGACAAGTATCAATATTGCATTTCAATTTTATTATGCATGTGATTTATGATTCTGGTTTATGATAATTACATGAGATTTATGGTTATGGTTTATGATGGTTACATGTGATTTGTGATTTTTATCTATCATGGTCGTGTTTTGAGCTAACTTGATGTGATATGTTTATACATGATGATTTTATCAAAGATGCTAGTTTGACTTGTTGTGACAGGAAGTAAACAGGATTGCAAGTGTACCTTATTGACAAGCCACCAATAAGGCATGATTTGAATTTATTTGAATTTATTTTGAATCTAATGGAAATTATGTGCTTGGAACAGTAATGCATGAACATGCCTCGTTAAGTGGCTGAAATCGACCACTAGAATTAGCAGCAACACTGAAAGAAATTGGAACATGCAGCACTATGCTGGTAGAGCACTTCAAGAGTAGGGCCATTGTGGGACAATGGTACCCAATAGTGTGCATTGATTTACATGAGCATGCTATGACTGGTATGATGGTTGAGGCATGTATATGACTTGGTTGTTTGATCTTTCAATGCAAGGAAGCCTTGTCAAGGGATGGATTGCCCAGGATAGGGGATGTCGAGGAAATTGGAAGGTGAGTGACTGCACAAAAGGAGGTGACAAGATTTCCCGAGGGACTATGTAGCAGAGAAAGGAAGCACGAATATATTGGTTTATGTCATTAGCATTATTAGATGGAATCAGATGCACATTAGGAGTGCGCCCTGGAACAATGAGCCAGTAACTGTTCACTAAGAGGACAAGTGACATTGGATTGTAGCAGTGGACATTGGATGCAGATTTGAAATTACATTGGACTTTGTACTTCTTGGTAAGGAGGTGAATCCCGGTATTACTTTGAGGGTGGAGGTGTGAGCTTATGGATTCCCTTGTTATGGATGCAGGCATCGTATCCTTTTTATTTGCTAGTTGAGAAAATGTGCATATGTGTGTATTATTGTAAATATTGTATTGAATTGGTTTGTAAAGCTCCATAGACATGTTGATGGTGCTGGAAATCCGTCAACCAAGGGGATCTCCCTGATGTGAAGTCCCAACTAGACCTCACATTATTTGGTGTAGGATTCCCATATGGTATGAAGGCTTAGTTACCATATACTTAAAGATTGTCTTGGCTCTAGCTGTCAGCACATGAGAGTGTTACATTGGTATTTTCAAACAACAAGGTATGTGTGGCTGGTGAGTGCATAATGAAACTATGTCAAGGTTCTCTTACTGCAAACGATGATAGTGATCTTGATCTTGAGGGGAGGTCCCCAAGATCTGAAAAATTGAAATGCCAGAAGAATAGAGGAGAATACACAATAATAAAACCACAAAGAAACTTTTTATTAAAACATATAATCAATGTAAAGGCTACATTGTGGTGGACAATTTGTCTTTTTACAAAATGTGACTTGCTACTTATAACCTTTTTCAGTTACAATACCACAGGTAAATTCCATGGTGAATGAATACCAAGGGTGGATGTCACAATACCATGGAAATCACTTACAATACCGTGGGTAAATTCCATGGGTAGATGAATAACATGGGTGGATGAATACCATGGGTTCATGTCATTTTCCATTCGGATAAGATAATAAAGCGAGACTCTAAATGAGAGGTAGTAGTACCACCCTAGAAGAGACACACACAAACTAGAAAGGTTTGTCCAACACCCAACAGAATATTCCATATCGGATGCGGCAGTCATTAAAACTGAGGTGAAAAGGACAACACATACACCACCCAACAGAGTAGTCCACATAGATGTGATGGTCATTATAACCAGAAGAAGAAAAATATGGTTTGCTGAGTACCCCGTGGAGTAGTCCACAAGGATGTGATAATGGTGATAGCCAATACACAAAGGTGGTATGTCTAGTATCATGTGGAGTAGTCCATAGGGATGGGACAACGGTGATAAGCAATACAACACAAATTCAATAATCAAAGTACTAAAATAACCAAAAGTAATTCAACTATCTTAGTACAGGTTAAGCAAACATGCATTACAAATGTTTAAAGAGTAGTCTTACAAACATATACAAAACAAGCGTGAAACATGTTGGCCTTAACAGGGTTCTGAATTAAGCAAAAGTCCCAAGACACATCTATACACCATACATCACTAGTCCCAGTAGTGGGACATTGAAGCCACTCCTCGCTCCTTAAAGAACAGACTATAGACTCTCAAGGCTATGTGGGAGGAGCCAAGGTGAAAATTCCTTGCTCATACAATGGGAGGGGTATACATAGCGAAAGGTAATGCTTGAACCTTGTGAATCTTGGACGTATACATAGCTAAAGGTAATGCTTGAACCTTGTGAATCTTGGACTACCTTCATGAGTGTTCAGATATCATTTATAAAAATTGAATTTAGATAGAGAATATAACAATTATTTTTCTCAATTATAAAAATTATCAATCTAACTAAAAATAGGTTGAATTTAAAATTTATTTTAATTTATTATTTTCAAATTGGTTACTTAGTTTGAGAAAGAAAATAACAAATTGTAGAAAAGACTAAATTAGTAAATATGAAAAAAAGATACAATTGTAAAAATATTTGAAAAGTGAGGATGCGTATTTGAGGATTAAAATAACTGGCCTGCCCAAAGGTGACCATAATTTTTTTATGGTCTGTGTTTAAAATAAAAAACTTTTTCTTTTTACTCAGTAAAACAAATTTTTTTAATGTGAATAAGAGGTCCAAGTTAGCCATACTTTATAGACAGCGATCGTAGCATTGAGATTGGGCTTTTCATTTCTTCTATTTTCTCCAGTGTTATGTGGAATTTTATTATGATGTTTTGTGGTTATTTCTTTATTTTTTATGTTAATTATTAGATGTAATGTTAATAAGCTTGTGAGTTATTTTTAGTTTTTTGAGGTGTATATTTACATTTAACACAATTTTAAATAAAATGAATTATTTTCTTATTGATGTTCTCTCTGTGAGTGAACAGAAAGAGAAGAGAAGTCTTATTGATGTTATCTTAGTGATTGAACAGACAAAGAAATTGTCAATTGTTTAATAATTGTAGATATTTTTTTTGCTATTCAAAAGTATGGCTTTGTTATTAAATTGTGAATAGATATTTTTTTCTTTCTTAATTCTTGTATATTAAATTATTTTGGGGGTCTACACTTTTATGAAATTAATGTACACTGCATTTCATTTGTATTATATATATCATAGTGAATGCTTTTTATTTATTATTTTATTTAAAAAAATAATGGATATAAATATGGTCAATTTGTTGTAATATAAAAAGTTTTTTTTTTTTTTTTTTTTTCCTTCGGTTGGTGGTGTTCTTTGCAAAGTTGATAAGAGATTATTTTATCAGATTCCATTTTACAGAGCCTTAAATTTAACCTCTATGAAATTTTTTATTATGGAAATATTTTTTAATTTTTAACCAAAATCCTTAAATGCTATTTTTAAAATAAAAATACATCTTCCCTGCATGTAAAAAAAGATGGTGAGATAAGAATACATCTTCCCTGAATGTAAAAAGGAAACATGCATATCACGCATATCACCCAGACTTTGAAAAGATTCCACATGAGTGTCTTAACGAAAGCCTCCGTGGAAAACTAACTCATTATAAAATTAATTTTCAGTTTTAAAGTAGAATCCTTAAATGCTTCTTTTTGATTTAAGAATTCATTTTAATTAAATATAAAGAGGAAACATGTACATCACTAAAACTTTGAAAAAAATTAGATGGAACATAGTCATATCATTTAGAAATCGCCAACAAATAATTAAAGGGGGCCACATTTTATTTATACATAATAATACAATTATATATCAAAATAGATTTATTTATTTTTTATATGGATAATGTTATGTGAAAAACATAAATTTATTTATTTTACATTATGGGAAAAGTTTTTTTTGGAAATTGAATTTTGTTTTTTTGGTTTAAAATGTATTTCTAAATGCACAAATAATAAATTTTACATAATTTACAATTTACAATTTTAATTTTTTTTAATAAATTTACAAATAAACATTTATCTATAAAATTTTGTTTATATTATATTAAAAATATTTTATAACATTATCGCCAAAACACTACTTAATGAGATTTGATTTGACGACTACAAGGTTAAGAGCACTGTACTATTTTGTTTATTTTTTTTTCACAAGTGGGAAAACCTATCACCAATCACATTAATAAGATACCCGCTCCCGCGCTTCCAACTGCAAGAACCCATGACCCCTGAAAAAGAAGATGCACAGATTTAAACTGGAAGCTGACAGATGAGGGACGCCGTGCCTCCAACGGCAAGAACTCATGACCGTTGAAAAAGAAGATGTGCAGATGCGTTCATTATAATGGACCCCACGCCTCTAACTGCAAGAATCCATGACAGCTGAAAAAGAAGATGTGCAGATGCTTTCATTATAATGATATTTGTCTCTACAACTCCCGCTACTTAAACTGGAAGCTGACAGATGAGGAAGTTGCACTCCCCCTACTTAAACTGAAAGCTGACAGATGAGGAAGTTAAGCAGCTGGATCAAGCATTAAAGCTGACAGATGAGGAAGTTACTCGGCTGGATCATAATTCATTGGTCTAATTAGCAATGAGGATAGCGATTTCTAGTTGCTATGCGAGAATGCAAGTTGACTCATCACCCTTATTCAAGGAAAATCACGCTAACTCATCACCCTTACTTAAGGAAAACCAAGCCACCTAGAATAACCAGTGAGTGTTCCGGAAAGGGGTAGACTTTCATTCCTACCAAATTCAGGCTGACCCATCACCCTTATTCAAGGAAAATCACACTAACTCATCACCCTTACTTAAGGAAAACCAAGCCACCTAGAATAACCGGTTGGTGGTCCATAAGGGGGTAGACTTTCACTCCTACCAGATGCCTCTTGGTCTTCGGTTGTTAACCTGTTTCCTTCCATCTAAGAAAGACTAGTTCTTAACCAAACAGAAGCAGTTTTAGGGCATACTCCAATGGTGGTCTTAGGGCATACTCCAACCCTGGTCTTGGTTTGTTAACCTGTTTCCTTATGTCCGAGAAAAACGAGTCCTTAACAAACAAAAGCAGTTTCAGGGCATACTCTTAACCAAACAAAAGCAGTTTCAAAGCATACTCCAACGCCTCACTATCTAGGGTATCTACCAAACAAATTCTTAACCAAACAAAAATAATTTTAGGGCATACTCCAAGCCCTCACTATCTCACTTATCTACCAAACAAACCAAACAGAAAATTCACTAAAATAGTAAAACTAAAAACAACTAGAAACAAAAATCACTATTTTACAAAATAAATAAATAGCATAATTAATGACTTTTTTTTTTACAGCACAACGGTAGTTTTGTTACATATCTCTGTTGTTTAGTGGTCAGAAGTCCACGTTGCGGCCGTGGAGGCCTGGTCTCGAATTCCAGCAGCCACAACATTGCCAGGTTTTCTTAAAAATTTTATCGATTCCATCCCACTTCCGAGGCTCGAACTGTCGACGTCAGATTGACCAGAAAATTGAAAATTGGTGTGAGAGAGGGTTGAACCGAACTCTCGACATCGGACTGACAAGAAAATAAAAAATTGGGGTCAGAGACTGGCTCGAACTGTCGACGTCGGGGTTGACCAGAAAATTGAAAATTTGGGTAAGAGAGGGTCGAACTCTCGACATCTCACTGACGAAAAAATTAAAAATTCGGCTGAGAGATGGGCTCGAACTCTCGACGTCCCGGTTGACAAGAAATTTATAAAAGTGGGGTGAGAGAGGCTCGAACTCTCGACCTCAGGATTACTCAAATTAGCTATGAAACCTACGCGCTAACCAACTGCGCCACCACCCCGAGATGGGCTCGTTTTCATTGTAGTTAGTAAACCGAAAATTAACTTTGAAGGCCATAAGATTGTTGCCAATGAAGAACGCAGAGCCTTAGATGAACGAAACCGAGGGGCGACAACATTAAAATCTTTAGAAAGCAATGTGAAGAGATACTTACCCTGAACCGATAGATAGGAAGTCAGAGGATGAAAATAAAACGGGGCACTGGAGGTATTATAAAACCGAAAATGCAAGCAACCTGCTATTTTGGAATAAGGCTGCCTTAAATTTAGCGTAATTACAATCATTATTGATCAAGTGGTTAAGACGGGTTGTTAAATCTCTCTCCACCTACATTAGAATTCCTGAAAATGACATCCATGGCTTTTTATACCAAGGTGGGAGGTGTAGGTATCTAGTTGGAGTTTTCGATCCCAACTTTAATTTCTGGTAGTATTGGACATTTTAGTGCTAGGTTGAACTACGAGTTTCTTATATACGTGGCTTGCATAAATGGATTATAAGGATTTAGTCTCCATGAAATATGCTAGAATATTTATAGTAATATATACAAATCAAATATTAAGATTTACTTATAAAGTAGTTACGTTATTTTTATCATTTTAATTAAATTAATTAATTAAAAAAAATATATAAACAATTGACATATAAAGTGATAAGTAAGATATGGTTTTTTGGATATGTGGTATTCATAATCCATAGTATTGGCTCATAATATTGTAATAAAACAATACCTATTTATGATTAAGAATCTCCATGTAAAATGGGGTAGGTCTCCATGAGTAACAATCTTATTTCATGGTTTTTTAAATGTATATACGTTTTACTTATATATTAATTCTTATTATAATTAACAATAATAGCAATAATTTAAAACAAAATTATAATTTAGTTAGTTTTTATGATCTTTCATTTTATTTTAGTAATGAGATGCATTATGAAGTAAGTGTTTTGATGTTTATTATGGAATAATTTCTATCAATATTTACCAACCATTTAATTTATATGGGTGGGCTAGTTAAATTCATTATAGCTTATTCTATTCATATAAATCATGAGCTAAGGTGTATGCTAATTGGTTTGTATGTGGTTCAGTTTCCATTTATCTGTATTCCTATGAGACTATTCATATTCTCTCCCAAGTGAATATTACAAATTATCAAAACCCTTATGGATTAGGGTTTCAATATTCCTCTCTTTTATTTCAAATGAGTGTATGTGAGTCCAAGCAAATAGTCGAAATCTGGAACTGGATATTAGTCAATGGTTGAATGTGCTCTTTGAATTCAGTGGCTTAGGGATGACCAAAAACCAAAAGGCTAGTAAAAGTCTAAGCCTTCTACTAAATAATGGTTTAAGGATGACTACAAGATCTAGAACTTGTAGTTCCTATAACAATTCCTAATTTAGTTAGAAGTTGATGTCTTGTGTGAAATGGAAGTTCTCTTAGATGGTGGTTTAAAGATGACCACAAACTAATAATGGTGGACATAGTGGTTTAAAAATGGAAATAAATTGTTGTCTAGTAGAACTTGTTAGTATTTGACTAAATGGTGGTTTAAGGAAGATCACAAACTAAATCATGCTCATGGAGCATGACTTTCGCTCTAGCTTCAACTTTGAATTTGGCTCTCGTTAACTTTGGTTTGAGGCTCTAGCTCATACGCAGCTTCTTTCTGCTCAATCGATTGGACTTTTAAACTTGAACTATGCCTATTAATCATTGATATTATTCCCATTGTTAGAAACAAGGTGAGAAGGTGAAATTTTTTCCACAATGCTCACAAGGATGAAGATTAAAACATTGATCATTCATGTGGCCAAATCGATGAGGGTATCGGCTTCTAACAAAATGCCCCTGTTTGAAATGAAATTTAATTAGTAAATTTATAGAAAAAACTATTTTCAAGTTACTGTTGTTCTTGATTCTGAATGTGAATTGATCTTCAGGTTAGGATTGAATATACAAACAATGTCATGTTCCCTTTTATTTGGGTTGTACACCTATGTTGATTTGACGGATGAAGACTACCCTCATATTCTCCCCCTACAACATACAGATGATTATTAAAAATAACAAGCTTTCATGTCAACCAAACGAGGAGCATTTATTAGAGATACCCTCCATTTGGCAACCATCGTCAACAATACAATATGTGTAAGAATAAAGAATAATTGATTCTATCTTATTCTATCTAGTTACTTGATGTTTCTCAACAAATGTTAAATCAAACATATTGGCAATTCCTTGATTAAGTGTTTCAAGTGTGGCTTTGATATTAAGAGTGTCGAAATTCTGAAGATGTCTTGGTGTTTTTCTCCCCCACTAATGGAATTTTCACAAGTTTTCTTTCTTCACATTGCCATATCCTACCATATGCAAAAGAGCATATTGTAACATGCATGATCCAAGTGGATATTGGTGGCCACCCGCCTATTCCACCTGGACCTTTAGCTGGTTTCATCAGTTTCCTTGATTATAGCATAATTTACTATTTTTAGCAGTTTTTCGGGTCTTGAACTTTCAGAGTTATTTTGACCCCCTAAACAACATTTTTTCGAGGGATGCAACAATCTTGTGCCTATGGCTATGGGCTATCGCAAATATAGAAATACTCGAGATATTTCTAACAAGGTATCGTATGCGCCAAATGGAGATCATATGACCAAGTTATGACCCGAGGAAGTTGGTTGTCCAACTAACCCCAACAGATCCCACAAACTCTTGTCGTTCCATCTCCTAGGGTTAGTGTTTCGGTTGTTTAGGGTTTTCCCTTTGTTTTTCAATAATAAAAGGCTCTTGAGCCTCATTGTAACACAATTCAAAGGCATGTAGCCGCCACATCTTTTCTTGTAGATAAGCTACCATCACCTGAGCTAGTTTATTTCCATTCTATATGTAAGCATCTCTCAGTTCTTTGATATTAATGAAATGGAGATTTATTTATGCTATATCATTGTGTTTATTTTTATATTTGTATTTCTTTTCGTTCCTGTATGAGTCTGGATCAATGCAACCATGTCCAATTCTCAACATAAACTTATTCCAGTTAAACAAACAAGGATGACCTTATCATACAATATGTGACCCATTGGGACATAGCCCGTAGGAAACCCAAAGTTCTCAAAATTGGTCTTCTCAATAGCATTGATGGCAAAAAAATAGAGCATTGCTGCATTAATCAATTTTTTCACCATGTCAATGCTAGTGACGTCTAGCATCTCAATGGTCATAGCCTTGATAACCTTAGGGTTTGACAATCTTAAGCACTTATGGGAGGATATTATCTAAGAGAAAGCAACCTTACCATGTGACCAAAGTTTCAATTGTATGAATTGAATGAATTTGAATCCCACTAGTGAGGGAGAGTAGCTCAAGTGCTCATGTTGTATGGAATTATCCAATGTGGTGGTAGTGATACAACCCACAAAATCTTGTGAGACCATGAAGGAAGAAGCTATGGTGAAGGAATTCAAATAAAATCCAATTTAGATACATAGAAGCAAATCTTGAATTTTTCTGTATGACAAGTCTCATGATTGGTGCAAATGGGTACAAGACTGAGGAGTGAGCTTCATCATGTGAACCCTAGTTCTCATATACCGAGAGAAGAACAAGGAATCTAGGGTCTTTGGAGTACCTAAGAATGAATTCATGAGGATATATGGTAATGCTAACAAAGATAGAAAAGAGAGATTAAATATCAAGTGCATGCATAAGGGAATGAAATAAAGAAAATGAAACACCTAGAGCATCCCTCACATACCACATAAATGAACTAGGGAATGCCAAATCAGGGTATGGCATAGATCTAATAGGCTATGGAGAGACTCTTGTATTTGATACCATTGTTGGAGTGTTAATGTCAAATATAGGTGTGGATTTCATTTTTTATTAGAATAAAACACAAATAAATATAATCTTTATACCCATTGGATTCATCTTGTTGGGTGTGTGTTATATTCTTTCCATGCGTCATGGGGTCTGAGGTAGCACCCCAAAAAAAATTTGTTTTATACGGACCCAATAATAGTTGGGCACACCCAAGGATGGGGGGCAAACCCAAATATGGTGGGCGAGCCTACCTACCCATGGTTTTGCGCATGGTTTTTGGGCACGATGGTTTTTTCCAATGGTATTTGTAAATCTCGTCAAGGGAGTTATGGTTATGTTCTAATCTAGGGTTAGTTGATTGGGGTTTATGAATGCTGATGAGCCTAGGTATTACAACAATTAATGCTGCAAATCCCAGGGCTACCAAATTTACTTATCAAGCTAGGGTTCGTACAAACTTGGAGGTGAGAGTGCTATATGCACAAGTAGAAGTGAAGGTCCTGCTTGTTGTCATTATTTATAGAGTCAGAAGAAGCTTTAATTTTTTATGGAAGGAGAGAAAACCTTATTCTAAGAGAGAGTTATTCTACTGCAGAAATGAAGAAAGCAATCATGTAATGTTAAACTCACATCAAACCCTAGCTAACCAATTAAACAACAATGCGAAGCAAAATTACTAGGTTAATCACTAATCTAATGCTAATTATCTAAGTTGCAGAAGTAAGAGCATCAAAACTAGACTAAGGGGTAAATAATGGAAACTAAGCTGAGCCTGTGTCTAAGCGGAAGAAACAGTCAGAGGTCAAATTGGTGAAAAGAGGACGTGAGGGAGCAACAACGCCTAAGAACCATTGGATCAGGCGGGTGAAAGGAAAACGAATGACTGAGATCGGACTGCAAGAGGGTACATAGGTATATGGGTGAATAGGGTGAACTAATAGGATGAACGGTTGAGATTATGTCGCGGAGGCGAAGTCAAGAGATGGATGGGTGAAATTAATCAGCAGATGGACGGTGAAGATCGGCCAAGCAAGTTAGCGATCAGGTGAAGCGATAGCCATCAGAACAAACGAGGCAGATCGACGGTGGGAGTTTAAGGTGGTAAAGTGATCGAGTGATGCAATGGCCGTCAGATCAGGAGACAGATCAACGGTGGATATGGGAGCACTTAAAGGAACGTGCAGAAATGGGGGGGCGAGTTTAGAGGGCGGTAAGCAGTATATCGTGCGCTCGCATGCCCTTGTGCGGATAACGATTAGACATAAATCCACATGATATCGCGCGAAGGCCATCGGATCTGGCAAGGTAGATTTACGGTGGAGATTTGACTGAGCAGGTTGGTGAGCGGGTGTACGATAGCCGTCGGATCTGACAAGGCAGATCAAAGGTTGGGATTTAAAGTGCATGAAGTAAGTGGAGGACTCCACGCAGGGTAGTGGTTGGAGAAAAGAGTGAATCAGACGGTGATTGTGAAGGTTGGTTGGTGATCGGACAGCGAGGAAGCGATGTAGGGGGAATGTGCTGGAGGTAGTTTCAAAGGAAAATGGCAGAGAAAAGCAGTGCGCATAAATAGCTACTTGTATTTAAACAGCGAACTCCGTAGCCCATGCGAGAACCAAAGACTGTGTTTTTGGGGTTGCTGGAGGGTCTCTACCTCAAGTCATGGTCCCAAAGGGAGGAGATGAGGGTGAGACACCTGCGCACAACCTGATAGTAATATTTTCCTCTCACTAACCTGTGATTTAAAAACACAACTAAAAGTAAACTGCAGCAAATCCAGCTACCGAAACAAATGAAAAAAAATAGGAAGCTATTCAAACAAATGAAAAGAACTAGAAAGTTTCTTAATCAAATGAATCAGAACCAGAAACTTCTTGAGAAAATGCATTAGGAAATCATGAAACTACTTGAAGAAAATGAAACATCAAACCATGAAACTACTTAAACAAATAAACAGAACAGAACTCTATGCTAGCATAGCAGTATAGTAAAGAAGTGTTGTGGCTGCTTGGGTCAGGCCCTAACCCAAGAGCTTCAACCCTCGAAGTTTAACTCAGAGATGGCTTAAACAGAACTCATCTTCATTATAGAAACCATGCATTACAGAGCAAATGCATAAATCTTTGTAGTTCAGAAATAAAACAGAGTTTTACAAATGAATCCCAATCCTAGTGAGCTCCTAATCCTCTATATTTATACATATGAAGTCTCCAACAAATTCCTCTCAAATTAGGGTGCTCTGGCTCCCAACTCAAAATAAACTATTTTCTGTCCTTTTCACTTGCTTGGCTGTCTTTTAGTCCTCATGATGTGTTTGTTTGCACTCCGAGCTGGTGGAGGAATATTCAAATGGAGGGGTAGTAGATGAGGAGGATTAACCTCCTATAATTCCTCTACCTTGTCCCATTCGAGTCTTGACCAAGGTCTTTTGCTATAGTTCTTTGTTTTTATCCTTTATACCTACATTTCTCCTTGCTTTTATCCTTTATTCCTGCATTATATGCACATTAGACCATAAAGACAAATATCCAACTCTAACTCATTTCATAAACAAAATATAATCAAAAGTACGCAATAAGTTGTGAGAATAGTTGGCTTGACTAAGCTAGAAGGTGAATTAAGGCCAATTAAGGCCCATATAATTACTCAATAATGAGGCTCATCAAATGCTTCGACATGTATATATGTGTGTGTGTATTATAACATTAAAAAAAATATAATGAAAAAACAATTTGGTATTCCCAGATTTGGGATCCAAGGGAAAATCTTAGTGTATATTTGTTTTATGTTCACGCCATTGTAGAATTTTTTTTTAAGAATTTGTTTGCAGGTAATTTTTTGTACTGGGTTAAAACCTTCACATCTTCGAGGGTCTTTTGGACTCTGAACACCTATTCATATTCCCTTGAAAATTTTCATATTCTCTCTCAAGTGATTATTACAAATTATCATAACCCTTGCAAATTAGGTTTCCCGAACATTTATGTCAATCATCTTGTTAATGGAGTTTTGGATTTTTGATTATGGGCGTATTGAAGAGGGCATGACTCCAAGATTCTTTGATTTCTCTCACTTAATTTTAAAATATTGGTCAATTATGGAAAATAAAAGTTCTCCCTTATCAAGTAAGTCTTCACAATTCTCTCCACTTCTTTCAGATAAGGGCTTCAAAGAGGGCCTAAAGGTGACATTTGGCATCCTTCTCTTTTAGTTCTATCCATTTGGGGCCAGTAATAGTATCTCCCATTGATTATGTTGGGAGGTTTTTGGTTGATATAAAGGACACATACTCTATAGATAACTTGTTTGCCAATATAGACTTAATGCTTATGTAGGGGAATTCCCAAAATCACCACGACATCATCATAAATACAATTAAAGATAATTTCTCCCCACACTAAAAAAGAATTGAAACAATACTACATAAAAAATAAATATCTCAAGGTGACATGTCTTCATGTAATACATCCATCCAAATCACAAGTTTCACTAGTAGTCTCTTCTTGATATATGGGAAATGTTATGTCTCCACCACACACAAGAGGATAATTTGAGGTCTTATCAACTTTCCGATTGTTATCCCACCTTCAAAGCCATATCTTCTACCATTGTCATATTTTAATCTATACTAAAGTCAATGATTAATCAACTTCAATTTCATTCCTGATTCCCATATTGTGATTAGGCTTTTCCACCCTTTCATTGAATCTCCATGTTGGCATTACGATACATGTGTTGTACTTGATGGCAACCCACTTGTAGCAGGACAACTCACTTGTATATGGTAACTAGATGAATCTACAGGAGAGATATTAGATGTGACAGAATGCATGATAGTTGTGTTTACAGATGTGACAAAATGCAGGGCAGTTCAAAGGAATCAGTTCAGAAGTAATGTATAATGGAAAATCACATTATAACAGGTTTATTTAGAGGGAACAAAGTAATGGTACAAAAGAATAGGATGAAGGAACAAAGGACTACATATCATAATCAAGAAGTTGAAGAAAAAGGACATTTTCAGGTATGTTAAGTTGTATAAGCGGGTTCACTGTACAAAAAGAGTGTATACACGCAGGTTAATAGAATAAAAGGAGTGCATACATATACATGCACTTTCACAGGAGGAAAAGCGCGTACATGTTGGAAACCAAGGTATTTAGTCCAAGGTATTGATCCAATGTGTTTGGTCCGAGGTATTG
Source organism: Pinus tabuliformis (assembly GCA_031772625.1). Taxonomy (NCBI): domain Eukaryota; kingdom Viridiplantae; phylum Streptophyta; class Pinopsida; order Pinales; family Pinaceae; genus Pinus; species Pinus tabuliformis. The sequence continues at coordinate 1,131,442,636 of CM062805.1, read as the reverse complement.
ACCCTAGGTATTTGGTCCAAGGTATTGGTCCTAAGTGGTTTTGGTCCAAGGTACTGAGAAAGGCATAAAAATATATAAGGAGGAGAATATCATTAGTCCAGAGCGTGCAAGTATTGAATATCTTATGAAGTGTTAGATCAAATATGCAAGTTATGGGCTTCTGATGCTTTTCTTAATCTGAACTAAGGATGCACCTATGTGGTTGATGATGGATGAGATCTAATGATGGATCAAGATCATAATGACACATCATTATGTGATCTGACAATGGATAGGCTAGATCTGATTGCTAACGCATGTTTTATCCTTTATATATGATGATTTGGGTATGTCTGAAGTCTGGAATTGCAGCGTAGTTATAAATAAGTATTTGCAAATCTATACGCTGGTTAGCTTTTTTGAAGGTGCGTATACATGCTGGTTGGACTCTTCCAAGTAGCGTATGCAAAAGAAAAGCTTGATTCTTAGGGATGACTGGTCTATCATATCAATACTATTTTTTTGTTGTTGTATTACTGTTGTTTTTCAATCATGTCTTCTTAGATCTGAAAGTAGAACTGAATGTATAAGGAAATTGAATCTGATTGATTGATTGATTGAGAAGAAAGGGTGATCCTTGTTGCTATATGTTTAGAACTCTGTAATATGACAGCAGATCTTTAGAATGTCACTGATTGGTACAGTTTGTGGTCAGAGGTTTTATGATTCAGTATCTTTAGAGGTATACGCAGGTTGGGCAAAAGGAAGTATCGTATACACACTGCCTTGCTTCATTAAAGGAGAGTATACATTCTGACACATGCATTTTAAGGTTACAGTTTGTTCTGGTTGTTGATGTAGTGTTCTGGGTTCATATCTATGTACTGGTTACAGTGATCTGTTTGTTCCAGTTGATTGGATGAATTTGATAAAGTTTGAATGAATGGTGGATTTAGTTGTGTCAGAGGTTCAATGATTGTTTGATTCAGTTGTGTCAGAGGTTTAGAGGTGTCAGTGATTGATTGTTTCAGTTATATCAGAGATTGATGAAGTCTGGAATAGTTGCAAAGTTATGAGTTAATATTTGCAGATCAGTATGCTGGTTGGATTTGATAAAAGCGTGTATACACGCTGGTTTGGCACATCGCAGTAGCATATGCATTATGAAATATGATGTTTAAAGTTGCATTTGGTTCTACTTTTTTTATGCAGAGTTCTGGGTTTTGCTTTGTGTTCTAGTGACTATGTTCTAGTGACAGTAGTCTGAATGTTCAGATTGATTAATTGTGATTTGCTTCAATGATGATGGGTTTTCAATGATTGATTCAATTGTGGTTGATTCTTATATTGATGATTGATTTTCAGTGATTGGTTGATGCATATGTATTTGATGGTTGTATTGCAATGGTGATTGATTCTAAGCTTCAATATTACTGATGGGTCTAGTATGAAAATTGGATGAAACGAGGCCTTCGGGTTGTGGTGTTGTGTTCCAGGAGTATGCAGTCTGGAAATTCATGAAACATGGTCCTTGGAGGAAGAAAAAAGGTCGTAGCCTTCTGTAGGTTGGCGCCTACATACTAGTAAACATATTGGCTAGTACAAAAGCTAGGGGGTTGCAGCTCCCTTCTAGTAGAAGCTGGAAAACGAGAGAAGGTTGTAGCCTTCTGCAGGGGGGTGCCTACATACTAGTATAAGTCTGCACCAGTATAATATTGTAAACATATTTTCTTATTATTAAAAGAAGACAGAGATGACAACAGCAAGTGGTTTTCACCCACATTGGGTTTCCACCTGAAATCTTGGTGTTGATGTGTGTTGCTTATGTGTGATAGTTAATTATGTTATTAACTACACATGGTCACTGTTTAATGTTTAATAAAGTACTGATGCATAGATTAAAGATCAACATATGATGAATTAATTGAATCATAAGTTCACTAGATATACGTTGGTTGCCTTAAGAACAGTTGTGTGCACCTGCAAGTTCCCTTCACTAAAGTAGTGTATATGAATCTGATCGAAACGAAAAAGTTATTGATTTGTAAATACTATTTCACCCCCTCTCAGTATTATTTCCAACAATTGGTATCAGAGCCAGGTTCTTTGGCAAAAGCTTGATCGCTTGAAGGAGATTCGTAGTAAAAAATAGGAAAGAAGCTAAAGAAGAAAGAACCTCAAAAGAAGAAGACATATCAAAGGAACTATAACAGTGGGAGAGACAATTGGGGTTTATGTGGAAGAAACTCTTCAGATTCAGAATCACCTCCAAATGAATATGAACAAGCAAAAGAACTATCAGGTATGAATTTGTTGTCCTCTGATGATACATTTCTATGTTCATTTGAAGATAATGAAAGTGACAGTGAAAAAACTGAATTTGTTGTTATAGGTGAAAGAGAAAAAAATCAAATAGAGGCAGAATTTAAAAAGCTCAGAGACACAATTAGAGATCAACAATATCTATTGGACAAAAGGGAGTGTGCCTTCAAAGAAGAAGTTACCAGACTAAAATTTCAACTGGAGGAAGGAAACAAAGTAAGGAAGAAGTACAAGGAGAAGGAAGATCATTTTCAAAAGCTATAGGATGAAGTGACGTCATTAAGAAATGAAGTAAACGAAAAGAGTACACCAATCAAGAGACTTAAAGATAGATCCAGTTACTATGAAAGTCTTGAAGCTAAGATCCTCTCTCTGAAAGAAGATCTTGAAAAATTAAATAAGCAAAATGAAGAACTACTCCAAGCATTTGAAGAATAGGAAAATGAATTTCTCGAATTAAGGCAACAAGTGGAAGAAGGAACAAAAGCTGAAGAAATCATAAAGACGTAGTATCTTGAAAAGGAAGAGCAATATCAGGTTGAGGTAAATATACTAAAAGGTAAATTAGAAGAAAAGGATAAACTTTTACGATTTCAAGATAGTACTAAGATTTTGGATGATATTCTTAGTAGTCAAAGGTCTCCTACCATCAAATATGGTATTGGTTTTCATGAAGCTGTTAAAGGAGAATCTAGCTCACAAATTGAAGCAAAGAAATCTATTGAAAAATCTGAAATGCTCAACAAGGAGATAAGAGGTCAACCCCATCAACAACCAAGGAAAGAAAGTCTTCAAAGAAAATCATTTACTCCTAACTATGTAAGTGATAATCAATTCTTTCCTCTGATGAATAATGTTGAATGTTTTATATGTCATAATTTTGGACGTGTTGCACCAAGATGCAAAAGTAGAATGGTTCAAGCTAATAATCATCACACAGAAACATCATCAGCTTCTACGTACCTCAAGGGATATTGTTTTTCTTGCAATATGTTTGGTCACAAAGCCATTGACTACTATAGAAGGAATATGAAACATGTAAGATGTTATGCATGTAACAAGTTTGGACATATAGTAAGGGAATGTAGGAGAAAATTTCGAGCACCATACCAAAAGGAGATAACATCATCACACTTGAAGATATGGAAGAAGAAGGAAGTACAGTCAGAAAAATGTGGCATGGCACAGTGTACAAACATAACAGACTCAGGGGGAGCTAAAAGTGTGAAACTTCAATGTTCTAAATCTCATACGCAAGTTTCATGAAGACAAGTCACGTATATATGCGAGTTCGAAGCTCCACGGTCGTGTATATGTTGGTTTAATGAAGAAGTAGTGGGATAGACTCAGAAAAATGATCTAATATGATTCAGACAATTATCAATTATCTTTTGTGTCTTGATGATAGATGACTACAGTCTATGGATGTTATTTAGAAGTGCTCTTGATCCTCATAAGTTGTTGATAACTTGATGTATATCTGATTGATGATGATGCCTTGATATTTCTTACTGATATATGCAATGATCAGATCTGACAGTGAACAGGTGGCACAAGTTTAGGGAAAGAATATGCTAGGCTTCTAATATTGCATTGCTGGCATTATGTTTAGAAGTCTTTGGTACCAAATAATTCTTATCAATGGTGATGATGCTTATGTGGCTAAAGTGTTTTGATACATCATGCTATGTTGTGGTTATTGTATTGCTTAGGGTTACATAGTTGTTATTCAGATCAGATTTATGGATGATTATGGATGACTTTTTGATGATGCATATAGTACATATATGTTGCTTACATGGTGATCTTCATAAGGACAAGGAGAAGTACAAATATTGAGTACACAACTTCATTAATTGATGATGAGGCACTCGTTTCTTTTATGTTGTTGTCATCATGCCTTCAAATATGCATAAAATTCATATGGTGTAGTTATGATGCAAGATTCCTATATTTCTTGGCTCTCACATGGTTGAGGATTGTTGTTGTTGATGGTATCAAGAAAGCTTGACACATGACTATGCACTCATGGTTTGCTAGATACATTTTGCTATCTCTTTTATGGATATACATTATGCTAGATACATGGATGATTACTTGAATATTGTTGGTTGGCCAAGAGAATGGTATTATTGCAGGCATAGCCATTTGAAGACATGGATATTCGGAGACATGGCTTACCTATTCACATAATGATGATGACTTCTTACTTTATGATGATAGGTTTGATATTCACCTATGTTGATTATCATGATTGATGCTTATCATATGTGGGATGTCCCCTAGTGATGATACATGGTTGATATATTGAGGATTCTTGTGGAAAGATCATGCAGTTCTTGATGATGATGTTATGATCATAGATGATGACTATGGTGTTTTCACATATGATATTATGTGAATGATTTTGTGTTACTGCTTGTAGATATGACATATGCTTAGTTGATTCATGGAAAGTTATGATAAGGCTCTTTCTACTAAGGAAATGAAGCAAGTTGATCTTGATGAGATTAAGAGGATGAGTTGATATCTATATACGACATATTTAGTCACAAGTTGATGATATTTGCTTTGTCATATCTTCGGAACTGATGATGGGCATATACAGGTTGCAGGTCTAGATGTTGGTGACAGATGCTTATGGTACAAATCATATATGGTGTATTATAGTTGTTGATGACTATCATGGTCTTGTTTAGATCTTTTATCTTTGTTATAAATGTCATGTATATGTCTTTGTCTGTCATAGTCTTTTAATGAGTCCCTCTTGGTAATATGATGTGATTTGTACCCCCACTATGCATGGGAAGGATGATGTAATAATTACTATATTACAGTCATGTATAAACAATTGGTATATCCCCACTTGGTTGGGTAGATGAGTCAAATTTGGTATATCCCCACTTGGTTGGGAGATTGATGTATGTATGGGTCATTGGTGATAGGAAGGTCATACTCACATAGTTGAGTTATAGAGTCATGTTATTCTTTTGGAAAATATTTTTGCAGACTCTACATGTGCTCAGGGGGGACCATGGACAGAATAGTGCATTTAAGCATGTACAAAGGGGGAGTTTAATCAGAAAATTCAGCATGTGCCTAGGGGGAGCATGATCAATGTTCATATTTAGCTATTCAAATATGAAATTCTTCATTTTGGTCAACTCTTTACCCTTGATATCAAAGGGGGATAATAACTTGTCCCGCCCTTTGCCCTTGATGTCAAAGGGGGAGAATAATTTTGGTGTTGCTTATTATCTCTAACAGGTTCTACAACTTGCATTAATCAACACCAACATGGTTTCCATCAAGTCCAAAGGGGGAGATTGTTAGCATTATGATACATGTGTTGCACTTGATGGCAACCCACTTGTAGCAGAACAACTCACTTGTATATGGTAACTAGATGAATCTACATGAGACATATCAGATGTGACAAAATGCATGACAGTTGTGTTTACAAATGTGACAAAATGTAGGGCAGGTCAAAGGAATTAGTTCAGAAGTAATGTTCAATGGAAAATCACATTATAAAAGGTCTATTCATAGGGGACAAAGTAATGGTACAAAAGAATAGGATGAAGGAACAAAGGACTACATATCAGAATCAAGAAGTTGAAGAAAAAGGAAATTTTCTGGCATGTTAAGTTGTATATGCGGGTTCACTGTACAAAAAGATTGTATACACGTGGGTTAATAGAACAAAAGGAGCGTATACGTATACACACACTTTCATGGGAGGAAAAGCACGTATATGTTGGAAAACCAAGGTTTTGGTCCAAGGTATTTAGTCCAAGTTATTTTTGTCCAAGGTATTTGGTCCAAGGTATTGACCCTAGGTATTGGGTCCAAGGTATTGGTCCTAAGTGGTTTTGGGCCAAGGTATTGAGAAAGGCCTAAAACTATATAAGGAGGAGAAGATCATTAGGCCAGAGTGTGCAAGTATTGAATATCTTATGAAGTGTTAGATCAAATATGCAGGTTATGGGCTTCTGATGCTTTTCTTGATCTGAGCTAAGGATGCACCTATGTGGTTGATGATGGATGAGATCTAATGATGGATCAAGATCATAATGACACATAATCATGTGACCTGACAATGGATAGGCTAGATCTGATTGCTAACACATGTTTTATCCTTTATATATGATGATCTGGGTATGTCTGAAGTATGGAATTGTAGCGAAGTTATAAGTAAGTATTTTCAGATCTATACGCTGGTTAGCTTTGGTGAAGGTGTGTATACACGTTGGTTCGACTCTTCCAAGTAGTGTATGAAAAATAAAAGCTTGATGCTCAGGGATGATTGATCTATCAGATCAATACTGCTATTTTTTTGTTGTATTATTGTTGTTTGTCAATGATGTCTTCTTAGATCTAAAAGTAGAACTGAATGTATAAGGAAATTGAGTCTGATTGATTGATTGATTGAGAAGGAAGGGTGATCCTTGTTGCTATCTATTTAGAACTCTGTAATATGACAATAGATCTTTAGAATGTCACTGATTGGTATAGTTTGTTGTTAGAGATTTTATGATTCAGTATCTTTAGAGGTATATGCAAGTTGGGAAAAAGGAAGTAGCATGTACACGTCTTGCTTCATTAAAGGAGCATATACATTCTAACACATGCATTTTGAGGTTACAGTTTGTTCTAGTTGTCGATGTAGTGTTGTGGGTTCATAACTATGTACTGGTTACAGTGATCTGTCTGTTCGAGTTGATTGGATGAATTTGATAAAGTTTGAATGAATGGTTGATTCAGTTGTGTCAGAGGTTTAATGATTGTTTGGTTCAGTTGTGTCAGAGGTTCAAAGGTGTCAGTGATTGATTGTTTCAGTTATATCAGAGATTGATGAAGTCTGGAATAGCTGCAAAGTTATGAGTTAATATTTGCAGATATGTACACTGGTTGGATTTGATAAAAGCGTGTATACATGCTGGTTTGGCACATCGAAGTAGTGTATACATTATGAAATATGATGTTTGAAGTTGCAGTTGGTTCTGGTTGTTGATGCAGAGTTCTGGGTTTTGCTTTGTGTTCTGGTGACTGTGTTCTAGTGACAGTGGTCTGAATGTTCAGATTGATTGATTGTGATTTGCTTCAGTGATGATGGGTTTTCAATGATTGATTCAGTTGTGGTTGATTCAGATATTGATGATTGAGTTTCAGTGATTGGTTGATGCAGATTTATTTGATGGTTGTATTGCAATGGTGATTGATTCTAAGCTTCAATGTTGTTGATGGGTCTAGTATGAAAATTGGATGAAATGAGGCCTTCAGATTGTGGTGTTGTGTTCCAGGAGTATCCAGCCTGAAAATTCATGAAACGTGGTCCCTGGAGGAAGAAAGAAGGTCGTAGCCTTCTGTAGGTCGGCGCCTACGTACTAGTAAATATATTGGCTAGTACAAGAGCTAGGGGGTTGCAGCTCCCTTCCAGTAGAAGCTGGAAAACGAGAGAAGGTTGTAGCCTTCTGCAAGTGGATGCCTGCGTACTGGTTTAAGTCTACACCAGTACAAGATTGTAAACATATTTTCTTATTATTAAAAGAAGATAAAGACGACAACAGTAGGTGGTTTTCACCCACATTGGGTTTCCACCTTAAATCTTGGTGTTGATGTGTGTTGCTTATGTGTGATGGTTCATTATGTTATTAACTGCACATGGTTACTATTTAATGTTTGATAAAGTGTTGATGCACAGATTAAAGATCAACATATGATGAATTAACTGAATCATAAGTTCACTAGATATACATTGGTTTCCTTAAGAACAATTGCGTGCACACGCCAGTTCCCTTCACTGAAGTAGCGTATATAAATCTGATTATGGAAATGTAAAAGTTATTGATTTGTAAATATTGATTCACCCCCCCTCTCAGTATTATTTCCAACACTCCATTCATCAACTAGAAACCATGGTTGAATGACAAGGTGCAATCTTTCACCATATGCCCATATTCATGGCACCAAACACACTTGAAAGGAACTCCAAAGTAGTCCAAGGCTTAAGAAAATGAGTATTTTTCATTTGAAGGGTCATATATGGAGCCAAAACATCACAAATCTCAATTCTTATTAGTGTCCTCACAACCATCATTATACAAAATTCAATGAAACTCATATCCACTTCATAAAAAAACACTTAATTTGTTTGCATGAGCTTTAAACACCTCAAAGAACTAGAACTCCACTAGAAGTTCAAGTAATCTTATTTAAAGTGTATAATCTATAGTCTTCCACTCTTCTCGATGAAAAGTGAGCAAGGCTTAAAATATGCACAATGTATCCCTACTTCTTTTATTTTTTCCCCTCTACTTCCAAAGGCTTCCCACCTAAATAACCACCACACAACAAAGAAGTCATCCCCACACCTCCATATACAAGAATTCCACCACCATTGCTAACCCTTCAAGATCAACACACCCTTGAAGTCACAATAATTGATTACTCACCCTGGTTGTATCGTCGTGGACATGATACTCCAATGAAATGATAAACACCCCCATTTAAGATGATTCTTTTGGATCGATACAAATTTGGCACATACCCATAATCTTAAAAACTAGGGGCTCCCACAAAACCTAAATTAGAGGCAAAGAAAGCACCCGTAGATGAATAATGCACAAAACTACATGTAACATTGAGTGGATCCAAGCAATGAAGTACTAGAGAGTCATATAAATCATAAATTGAAGTTTTAATTCTTCCCTACCAACCCACCAACTTATTTTCCACCACCAATGGTCAATGAATTGTTGATTTCTCTAGCTCTACAATCAATCTAACAAAAGTATTAAATCCCTTTCCAATACCCCAAGGGTTCATGACCCCATCCACCATGCCATCAATATTTTTTTTTAAATCACATCAATGAAACCCCTCTAATGGAGACATTAGGCACCCATATGTATTATCCATCGACTATACCAAGAGAAATCTAGGTTGTCCAGCTCCATCTAGGCTCCTTGATAACCTTATCTCCGTCATAGCACCCTAATAACCCTAGCTCCATTATCCTCACTTCTACTCATAGTTAAAACATCCCTCATATTCTATTGTTTTTTAAAATGATGTAAACAATTTATTTTCTAGTGCTTGTTGACTCTCTTCCAAACTCTATGATCCAGGAGGATCCAATGATCCAATTGTACAGATGTTCAAAGTGTTGTCATCAGTGTTCATGGGTGTCATTCAGTGTCATCGTCGCTTCAGTTCAGTTTTGACAGTGTTGGTTATGATCAGGTTGTTCAGGTAATGTTCGTAGTTATGGTTTTATGGCATTCAACAGAGATGGTTTAGCACCTGGTTGTCGAATTGAGTTCATCGACAGTTCCCCAGGGTTTGGTCGATGACATGTGTTTTGTCGATCGACTTTGCATGGTTTGGTGTGTCGACATCAGTGTCGTTAGTGGCATAGATTCATCGTCCGAGTTGTCGTTGCAAAGACAGCTGGAGTTGACGATGTGTGTGGGTTGTCGTCGTGGCAGAGGATCGATATCGTCGTGTGTCGACGATCGACATGGGTTTATTGTCATCATGTGACGAAGTCATGAATGTCGCATTGTGACAATGTTTTACACATGGGTTTTTAAAATAAATCCTAAATCTGTGTATTAATCCTAAAGCTCTAAACCTAACCTAAAGTTCTGCAACCTATCACCAAATGCATTCAAAACCTATGCTAAACCTATCGCATACAAATCCTAATGCCAAAACCTAGTCCTAAAACTATGTGTTAAACCTATGTGTTATAGCTCTCGACCTTTTACATACAAATACATTGTTAAAACATTATAAAACAAAACATACACAGACCTCTGACCGCGCGGTCAGCCTAACCGCATCGGAGGTCATGTGTACAAAGTTTGCTAAACCATCAGAGTTCACCGCAATCCCTAACCGCTATCCTAAACCGTATCGGGACCACGTTTACATGTGAACAGAATTGGGGTTAACCATTAGGGTCTCGTAACTGTAACCGTGTCGGAGGATTAGCTGCTGGATAGATGTCACATGCCAACAATCAACGAACCGCCCCTGGAACCGCTAGGTGGCACCTGGTGGTTAGACCACCAGTGTTCACATTCAATGGTTAGTGCCCTTCACCCGATTAGTTTCCAGCTAACGGTTTCGGGCCAAAAACTATGTATTTTTGGGTTTTGTTTGGGTTTTTATGGTTTTAATTGATTTTAATTAATTAAAAGACCATGACTAGGCCTAAAGGTGGCAAACAAACCCTAATTCGACCCTTCAAGTCAGCTGATTCATTCCAAATATGGACAGAGGTGGTTTTTATGCATGTACAGGCCTTTTTAAGGCGAATTGTCCTTTGAAGACAAGGAGGAGTACTTTCAGCTTTTGTATGCAGGTTCTGGAGGGATAGAGGCGATTTTGTTTTCTGAGTTTTGGGAGCATCGAGAATCGGATTTGGAAACCGTAAGCGGTGTTGGAAAGCTGGTTCAGAGAACTATTTGATGAAAAAGGTTAGAATTTCTTGTGTACAAGTTTAGTCTGACTAAATCACTGTGTAATCCACTTCTTCTTCTCATTCCTAATAAAATGGTCGCCCATCTTGAAACAGACCCATAGATGTAGTCCATCAGGGATGAACTCCATAATCAATATCGTTGTCTAGTATATCTTTGTTTTTGTTGTTTACACTTCTGTTTTGCATCTTTCTTATGGTTTATCAGCTGTCGTAAAGTGTTCTACTCAAGCAGTTATCCTCGTTTTCTGTGCTTTTGGTTTTCACTCAATTCACTAATGGCTAATCAACTCTACATTAGTATTTAGTATATTATCATATCAGATCACTCTCTATCATTTTTTTGATCCTTAACACATGTTTTTGGTGCCAAAAAAATCTTATATATACTCATATAAACCAATTCCCTTCCCTGAAATTACATGCATGTTCTATTATCATACATATCAGAATTTTGTCCCATCAAGATATCAATAATCAGTACAACTTACAATTATCCCTAGTATATTTCTATCTTGGTATAGATACAATGTTAAATGATGAACCTTTTTCTGATAATGATGCCACGAGTTATTGGGTTTCAATGTATCGATATTTTAGACTTAACCATATGCGTGGGACACTATCACAAAACACCCGATATGAGTTTTTCCTTGTAGACAAGCAATAGAAATTTGTTGTTAGTAGAATTCCATTCCTCGAGATATTAGGTGTTAGGCTATCCAAGAGTTTTAACATACAATTTAAATTTTTAGTTTGACCCAATACTAGAACCTTGTAATTGTAACCTTGGACATTTGGGGATCGAGAGATTGTGATATGAGATGATTAGGATGATGAATGATTTGGGCTTTGGGGATTTAGGAGATTAAGAACACACCTTAATTTTGCAAGGTCCCAATATTATTATGTCTTGATACTCATATAAATGTTAAGTAAAAAACTTACTCGTAGTCAACTGACATTTTGGGTGTCGGGAATCGTGGTTTCCAATTAAAATAAACTTAGGGTAAGACCTAACTTGATATGAGAACTTCTCTTTATAACTTTAAAGCATCATTTGGCCTTAATCTATTAATGAACTTTGATAGACATGTGATTTATACTATGTTATCTTCTCCACCCGGATTACACAATAACAAGAATATACGGAAATCAAGTTCACGAAGAATATTTTCATTAATGCGACTATGGCTGGGAGAATGATTCCAAGTTCTACAACTTCATTAACAATTGTTCAAAAGGATGTAGGGATTTCGTGTTCATTCCTTTACACAACACATTACAATATCATTCTCAATCCCTCTCTATTCTCTCCTCTCTCCTCTATACTATGCAATCACATAGGATCTATATAAAAACTAAGCTATTTGGTCTAACAAATTTCTATTCAAGTCCAACTCCCTTCCATAAATCCTAAGACCCTTTTGAGGTAAACTATTGACTTGATAGGAAGAGATGTTTTTGTATTGCACTACCAAGGAAATAAGAACTTTTTCATGACTCTCTCTTGAGATTTTTACATTTTTACCATATTTAGCTATCTCTATTGTTGTCACCAATGTTGAATCTTCAACTACATTTTTCCTCTTAACTATATACTACAAATTTCTTTATCTCTAGTTCTTTTCACCACATTCTTATCTAACAATGCTTCAATTTTCTTTTGTGATGCTTTAGGTAGTTTACTTTCCCACTAAGCTATTTGAACTTTCTTATGTTAATTTGTTGTAATTTTCTCCTCTTCCTTATAGGGATACAAATCTACAACATTGAAAATCAATCAAATCTCGATATCATTTGAAAGTTCAATTTCTTTAGGTTTGAAGATAATTTCCTCAATACTTTACATGGCCTAATATTCTTGAGTTTTTAGTTTATTATATGTTCCTACAAGAAATATTTTCTTTCTAAGGTATGCCATAACTGAATCCCCAACTTCAAAATCTAGCTGTCTCCTTCTCATATCTTATATTGTACCTATTGCTATTATCTTACAGTTTTTGTTTAAGTCTTGCTTGTAATTCCTGCATACTAACTACAAACTCTTCACCATCAACACTCTCAATTCTTGTCTTCCTAAATTCCTAAATTCATAAATTCCTCCTGGATGCACTCCATACAAAATTTTGAATGGTTTTAACCATTTGATTCTATTAGGTCAGTCATTACAAGCAAATTTTACTTACACAAGTACATGATCCCACTTTTGGGATGTTCACTTACCAAAGTCTTCAAAATATTCCTCAAACTTGTGTTTACCACCTCTATTTTCCCATCTATCTATGGGTGTATGTTGAACTGAAATTGAGGTTAGTGATGAACCTCCCAATTACCTTTCTAATCATTCAGAAAGACAACCAAAGGATTGTACATTTAATTATCAAATGAGGTTCATATGGAACTTGTGAACTATCATGCACCATCTATGCTAGTATTCTAAATGCACGTTGCAAGGAAAGATATTGAGATTCTTTCACAATTTACCATGAGAAATCCACACCACACTTGCAATCCAATCCAAACTTTGCAAAAATTTAAAGAGCATACTCGTAGGAAATTAAATTCACACTTTCAAAAGTAAATCACACTTGCAAAGGTGACTTGCTCTAGTATTAAGATGATCTTGATTGGTGTAATTGAAATGCAGTTGCATGTGCAATGTAATGTAGTGAATCAAAAACTATCAAACCACACTTTTTTCATGAAGGAAACCAGAAAATGAATAAGATGCAACAAACATAATAATCAAACTAAACCGAATTGGAAATAGAGCAATCACATTTCTAGAAAATAGAGTATTCTAGTGTTGGCGTGTAGTTGCAACAACAACCTAGGTCATGAATTGTTGTATAAATCTCATAATAATTATTATTTATCAATTAACAATAACATTAATGCCTGATTTGTAGCAATAAACTTATGATACAAAGTTGTAGCACTAGGAAAGAAATAGAATAATTATAGAGATAAACAAAATTCCATTGTCCATTTACTTGAACTATGAGGCTGTATTTATAAAAAATGAGGTGACTCTCCACCTCCCATGTGACTCTTGACCTCCCTCATGAATCTTGATCTTCCACTATGAATTTTGAATTCCTATGTGACCTTTGAGCTTCTACATGACTTTATAAATTTTTAGTGACTCTTTCACATTCCATGTGGGACCCTTGGGCTTCCACACATTTTTAAATTTTCTCATTTTTGGAATTTACATAATTACATTCCATGAGTGATGTGGAAAATACATTGACGCATATGAATTTGTATGACACTTTGAGAAGCCATGACTTGGCAGCGATGACATAAGACTTCATTTCATCAATGCAAAGCTTTTCTTCTTATTGCTATGACTTTGAATTCTTCATGATGGATATTTAATTTTTCTTCATCTTCACCCTCCAAAGGGTCTAAATGAGTGTCAGAACCTTCCAAGTAAACTTGAGTTTCCACCTCTTTGTCTTGGTCCAAGATTCCTTCATGTATTTCATGATGGTTCTTCCTTTTGCTCCTTCTTTGCAAGTGTTGTCTTGTAGTCTCTCCTTGATGACTTCCTTGAACATCACTTTGCCATATTGACATGGTCACACCTACAAATGAATTCCATTCATGACAAGCCAACATTAGTCTGAAAACCATCTATTCTACCTTTTCTTACTCATGGAAGATGTTGGCTATGAAGGGACAATGGGCAAGGGTTCTGGGAAAAAGAAACTAGGAATTGCATAGTTGGATTCAGTAGTGACCAAGGGGTTCCCATGTTGTTCTGTGGAGTTGTGAAATGCACAATATGGAGAGGTTATTCAAGGTTCTATACAATGAGAAAATCCAGGAGACAAGAGTGATGAGCTTGTGGATAAGGTTGTGCAGTGCACAATGCTTAAGGAAGAGGAGGTAGGGATTGTGCAGTTAAGCTTCGCAGGGACTGAGGGATGCCTAACTATCCACTAGAACTATGCAATGCATAGTAGGATTCAAGTTAGAACAACATATTGCGTAGTGAGGGGAATGTAGTACTATGTATGTGCATTGTGTAGTCATGGCATCATGACATATGTATTCATTGTGTTGTACACCAGGTGTAGGTGTATGTGTTGTATGTCAGGTGTAAGGTGCATGTATTGCATAGCGTTGTATGCAATGTGTGATGCACACTATGTGTACATGATTTAGGAGAAGGCATTGGGTGTTTTTCTGGTGTGGAAACCGATCCAAAGTGCATATGGAATAAAGACAAAAGTAGAAGCTAAGGATTGATGAAAGGACAAGTATCGGTATTGCATTTCAATTTTATTATGCATGTGATTTATGATTCTGGTTTATGATAATTACATGAGATCTATGGTTATGTTTTATGATGGTTACATGTGATTTGTGATTTTTATCTATCATGGTTGTGTTTTGAGCTAACTTGATGTGATATGTTTATACATGATGATTTGATCAAAGATGCTAGTTTGACTTGTTGTGACAGGAAGTAAACAGGATTGCAAGTGTACCTTATTAACAAGCCACCAATAAGGCATGATTTGAATTTATTTGAATTTATTTTGAATCTAATGGAAATTATGTGCTTGGAACAGTAATGCATGAACATGCCTCATTAAGTGGCTGAAATCGACCACAAGAATTAGCAACAACACTGAAAGAAATTGGAACATGCAGCACTATGGTGGTAGAGTACTTCAAGAGTAGGGCCATTGTGGGACAATGGTACCCAATAGTGTGCATTGATTTACATGAGCATGCTATGACTGGTATGATGGTTGAGGCAGGTATATGACTTGGTTGTTTTATCTTCCAATGCAAGGAAGCCTTGTCAAGGGATGGATTGCCCAGGATAGGGGATGTCGAGGAGATTGGAAGGTGAGTGACTGTACAAAAGGAGGTGACTAGATTTCCCGAGGGACTATGTAGCAGAGAGAGGAAGCACGAATATATTGGTTTATGTCATTAGCATTATTAGATGGAATCAGATGCACATTAGGAGTGCGCCCTGGAACAATGGGCCAGTAACTGTTCACTAAGAGGACAAGTGACATTGGATTGTAGCAGTGGACATTGGATGCAGATTTGAAATTACATTGGATTTTTTACTTCTTGGTAAGGAGGTGAATCCCGGTATTACTTTGAGGGTGGAGGTGTGAGCTTATGGATTCCCTTGTTATGGGTGCGAGCATTGTATCCTTTTTATTTGCTAGTTGAGAAAATGTGCATATGTGTGTATTATTGTAAATATTGTATTGAATTGGTTTATAAAGCTCCATAGACATGTTGATGGTGCTGGAAATCCGTCAACCAAGGGGATCTCCCCAATGTGAAGTCCCAACTAGACCTCACATTATTTGGTGTAGGATTCCCATATGGTATGAAGGCTTAGTTACCATATACTTAAAGATTTGTCTTGGCTCTAGCTGTTAGCACATGAGAGTGTTACATTGGTATTTTCAAACAACAAGGTACGTGTGGCTAGTGAGTGCATACTGAAACTATGTCAAGGTTCTCTTACTGCAAAGGGCGATAGTGATCTGGATCTTGGGGGGAGGTCCCCAAGATCTGAAAAATTGAAATGCCAGAAGAATAGAGGAGAATACACAATAACAAAACCACAAAGAAACTTTTTATTAAAACATATAATCAATGTAAAGGCTACATTGTGGTGGACAATCTGTTTTTTTACAAAATGTGACTTACTACTTATAACCTTTTTCAGTTACAATACCACAGGTAAATTCCATGGGTGAATGAATACCAAGGGTGGATGTCACAATACCATGGAAATCACTTACAATACCGTGGGTAAATTCCATGGGTGGATGAATACCATGGGTTCATGTCATTTTCCACTCGGATAAGATAATAAAGCGAGACTCTAAATGAGAGGTAGTAGTACCACCCTGGAAGAGACACACACAAACTAGAAAGGTTTGTCCAACACCCAACAAAATATTCCATAGCGGATGCGGCAGTCGTTAAAACCGAGGTGAAAAGGACAACACGTACACCACCCAACAGAGTAGTCCACAGAGATGTGATGGTTATTATAACCAGAAGAAGAAAAAATATGGTTTGCTGAGTACCCCGTGGAGTAGTCCACAAGGAGGTGATAATGGTGATAGCCAATACACAAAGGTGGTATGTCTAGTATCACGTGGAGTAGTCCATAGGGATGGGACAACGGTGATAAGCAATACAACACAACTTCAATAATCAAAGTACTAAAATAACCAAAAGTAATTCAACTATCTTAGTACATGTTAGGCAAACATGCATTGCAAATGTTTAAAGTGTAGTCTTACAAACATATACAAAACAAGTGTGAAACATGTTGGCC
Source organism: Pinus tabuliformis (assembly GCA_031772625.1). NCBI lineage: Eukaryota > Viridiplantae > Streptophyta > Pinopsida > Pinales > Pinaceae > Pinus > Pinus tabuliformis. Next base: position 1,131,425,510 of record CM062805.1, on the reverse strand, counting down.
TTAACAGGTTCTGAATTAAGCAAAAGTCCCAAGACACATCTATACACCATACATCCCTAGTCCCAGTAGTGAGACATTGAAGCCACTCCTCGTTCCTCAAAGAACAGACTACAAACTCTCAAGGCTATGTGGGAGGAGCCAAGGTGAAAATTCCTTGCTCATACAATAGTAAGGGTAAACATAGCCAAAGGTAATGCTTGAACTTTGTGACTCTTGGACTACCTTCATGACCGTTCACATATCATTTATAAGAATTGAATTTAGATAGAGAATATAACCATTATTTTTCTCAATTATAAAAATTATCAATCTAACTAAAAATATGTTGAATTTAAAATTTATTATTTTCAAATTAGTTACTTAGTTTGAGAAAGAAAATAACAAATTGTAGAAAAGACTCTCTCAGAAATTAGTAAATACGAAAAAGATAAAATTGTAAAAATATTTGAAAAGTGAGGATGCGTATTTGAGGATTAAAATAACTGGCCTGCCCAAAGGTGACCATAATTTTTTTTATGGTCTGTGTTTAAAAAAAAAAACTTTTTCTTTTTACTCAATAAAACAAATTTTTTTAATGTGAATAAGAGGTCCAAGGTAGCCATATTTTATAGACATAACGATCGTAGCATTGAGATTGGGCTTTTTATTTCTTCTATTTTCTCCAGTGTTATGTGGAATTTTATTATGATGTTTAGTGGTTATTTTTTTATTATTTATGTTAATTATTAAATGTAATTTTAATAAGTTTGTGAATTATTTTTAGTTTTTTGGGGTGTATATTTACCTTAAACATAATTTTAAATAAAATGAATTATTTTCTTATTGATGTTCTCTCTGTGAGTGAACAGAAAGAGAAGAGAAGTCTTATTGATGTTATCTTAGTGATGGAATAGAGAAAGAAATTGTCAATTGTTTAATAATTGTAGATATTTTTTTTTGCTATTCAAAAGTATACTATTCAAGTTTGGCTTTGTTATTAGATTGTGAATAGATATTTTTTTTTCCTTCTTGTATATTAAATTATTTTGGGTGTTTACATTTTTATGAAATTAATGTACACTGCATTTCATTTGTGTTATATATATTATAATGAATGTTTTTTATTTATTATCTTATTTAAAAAAATATAATAGGTATAAATATGATGAATTTGTTGTAATATAAAAAGTTTTTTTTTAAGTAAAGTAAAGTATAACTAGACCTTTTTCTGTTGGTGGTGTTCTTTGCAAAGTTGATGAGAGAATATTTTATGAGATTTCATTTCAGAGAGCCTTAACTTTAACCTCTGTGAAATTTTTTGACTCCAACTATCGCCCATGTACGATCTATATTAGATCTAACCAACTACCCACTCTACCTTCTCTACGTTCTTGACAGCCCATCTTTCTTTGTCTCTGTAGAGTTTTTCAGTGGCATGTTTCGGTCCTATTCCCCATTACTGAGAAAAAGTAAGCCACCGGTTCGAGTAAAAGATACTATCATTACCACCTAGACGATTAGACATCCAACCCGTAATCGCAACGACCCAATTGCAAGAGCGGAGCTCTACCAACTGAGCTATATCCCCCGTACTTGGACCAAGTGGTCCATACATGAAAAAAAAAAAATAATAATAAGATGCTTTTTATTTTTCTTCCTACGATTTTCCCTGGCGCAGCTGGGCTATCCTGGACTTGAACCAGAGACCTCGCCCGTGAAGTAAATCCTCGCACCTGCGATACTATCCAACCAATCAACTAATTGGAAGAGAATCAATAGATTCTTTTTCAGGAGCGATTCATCCTTCCCGAACGCAGCATACAACTTCCTCTCCGTTGTACTGCGCTCTCCAAGTGTGCTTGTTCCCCTTTTCTTTTTATTTCCTCACCGAGCCAACGGCGAGCAAATGGAAATCACTTTTGATGAGAAAAGGAGGCGTTGAAAGACCCTCCTGGCCCAACCCCGGGACACTCCAAGATCCTTTTTCGAACCTGCTCTGCTCCCATGTGAGGAGATGGATAAAGACATCCCATCTGTTGCACTGATCCAAAGGCTATTTATAGAAATATTTTTTAGTTTTTAACCAAAATCCTTAAATCCTATTTTTAAAATAAGAATACATCTTCCTTGCATGTAAAAAAACATGATGAGATAAGAATACATCTTCCCCTGAATGTAAAAAAAAAACATTCATATCACCCATATCACCCAGACTTTGAAAAGATTCCACATGAGAGTCTTAACGAAAACCTCCGTGGAAAACTAACTCATTATAAAATTAATTACTAACTCATTATAAAATTAATTTTCAGTTTTAAAGTAGAATCCTTAAATGCTTCTTTTGAGTTAAGAATTCATTTTAATTAAATATAAAGAGGAAACATGTATATCACTAAAACTTTGAAAAAAATTAGATGGAACATAGTCATAACATTTAGAGATCACCAACAAATAATTAAAGGGGACCATATTTTATTTATCCACAATAATACAACTATATATCAAAATAAATTTATTTATTTTTTATATAGATAATGTTATGTGAAAATATAAATTTATTTATTTTTTCATACATAATGTTATGCCAAAAGTTTTTTTTAGAAATTGAATTTGGTTGGAAATTGAATTTTGTTTTTTTATTTAAAATATATTTCTAAATGCACAAATAAATTTTATGTTATAATAAATTTATTAATAATTAAATTTTACAAATTACATAATTTACAATTTACAATTTTAAAATTCTTTTAACAAATTTACAAATAAACATTTATTTATTAAACTTTGTTTATATCATATTAAAAATATTTTATAATATCACTGCCAAAACACCATTTAATTTGAGACTTGATTTGACGACTACAAAGTTAAGAGCAGTGCACTATTTTGTTTATCTTTTTTCACAAGTGGGAAAACCTATAATAATTCATTGGTCTAATTCGCAGTGAGGACAACGATTTCTAGTTGCTATGCGAGAATGCAAGTTGACTCATCACCCTTATTCAAGGAAAATCACGCTGACTCATCACCCTTACTTAAGGAAAACCAAGCCACCTAGAATAACCAGTGGGTGTTCCGGAAAGGGGTAGACTTTCATTCCTACCAAATTCAGGCTGACCCATCACCCTTATTCAAGGAAAATCACACTAACTCATCACCCTTATTTAAGGAAAACCAAGCCACCTAGAATAACCGGTTGGTGGTCCATAAGGGGGTAGACTTTCACTCCCACCAGATGCGTCTTGGTCTTTGGTTGTTAACGTGTTTCCTTCCATCCGAGAAAGACTAGTTCTTAACCAAACAGAAACAGTTTTAGGGCATACTCCAACGCTGGTCTTGGTTTGTTACCCTGTTTCCTTATGTCCGAGAAAGACAAGTTGTTAACCAAACAAAAGCAGTTTCAGGACATACTCTTAACCAAACAAAAACAATTTCAAAGCATACTCCAATGCCTCACTATTTAGGATATCTACCAAACAAATTCTTAACCAAACAAAAATAACTTTAAGAGATACTCCAAGCCCTCCCTATCTCGCTTATCTACCGAACAAACCAAACAGAAAATTCACTAAAACAATAAAACTAAAAACAACTGGAAACAAAAACCACTATTTTACAAACAACAACAACCAAAAAAAAATAGCATACTTAATGACTTTTTTCTTACAGCACAACGGTAGTTTTGTTACATATCTCTGTTGTTTAGTGGTCAGAAGTCCACGTTGCGGCCGTGGAGGCCTGGTCTCGAATTCCAGCAGCCACAACATTGCCAGGTTTTCTTAGAAATTTTATCGATTCCATCCCACTTCCAAGGCTCGAACTGTCGACGTCGGATTGACCAGAAAATTGAAAATTGGGGTGACAGACGGTTGAACCGAACTCTCGACATCGGACTGACGAGAAAATTAAAAATTGGGGTCAGAGACTGGCTCGAACTGTCGACGTCGGGGTTGAACAGAAAATTGAAAATTTGGGTAAGAGAGGGTCGAACTCTCGACATCGCACTGACGAAAAAATTAAAAATTCAGGTGAGAGATGAGTTCGAACTCTCGACGTCCGGGTTGACCAGAAATTTATAAAAGTGGGGTGAGAGAGGCTCGAACTCTCGACCTCAGGATTACTCAAATCAGCTATGAGACCTACGCGCTAACCAACTGCGCCACCACCCCGAGATGGCTAATTTTGCCTTGTAGTTAATAAACGAAAATTATTGTTGAAGGCCATAAGATTGTTGCCAGTGGGGAACGCAGAGACTTTCTACAGGAATGCACTATCAAACTTAGATGAACGAAACCGAGTGGCGACAACATTAAAATCATCAGAAAGCAATGTGGAGAGATACTTACCCTGAACCGATAGATAGGAAGTCAGAGGATGAAAATAAAACGATGGAGCACTGGAGGTATTATAAAACCGAAAATGCAAGCAACCTGCTATTTTGGAATATTTTGAAATAAGCTGCCTTAAATTTAGCTTATTTACAGTCATTACGGATCGAGTGGTTAAGACGCGCTGTTAAATCTCTCTCCACTTACATTAGAATTCCTGAAAATGACTCCACGTGGGGCAGCGGTGGGAGAAAAGAGTGAATCAGACGGAGATTGTGAAGGTTGGTTGGTGATCGCACTGCGAGAAAGCGATGTAAGGAGAACGTGTTGGAGACAGTTTTAAATGAAAATGGCAGTGAAAACCAGTGTGTAAACAGCTAACTGTATTTAAACAGCGAACTCCGTAGCCCATGTGAGAACCAGACAATGTGTTTTTGGGGTCGTTGGAAGGTCTTTGCTTCAATTCAAGGTCCTATAGAGAGGAGATGAGGCCAAGACACCTGCGCGCAACCTCATAGTAATATTTTTCTCTAACTAACCTGTGAATTAAAAACACCTGAAACAGAGGAACAAAAATAGGAAGTTATTCAAACAAATGAACAGAACCAGAAAATTGCTTAATCAAATGAATCAAAACTAGAAACTTCTTGAGAAAATGCATGAGCAAACCATGAAACTACTTGAAGCAAATGAATCAGTGAACCATGAAACTACTTAAACAAATAAACTGAACTGAACTCTATGCTAGCATAACAGTACAGTAAAGAGGAGTTGTGGTTGCTTGGGTCGGGCCCTAACCCAAGAGTTTCAACCCTCAGAAGTTTAACTCAAAGCTGGCTTAAACAGAACTCATCTTCATTATAGAAACCATGGATTACAGAGCAAATTCACAAGTCTTAGCAGTTCAGAAATAAAACAGAGTTTTACAAATGAAGTCCCAATCCTAGTGACGTCCTAATCCTCTCTATTTATACATATGAAGTCTCCAACAACTATTAGGGTTCTTTGGCTCCCAACTCAAAATCGCCTCTCTATTTATACATATGAAGTCTCCAACAACTATTAGGGTTCTTTGGCTCCCAACTCAAAATCAACTGTTTTCTGTCCTTTTCACTCAAGTCTTGACCAAGGTCTTTGCTATAGTTCTTTGTTTTTATCCTTTATACCTGCATTTCTCCTTGCTTTTATCCTTTATTTCTGCATTATATACACATTAGACCACAAAGCCAAATATCCAACTCTAACTCATTTCATAAACAAAATATAATTAAAAGTATGTAATAAGTTGTGAGAATAGCTGGTTTGACTAAGCTAGGAGGTGAATTAAGGCCAATTAAGGCCCATATAATTACTCAATAATGAGGCTTATCAAATGCTTCGACATATATATATATATATATATATTATAACATTAAAAAAAATATAAGGAAAAAACAATTTGGTATTCCCAGATTTTGGATCCAGGGGAAAATCTCAGTATATATTTGTTTTATGTTCTCGCCATTATAGAATTTTTTTTTAAGAATTCGTTTGCAAGTAATTTCTGTACAAGGTTAAAACCTTCACATCTTCCAGGGTCTTTTGGACTCCGGACACCTATTCATATTCCCTTGAAAATTTTCATATTCCCTCTCAAGTGAATATTACAAATTATTATAACCCTTACAAATTAGGTTTCCTGAACATTTATGTCAACCTCTTGTTAATGGAGTTTTAGATTGTTGATTATGGGCGTATTGAAGAGGGCATGACTCCAAGATTCTTTGATTTTTCTCACTTAATTTTAAAATATTGATCAATTATGGAAAATAAAAGTGCTCCCTTATCGAGTAAATCTCTACAAATCTCTCCACTTCTTTCAGATAAGGGCTTCAAAGAGGGCCTAAAGGTGACATTTGGCACCCTTCTCTTTTCATTCTATCCATTTGGGGCCAGTAATAGTATCTCCCATTGATTATGTTGGGAGGTTTTTGGTTGACGTAAAGGACACATACTCTATAGATAACTTGTTTGCAATATAGACTTAATGCTTATGTAGCGGAATTCCCAAAATCACCACGGCATCATCATAAATACAATTAGAAATAATTTCTCCCCACACTAAAAAAGAATTGAAACAATACTACATAAAATAAATATCTCAAAGTGACATGTCTTAATGTAATACATCCATCCAAATCACAAGTTTCACTAGTAATCTCTTCTCGATATATGGGAAATGGAATGTCTCCACCACACACAAGAGGAGAATTTGAGGTCCTATCAACTTTCCAATTGTTATCCCTCCTTAAAAGCCATATCTTCTACCATTGTCATATTTTAATCTATACTAAAGTCAATCATTAATCAACTTCAATTTCATTTCTGATTCCCATATTGTGATTACGCTTTTCCACCCTTTCATTGCATCTCCATGTTGGCATTATGATACATGTGTTGTACTTGATGGAAACTCACTTATAGTAGAACAATTCACTTGTATATGGTAACTAGATGAATCTACATGAGAGATATCAGATGTGACAGAATGCATGACAATTGTGTTTACAGATGTGACAAAATGCAGGGCAGTTCAAAGGAATCTGTTCAGAAGTAATGTACAATGGCAAATCACATTATAACAGGTCTATTTAGAGGGAACAAAGTAATGGTACAAAAGAATAGGATGAAGGAACAAAGGACTACATATCATAATCAAGAAGTTGAAGAAAAATGATATTTTTAGGTATGTTAAGTTGTATACACGGGTTCACTGTACAAAAAGAGCGTATACACGCGGGTTAACAAAACAAAATGAGCGTATACGTATACACGCACTTTCACAGGAGGAAAAGCGCGTACATGTTGGAAAACCAAGGTTTTGGTCCAAGGTATTTAGTCCAAGGTATTGATCCAAGGTATTTGGTCCGAGGTATTGACCCTAGGTATTTGGTCCAAGGTATTGGTCCTAAGTGGTTTTGGTCCAAGGTATTGAAAAAGGCCTAAAACTATATAAGGAGGAGAAGATCATTAGGCCAGAGCTTGCAAGTATTGAATATCTTATGAAGTGTTAGATCAAATATGCAGGTTATGGACTTCTGATGCTTTTCTTGATCTGAACTAAGGATGCACCTATGTGGTTGATGATGGATGAGATCTAATGATGGATCAAGATCATAACGACTTATCATTATGTGATCTAACAATGGATAGGCTAGATTTGATTTCTAACGCACGTTTTATCCTTTATATATGATGATCTGGGTATGTCTGAAGTCTGGAATTGCAATGAAGTTATAAGTAAGTATTTGCAGATCTATACGCTAGTTAGCTTTGGTGAAGGTGCGTATACATGCTGGTTCGACTCTTCCAAGTAGCGTACGCAAAATAAAATCTTGATGCTCAGGGATGACTGATCTATCATATCAATACTGTTGTTTTGCTGTTGTATTACCACTGTTTGTCAATGATGTCTTCTTAGATCTGAAAGTAGAACCAAATGTATAAGGAAATTGAGTCTAATTGATTGATTGATTGAGAAGGAAGGGTGATCCTTGTTGCTATCTATTTAGAACTCTGTAATATGACAGTAGATCAGAACTCTGTAATATGACAGTACATCTTCAGAATGTCATTGATTAGTACAATTTGTGCTAAGAGATTTTATGATTCAGTGTCTTTAGAGGTATACACAGGTTTGGCAAAAGGAAGTAGCATATACACGCAAGCTTGCTTCATTAAAGGAGTGTATACATTTTGACACATGCATTTTGAGGTTACAGTTTGTTCTGGTTGTTGATGCAGTGTTCTGGGTTCATATATGTGTACTGGTTACAGTGATATGTTTGTTCCAGTTGATTGGATGAATTTGATAACGTTTGAATGAATGGTTGATTCAGTTGTGTTAAAGGTTTAGTGATTGTTTGATTCAGTTGTGTCAGAGGTTCAGAGGTGTCAGTGATTGATTGTTTCAGTTATATCAGAGATTGATGAAGTTTAGAATAGCTGCAAAGTTATGAATTAATATTTGCGATCTGTACGCCGATTGGATTTGATAAAAGTGCATATACACGCTAGTTCATCACATCGAAGTAGCATATACATTATGAAATATGATGTTTGAAGTTGTAGTTGGTTCTGGTTGTTGATGAAAAGTTCTGGGTTTTGCTTTGTGTTCTGGTGATTGTGTTCTAGTGACAGTGGTATGAATGTTTAGATTTATTGATTGATGATGAGTCTTCATTAAACCAACATATACACGATTGTGGAGCTTGATATTTCTTACTGATATATGCAATGATCAGATCTGACAGTGAATAGGTGGCACAGGTTCAGGGGAAGAATATGTCAGGCTTCTAATATTGCATTGTTGGCATTATGTTTTGAAGTCTTTGGTACCGAATAATTCTTATCAATGGTGACGATACTTATGTGGCTAAAGTGTTTTGATACATCATACTATGTTGCAGTCACTGTATTACCGAGGGTTACACAGTTGTTATTCAAATCAGATTTATGGATGATTGTGGATGACTTTTTGATGATGCATACAGTACATATATGTTGCTTACATGGTGATCTTCATAAAGACAAGGAGAAATACAAAGCTTGAGTACATGACTTCAGTAATTGATGATGAGCCACTCGTTTCTTTTATGCTGCTGTCATCATGCCTTCAAATATGCATAAAATTCATATGGTGCAGTTATGATGCAGGATTCCTATAGTTCTTGGCTCTCACATGGTTGAGGATTGTTGTTGTTGATGGTATCAAGAAAGCTTGACACATGACTATGCACTCATGGTTTGCTAGATACATTTTTCTATATCTTTGATGGATATACAGAATGCTAGATACATGGATGATTACTTGCATATTTTTGTTTGGCCAAGAGAATGGTTTATTGCAGGCATAGCAATTTGAAGGCATGGATATTCGGAGACATGGCTTACCTATTCACATAATGATGATGACTTCTTACTTTATGATGATAGGTTTGATATTTACATATGTTGATTATCATGATTGATGCTTATCAGATGTGGGATGTCCCCTAGTGATGATACATGGTTGATATATTGAAGATTCTTGTGGAAAGATCATGCAGTTCTTGATGATGATGTTATGATCATAGATGATGACTATGGTGTTTTCGCATATGATATGATGTGAATGATTTTGTGTTACTGCTTGGAGATATGACATATGCTTAGTTGATTCATGGAAGGTTATGATAAAGCTCTTTCTACTAAGGAAATGAAGCAAGTTGATCTTGATGAGATCAAAAGGATGAGTTGATATCTATATACGGCATACTTAGTCATAGGTTGATGAAATTTACTTTGTCATATCTTCGGAACTGATGATGGACATATACAGGTTGCGGGTCTATATGTTGTTGACAGATGCTTATGGTGCAAATCATATATGGTGTATGATAGTCGCTGATGACTATCATGGTCTTGTTTAGACCTTTGATATTTGTTATAAATGTCATGTATATCACTCGATGAAAAGGTCATATAAAGGCCCATGATGTAATAATATGTCTCTATCTGCCATAGTCTTTCAATGAGTCCCTCTTCGTAATATGATGTAATTTGTACCCCCACTATGCATGGGAAGGATGATGTAATAATTACTATATTTCAGTCATGTATAAACAATTGGTATATCCCCACTTGGTTGGTAGATGAGTCAAATTTGGTATATCCCCACTTGGTTCGGAGATTGATGTATGTATGAGTCATTGGTGATAGGAAGGTAATACTCACATAGTTGAGTTATAGAGTCATGTTATTCTTTTGGAAAATCTTTTTGCAGACTTTGCATGTGCTCAGGGGGAGCATGGACAAAATAATGCATCTTGTTGGGTTGTGTTATATTCTTTCCACAACTAGCCCATGTAGTTAACCAGGGGGTTAGGAGGGGAGAGAAGCCCCCCCTTCGTTGCACCGATTGCATAGCGGGGGGAGTCACAGGGGGTTTGAGGGGTACGAAAATTTTGTTTTTGGACCGTATATTAGGTTGGGCAGACCTACCTATGGTTTTGTGCATGATTTTTCGCACATGGTTTTGGATGCGATGGTTTTCGGTCCATGGTTTTGGATGCGATGGTTTTCGGTCCATGGTATTGGATACTTCGTTATGTATAAATATGTATTGTAACATTGAAAGAAATATAATGAAAAACATCAAGCTAGTAGTCCCGGTTTTGGGATCCAGGGGAAAATCTCTGTGTATGTGTTTTATGTGTTATGCTCTCGCATCGTTTATTTTCTATGTTTTAGAATTCGTATGCAGGGAATTTCTGTACGGGGTTAAAACCTTCATTTGGTATCATAGATGTTTTGGCTTCAAGGGGATGCCTTTGTTGGTGAGGGGTTTCGCTCGGGCCTATGGTAGACCTATTCAGTGGGAGATCTGCGAGATCGATTCTGGTGGTGAAAGAAGATGGCGAGTTGTGGAAAGATAGAGATGGAGAAATTTAATGGTCAGATGTTTGAGTTGTGGAAACTCAATATGGAGGATCTGTTAGTGGATAAAGATCAGTGGATCGCGGTAGATCCGGGTACTAAACCAATGGGAGTGTCCGATGAAGAATGGAAGAATTTAGATCGGAAGGCAAAGAACACAATACAATTATGTGTCTCAAATTCAGTATTGTTGAATGTATCAGGGGAAGCTACAACTAAGGCTTTATGGGACAAGTTAAGGACTTTGTACCAATCTAAGTCTCTTGTGAATAAATTGTTCCTGTCGAAAAAGATGTATAAGCTGAGGATGAAAGATGGAGAATCGGTGACAAAGCATCTAAACACATTTAATACTGTGGTAAGTCATTTATTATTTGTTGATATTAAAATTTCAAATAAAGATAAGTGCATCAGTTTGTTGTGTTCTCTACCAAATTTGTGGGATAGTCTGGTTATTGCAATAGGTAGCAATGAAACTGCCTTGCAGTTTGATCAAATAGTCTCATGCTTGCTGACAGAGGAAATGAGACGGAAAAATATGGAGAGCCAGAATGGTGATGCCTTGTCTGTACAAGGACAATCCCAGAACATAAACAAAAATAAGTCATCGAGTGGGAGGTCTAAATCTAGAGGGAGATCTAAATCTCTAGGAAAACCTATAAACGTGGTGTGTTGGAAATGCGGAAATGAAGGGTACTACTAAAGGGACAGTAAATCTAAAGCTCCTGATAAAAGAAAGGGATCTGATGATGCTCCTTTTGTAGAGGCCAAACCACCTCAGATGAAGGTGGGGATGTGTACTTGGCTTCTTCAAGTACACATGTAGATCATGAGGCATGGTTGATTGACTCAAATGCATAATTTCACTTCACTCCCCATAGAGAGTGGTTTTGCGAGTATGAGAAATATGATGGTGGTGATGTCTTCTTGGTGGATGACAGGAAGGCTAGAATCGTTGGTCGCGGAAAAGTGAAGTTGAAGTTCCAAGGTGGAAGGGTTAGAACACTTCCAGGTGTTCTGCATATTCCTGCATTAGCCAAAAACTTGATTTTTGCAACTAAGATGGATGATGCAGATGTAAAAACAATGTTCGAGAAGGACACCTGCAAGATGGTTCGGGGGGCACTGGTATTGTTGCAGGGAGTTCAAATTGGAACTCTGTAAAAGCTGCAAGGTAGCACTATTGTTGATGGGTGCAACAATTTCTTGGTTCCTAAAAGTGGAGTAGAAAATCTAGTGGTCTCTGGAGAGAAGACCATGCTGTGGCATCAAAGGCTTGGACATATTGGAGAGAAGGGCCTTTGAATAGTTCATGGTAAAGGTATGGTAGAAGGTATGAGTAATATCTCTTTGGATTTTGATTTCTGTGAAAATTGTGTATATGGGAAGCAAAATCGGGTTAGTTTCCCCTCTGGTGGTAAGAGGGCAAAACAGATATTAGAGCTTGTGCACAGTGATGTGTTTGGACCTGTGAAGGTTCCATCACTGGGTAAGTCTGTGTACTATGTATCACTTATAGATGACTTCTCAAGGAATACATGGATATATTTCCTTAAGAATAAATCTGAAGTCTTTGACAGGTTTAAAGAATTTAAGGCTCTGGTGGAAAACCAGACAGAGAAGAAGATAAAGGTGTTGAGGATAGATAACGATGGAGAGTTTTGCAGTAAGGAATTTGAATAATTCTGTAAGAAGTGTGGTATAGCACGGTAGAATACTACTCCATATACACCTCATCAAAATGGAGTTGCAGAAAGAATGAACAATACGTTAATGGAAAGGGCAAGAAGCATGCTCAGTGGTGTCAGGTTAGGACAAGAATTATGGGCAGAGGCAGTGGGGACAACATGCTACCTGGTCAACAAATCACCTTCATCAGCATTGGAGGATAAGACTCCACAAGAGGTATGGACTGGTAAGAAACCCTCTATTTCACATCTAAGGGTATTTGGATGTGATGCATATGTTCCAAAGGAGAAACGAACCAAGTTGGATAGTAAATCTGAAAAGTTCATCTTTATTGGGTATAAGGATGGTTTAAAGGGTTATAAGCTTTGGAACCCAATAACAAGGAAGGTTGTGTACAACTGAGATGTGGTGTTCATAGAGATGAAAGATGTTATTAAAAATGAAGTCCAACCAAAGGAACCTAAGAAGATAGAGTTTTAGCTAAAGGAGGAAGAATCAGACTCTACAGCAGAGAAAGAATCAGAAGATGAAGAGCCACAAACTCGAGGTGTGTGAAGATCAGTTCGAGAAAGAGGGCAGCTAGAAAGGTATAGTCCATATGCTTTCTGTTCAAGTTTTGCTTTATCTATTACTGATGATGATCCCAGAACTGTGAAGGAAGCAGTAGGTTCAGAGGATGGAAAACTATGGAAAGAGGCCATGGTTGATGAAATGGCATCTTTGCACAAAGATGAGGCTTGGGATCTGGTGGAGTTGCCAGTTGGAAGGAAACCCATTGGCAGCAAATGGGTGTTCAAGAAGAAGACAAATGCAGAAAGAAAGGTGGAGAAATACAAAGCCTAGTTGGTAGCAAAAGGTTATTCCTAGGTGTCGGGAATTGATTTTGATGATATTTTTTCTCCTGTTGCCAAGGTAACTTCTATTAGATTACTTTTATCTGTTGCTACTGCGTTTGATTTTGAGGTAAAATAGATGGATGTGAAGACAACATTTCTTCATGGGGATCTGGAAGAGGAGATCTACATGAAGCAACTTGAAGGCTTTGCGGTGAAGGGTAAGAAAGAACTGGTATGAAAGTAAAAGAAGTCTCTATATGTGTTAAAATAGTCACCAAGGATGTGGTATCAGAAATTTGATACATTTATACGGGGACTTGGCTTGGATCACTGTGTGTATTTTAAATTAATTGGTGACCGTGTTATTTATCTGGCCTTGTATGTGGATGATATGTTGCTGGTTGGAAATGACAAAGAAATTATCCAGGATTTGAAGACCCATTTGTACTCTAAATTCGACATGAAAGATCTTGGTGCTGCAAACTATATTTTGGGAATGGAAATTAAAAGAGATCGGACAAAGAGGAAGCTCTGGTTAAACCAGAGGAAGTATGTCGAGATAATACTGCAGAGGTTTAATATGCAAAATAATAAATCGGTGAAGGTTCCTATTCCTGTAGGTGTAAAGTTATATGTTGAACAGTGTCTCAAGACACAAGAAGAGGAAGAGGACATGTCCCGTGTTCCATATGCAAGTGCAGTTGGTAGCCTGATGTATGCGATGGTCTGTACTAGACCAGACATTGCACATGCAGTGGGAGTATTGAGCAAGTTTATGTCAAAACCAGGGAAGGAGCACTGGACAATAATGAAGCAGGTTTTCAGGTATTTGCGTGGCACTAGTGATTATGGTTTGTGCTACCAAGGAAGACCAAGATTGGATAGAGTGTTGGATATTCGTGGCTTTGTTTATGCAGACTGGGCTAGAGATCTGGATCAGAGAAGATATACAAGTGGATATGTGTTTAACCTATTTGGAGGTGCAGTCAGTTGGATGAGTAAGAAACAATATGTAGTGGCACTATCAACTATAGAGGCAAAATACATGGCAACCACTCATGCAAGCAAGGAAGCAGCTTGGTTGCAAAGATTGTGTTCAAGTATGGGGTTGGTACAGGGAGATATAAGGATAGACTGTGACAGCCAAAGTGCAATTTTCTTGGCAAAGAATCCTGCATATCATTCAAAGACAAATCACATTAATGTTTAGTATCACTTTGTGAGAGATATGATAAAAGACAAAAAGGTGTTGCTGGTAAAGGTGGACACTTTTAAGAATACTGAAGATGCATTGACAAAATTTGTGAGCTCTGAGAAGTTCTCTTCGTGTAGAAATCAATGGGCGTTGCAGGGCTAGATAAATGACTAAGCTCTCTTGTGGCCCCTTATGGAAAGAAAACAACAAGTCAGAGAATGTTGGGTTGTGTTGTATTCTTTCCACGACTAGCCCACATAGTTAATCGGGGGGTTAGGAGGGAGGCAGAGCCCCCCCTTCATTGCATCGATTGCGTAGCGAGGGGAGTCATAGGGGGTTTGAGGGGTGCAGGTAACCCCACTCTATGGGGTCCGGGGCAACGCCCTGAAAAATTTTGTTTTTGGACCCTATATTAGGTTGGGCGAACCTACCTATGGATTCGTGCATGATTTTTCACACATGGTTTTGGACATGATGGTTTTCGGTCCATGGTATTGGATGCTTCGGCATGTATAAATATCTATTGTAACATTGAAAGGAATATAATGAAAAAAATCAAGCTGGTAGTCCCGGTTTTGGGATCCAGGGGAAAATCTCTATGTATATGTGTTTTATGTGTTATGCTCTCGCATTGTTTATTTTCTGTGTTTTAGAATTCGTATGCAGGTAATTTCTGTATGAGGTTAAAACCTTCACATATCAACATGTACAAAGGGGGAGTTTAATCAGAAAATTCAGCATGTGCCTAGGGGGAGCATGATAAGTGTTCATATTCAGCTATTTAGATATGAAAGTCTTCATTTTGGTCAGCTCTTTACCCTTGATATCAAAGGGGGAGAATAACTTGGCCCGCCCTTTTCCCTTGATGTCAAAGGGGGAGAGTAATTTTGGTGTTTCTTATTATCTCTAACAGGTTCTACAGCTTGCAGTAATCAACACCAACATGGTTGCCATCAAGTCCAAAGGGGGAGATTGTTGGCATTATGATACATGTTTTGTATTTGATGGAAACCCACTTGTAACAGAACAACTCACTTGTATATGGTAACTAGAGTAATCTACAGGAGAGATATCAGATGTGACAGAATGCATGACAGTTGTGTTTATAGATGTGACAAAATGCAGGGCAATTCAAAGGAATCAGTTCAGAAGTAATGTACAATGTAAAATCACATTATAACAGGTCTATTCAGAGGGGACAAAGTAATGGTACAAAAGAATAGGATGAAGGAACAAAGGACTACATATCATAATCAAGAAGTTGAAGAAAAAGGATATTTTTAGGTATGTTAAGTTGTATACGCGGGTTCACTATACAAAAAGAGCATATACACGCGGGTTAACAAAACAAAAGGAGAGTATACATATACACGCACTTTCACAGGAGGAAAAGCGCGTACATGTTGGAAAACCAAGGTTTTGGTCCAAGGTATTTAGTCCAAGGTATTTTGGTCCAAGGTATTGATCCAAGGTATTTGGTCCGAGGTATTGACCCTAGGTATTTGGTCCAAGGTATTGGTCCTAAGTGGTTTTGGTCCAAGGTATTGAGAAAGGCCTAAAACTATATAAGGAGGAGAAGATCATTAGGCCAGAGCTTGCAAGTATTGAATATCTTATGAAGTGTTAGATCAAATATGCAAGTTATGGGCTTCTGATGCTTTTCTTGATCTGAACTAAGGATGCACCTATGTGGTTGATGATGGATGAGATCTAATGATGGATCAAGATCATAATGACTTATCATTATGTGATCTAACAATGGATAGGCTAGATCTGATTGCTAACGCATGTTTTATCCTTTATATATGATGATCTGGGTATGTCTGAAGTCTGGAATTGCAATGAAGTTATAAGTAAGTATTTGCAGATCTATATGCTAGTTAGCTTTGGTGAAGGTGCGTATACATGTTGTTTCGACTCTTCCAAGTAGCATATGCAAAAGAAAAGCTTGATGCTCAAGGATGACTGATCTATCATATCAATATTGTTGTTTTATTATTGTATTACTGTTGTTTGTCAATGATGTCTTCTTAGATCTGAAAGTAGAACTGAATGTATAAGGAAATTGAGTCTGATTGATTGATTGATTGAGAAGGAATGGTGATCCTTGTTGCTATCTGTTTAGAACTCTGTAATATGATAGTAGATCTTCAGAATGTCAATGATTGGTACAATTTGTGGTCAAAGATTTTATGATTCAGTATCTTTAGAGGTATACACAGGTTGGGCAAAAGGAAGTAGCATATACATGTAGGCTTGATTCACTAAAGGAGCGTATACATTCTGACACATGCATTTAGAGGTTACAGTTTGTTCCAGTTGTTGATGCAGTGTTCTAGGTTCATATCTATGTACTAGTTACAGTGATCTGTCTGTTCCAGTTTATTGGATGAATTTGATAAAGTTTGAAATAATGGTTGATTCAATTGTGTGAGAGGTTCAGAGGTGTCAGTGATTGATTGTTTCAGTTATATCAGAGATTGATGAATTCTGGAATAGCTGTAAAGTTATGAGTTAATATTTGCAGATTTGTATGTTGGTTGGATTTGATAAAAGCGTGTATACACGCTGGTTCGTCACATCGAAGTAGCGTATACATTATGAAATATGATGTTTGAAGTTACAGTTGGTTCTGGTTGTTGATGCAGAGTTTTGGGTTTTGCTTTGTGTTCTGGTGACTGTGTTCTAGTGACAGTGGTCTGAATGTTCAAATTGATTGATTGTGATTTGCTTCAGTGATGATGGGTTTTCAATGATTGATTTAGTTGTGGTTGATTCAGATATTGATGATTGAGTTTTAGTGATTGGTTGATGCAGATGTATTTGATGGTTTTATTGCAATGGTGATTGATTCTAAGCTTCAATGTTGTTGATGGGTCCAGTATGAAAATTGGATGAAATGAGGCCTTTAGATTGTGGTGTTGTGTTCCAGAATTATCTAGTCTGAAAATTCATGAAACGTGGTCCCTAGAGGAAGAACAAAGGTCGTAGCCTTCTGTAGGTCGGCGCCTACGTACTAGTAAACATATTGGCTAGTACAAGAGCTAGGGGGTTGCAGCCCCCTTCTAGTAGAAGCTGGAAAATGAGAGAAGGTTGTAGCCTTCTGTAGGTGGGTGCCTGCTTACTGGTATAAGTTTGCACTAGTACAAGATTGTAAACAGATTTTATTATTATTAAAAGAAGATAGAGACGACAACAGCATGTGGTTTTCACCCACATTGGGTTTCCACCTTAAATCTTGGTGTTCATGTGTGTTGCTTATGTGTGATGGTTCATTATGTTATTAACTGCACATGGTTATGTTTAATGTTTAATAAAGTACTGATGCACAGATTAAAGATCAACATATGATGAATTAACTGAATCATAAGTTCACTAGATATACGTTGGTTTCCTTAAGAATAGTTGTGTGCACACTTGAGTTCCCTTCACTGAAGTAGCGTATATAAATTTGATTATGGAAATGACAAAGTTATTGATTTGTAAACACTGATTCACCCCCCCCCCCCCCAGTAATATTTCCAACACTCCATTCATCAACTAGAAACCATGGTTGAATGACAAGGTGCAGTCCTTCACCATATGCACATATTCATGGCAAAAAACACACTTGAAAGGAACTCCAAAGTAGTCCGACGCTTAAGAAAATGGGTATTTTTCATTTGAAGGGTCATATATGGAGCCAAACCATCACAAATATCAATTCTTATTAGTGTCCTCACAACCATCACTATACAAAATTCAATGAAACTCATATCCACTTCATAAAAAACACTTAATTTGTTTGCATTAGCTTTAAACACATCACAAAACTAGAACTCCACTAGAAGTCCAAGTAATCTTATTTAAAGTGTATAATCTATAGTCTTCCACACTTCTCGACAAAAAGTGATCAAGGCTTAAAATATGCACAATGGATCCCTACTACCATTCCGCATCCTAAATTCTCTAGATGTTGGCATATGAATTAGAAATGAATTGCATCCATTTGCAAGCACTGATGAAATACTTTGGCACATAACCCACCACTAGTCCCACCATTCCATTGCTCATTTTTTAAGGATACCTCTACCATTATTTACCTCAAAAAATGACCCACCACTAGATTAAAAACTCCATTCATCCTCATATCTTCTCTTAAAACATCCCATTAAGTTTTACACTTCTTTGATTTTTTCCCCTCTACTTCCAAAGGCTTCCCACCTAAATAACCACCAAACAACAAAGAAGTCATCCCCACACCTCCATATACAAGAACTCCACCACCCATGCTAACCCTTCAGGATCAACACACCCTTGAAGTCACAACAATTGATTACTCACCTCAGTTCTATCATTGTGGACATGATACGTCAATGAAATGATAAACACCCCCATTTAAGATGATTCTTTTGGATCGATACAAATTTGGCACATACCCATAATCTTAAAAACTAGGGGCTCCCACAAAACCTAAATTAGAGGCAAAGAAAGCACCCTTAGATGAAATGCACAAAACTCCATCTAACATTGATTGGATCCTAGCAATGAAGTACTAGAGAGTCACATAAATCATAAATTGAAGTTTTAATTCCCCTCTACCAACCCACCAACTTATTTTCCACCACCAATGGTCAGTGAATTGTTGATTTCTATAGCTCTACAATCAATCTAACAAAAGTATTAAATCCCTTTCCAATAACCCAAGGATTCATGACCCCATCCACCATGCCATCAATATATATTTTTTTTTAATCACATCAATGAAACCCCTCTAATGGAGACATTAGGCACCCATATGTATTATCCATCGACTATACCAAGAGAAATCTAGGTTTTCCAACTCCATCTAGACTACTTACTAACCTTATCTCCATCATAGCACCCTGATAACCCATAATTAAAACATCCCTCATATTCTATTTCTTTTTAAAATGATGTAACCAATGTCTTTTCTAGTGCTTGTTGCCTCTCTTCCAAACTCTCTATCATTTTGTTGATCCTTAACACATGTTTTTGGTGCCAAAAAGATCTTACATATACTCATATAAACCCATTCCCTTCCCTGAAATTACATGCATGTTCTATTATCAGACATATCAGAATTTTGTCTCATCAAGATATCAATAATCAGTACAACTTACAATTATCCCTAGTATATTTCTATCCTGGTATAGATATAATGTTAAGTGATGAAACTTTTTCTGATAATGATGCCACGAGTTATTGGGTTTCACCATATTGATATTTTAGACTTAACCATATGCGTGGGACACTATCACAAAACACCCGATATGAGTTTTTCCTTGTAGACAGGCAATAGAAATTTGTTGTTAGTAGAATTCCATTCCTTGATATATTGGGTGTTAGGCTATCAAGGAGTTTTAACATACAATTTAAAGTTTTAGTTTGACCCAATACTCGAACCTTGTAATTGTGACCTTGAACTATTGGGGATCAAGAGATTGTGATATGAGGTGATTAGGATGATGAATGATTTGGGATTTGGGGTTTTAGGAGATCGAGAACACACCTTCATTTTGCAAGGTCCCAATATTATTATGTCTTGATGCTAATATAAATTTTAAGTAAAAAACTTACTTCTAGTCAATTGACATTTTGGGTGTTGGGTATCGTGGTTTCCAATTAAAATAAACTTAGGGTAAGACCTAACTTGATATGAGAACTTCGCTTTATAACTTTAAAGTATCATTTGACCTCAATCTATCAATGAACTTTGATAGACACATGATTTATACTATGTTACCTTCTCCACCCGAATTACACAATAACAAGAATATACAGAAATATAGTTCAAGAAGAATATTTTCATTAATGTGACTATGGATGGGAGAATGATTCCAAGTTCTACAACTTCATTAACGATTGTTCAAAAGGATTCTAGGGATTTCGTGTTCATTCCTTTACACAACACATTACAATATCATTCTCAGTACCTCTCTATTCTCTCCTCTCTCCTCTATACTATGCAATCACAAAGGATCTATATAAAAACTAACCTATTTGGTCTAACAAATTTCTATTCAATTCCAACTCCCTTCCATAAATCCTAAGACCCTTTTGAGGTAAACTATTGACTTGATAGGAAGAGATGTTTTTGTATTGCACTGCGAAGGAAATAAGAACTTTTTCATGACTCTCTCTTGAGATTTTTAACATTTTTACCATATTTAGCTATCTCTATTGTTGTCATCAATGTTGAATCTTCAACTACATTTTTCCTCTTAACTATATACTACAAATTTCTTTATATCTAGTTCTTTTCACCACATTCTTATCTAACAGTGCTTCAATTTTCTTTTGTGATGCTTTAGGTAGTTTACTTTCCCATTAAACTATTTGAACTTTCTTATGTTAATTTGTTGTAATTTTCTCCTCTTCCTTATAGGGATACAAATCTACAACATTGAAAATCAATCAAATCCCAATATCATTTGGAATTTCAATTTCTTTAGATTTGAAGATACTTTCCTCAATACTTTACATGGCCTAATCTTCTTGAGTTTTTAGTTTATTATATGTCCCTACAAGAAATATTTTCTTTCTAAGGTATGCCACAACTAAACCCCCAACTTCAAAATCTAGTTGTCTCCTTCCCATATCTTATATTGTACCTGTTGCTATTATCTTGTAGTTGTTGTTTGACTCTTGCTTGTAATTCCTGCATACTGACTACAAACTCTTCACCATCAACACTCTCAATTCTTGTCTTCCTAAATTCCTCTTAGATGCACTCCATACAAAATTTGGAATGGTTTTAACAATGTGATTCTATTAGGTCAGTCATTACAAGCAAATTCTACTTACACAAGTACATGATCCCACTTTTGGGATATTCACTTACCAAAGTCTTCAAAATATTCCACAAACTTGTGTTTAACACCTCTATTTTCCCATCTATCTATGGGTGTATGTTGAACTGAAATTGAGGTTAGTGATGAACCTCCCAATTACCTTTCTAATCATTCAAAAAGACAACCAAAGGACTGTACATTTAATTATCAAATGAGGTTCATATGGAACTTGTGAACTATCATGCACCATCTATGTTAGTATTCTAAATGCATGTTGCAAGGAAAGATATTGAGATTCTTTCACAATTCACCATGAGAAATCCACACCACACTTGCAATCCAATCCACACTTTGCAAAAATATAAAGAGCATACTCGTAGGAAATTAAATTCACACTTTCAAAAGTAAATCACACTTGCAGAGGTGACTTGCTCCAGTATTAAGATGATCTTGATTGTTGTAATTAAAATGCAATTGCATGTGCAATGTAATGTAGTGAATCACAAACTATCAAACCACACTTTTTTCATGAAGGAAACCAAAAAACGAATAAGATGCAACAAACATAATAATCAAACTAAACCAAATTGAAAATAGAGCAATCACATTTCTAGAAAATAGAGTATTCTAGCATTGGCATGTAGTTGCAACAACAACCTAGGTCATGAATTGTTGTATAAATATCATAATAATGATTATTTCTCAATTAAAAATAACATTAATGATTGATTTGTAGCAATACACTTGTGATACAAAGTTGCAACATTAGGAAAAAAATAGAACAATTATAGAGATAAACAAAATTGTAAATAAAGTTACAACTACGATATGAGTATAGACAATACTTGGAAAAGGATGGGGCTCTACCTCCTTAGAAAAGGCATTCGTTTATGAAAGCAATAGAACGTTAGACACACAACACACCATCAATTGAACAAGAATGAAAATAAACATTATATTGTAGGAAAGTAGAAATACAATAAAAGGTTAGTTTTAATTCTCTCTACTTATGATTAATTCATATAACCCAGCTCATAGAGAGCATGTGATTTTATACATGATGTTTTATATATAAATTAATCAAATAATTTGGCATAATATGACTTAATCGGTTGTGTGACAAGTGGAAATTAAGACTTTGTCCTTTCTTGAGTACCTATTTCCCCTAGACACATTTATCCATGAGATAATCCAATTTTTGTTTTCCTAGAAAATCCATAGGCAATATCTATTTAGTTGGCGGATGCATTGGCAAAATATTAGAAGAGCTAAAGCATCATTCTCCAAAGTTGCAACAATGGGTCTGAGTGAGGGTTGTTTCAAGAACATTGGTCATAGTCACAACATAGTCATACAAGGACCACAACATGATGATATGAGATTTGTAGCACGATGAGGTGAGAGTCACAACATGTAGATTTGTAAAAATAGTGGCAACAAATTAGAGTTTCAACACTTGTGACCATAACTCATTTTTTCAGCATTGCACCCAAGCAAAGTTACAATGACTACACTTTAGAATTGCAACAGTTCTTGAGAGAGTTGTAGCACTAGCGCTTAGGAAAATTTGCAACATATATTTTGGGGAGTTGCAATAGATGTTGAGAGAGTCATAGAACCTGTGCTTGGAAGGTACCTATGCATTCTTGTTTCTTAGAAGACAATCATACCTTGACCAAAAATGATTTATTTTCAATGAAAGAGGCATTAATATGAGATGGAAATGAGAAAAACATGGACGAAAATGTATTGGGTGGGTGCTAAAAAGATGCCAATCTGGACACTCGTCATCTCATCCCAACCAAATTCATTGCATGTCCTTATGAAACCAACAATAAATATAAGTTTGAGAAGGTGAGGACCCCATGGAGGTTATTGAGGCTATAATCATTCGTACCTACCTCATGTGCATGGAAGTATCCTCCTCTTTCTTGAATTTCCTTCCAATACTCCAATTCTTCCCTTCTAGACATATTTTAATCCTTGTATTCCCTAGTTGGTATCCTAATCATTGGATAGTGAAAATCCAGATGTATCTATCTATCTCCACAACTCTCTATGTACTCAATATATCTATGGGATCTCTCCAAGGCTACCTTCAAGTTGATAGGATTAAATGGGTCCCTTTGTTGAATGTTCGCCTTGGCTTGTTTCCATGTTTTAATACATCCTTCCATGGATCCCTTTACCAATACTTCAATCTAAGTGCTACAATGTGCAATAGCCTATTTCTTGTTTTCAGCCATGAACTTTATGTGTGGTGGAACGAAAGTCAACTATTTTTTTATGTTAAGGACTTGTAAATTCCCATGATACTCTCCCCTAACCCATAGGTTACTTTTGAGATTGTTGTCTACACTCTTATGGAAAAATAACCAATCAGCATGGTTTCTTAAGTTAGACAAAAATGCTCTCAATTAGATAGCCCCAAAAAAAGTGGTTGGATTTCTATATTGGATCATGGAAGAACAAGAAATTATTCCATCATAATTCACAAAGAAAGTTCTTTTTCACAATAGTATTTGCATAGTGAGCCTTCAAAAAAGCAGTTGAGGAGGTGATCTCAAAATTCTTACTAGTCATTATGGCTTGTCTTTGGAATAACAAAATTTTCACCTATAAGAGCATATTTTAATGTGAAGAGGGAGCCCTATAGCTAAGTTTTGACTCCTCCAACAATTCAAGTTATATCTTCTCAATTTCCAATCTATTCACTTGTTTCTCTAGTTCAACAATTTCTTTTCTTTTTCCCACACTTCTTCCCATCGAATTCTATGGGTTTCAATGTAGTACTCAACCCACCACTCTCTCAATCCTTTAGCAATTTGGTTATACTATTTGATATACATTACCTCTTATTAATATGACATTATCAATTAGTTCCACCTATCTTACTTTGCTTTCATCCATCTATTATAAATATCTACTTGTGTGGTTTTTTGTTCCACTATTTTATCCTCAATATGAGTAGATATCTCAATTAGGTAGATATGTTATCTTCTATTTGGATAGCCACTTCTTGAGTTTCTCTTCTATAGGTTTGGGTTGTCTCTCTTACTTCAAGGAGAGGTTCCCTTGTAGTAAGGGAACCTGCTACCCAGGCAAGGCAATCTAGTTTTTCAAAAGATCTTTTCCCCCAAGTTTGCCTCTCAAAAATTTAATTGTGGTACAAAGTTCCTTGTTTTTATTCTCTAATATAGTATTCTTAAATTAAAGGGATGCATTTAAATTCATGAGACAAATATTACTTGATGATGATGATGATGGTGGTGGTTAATGTCCACTGAGACAAAATTGGTCTATTAGACCTATAATTTTCTTAATTATCTTGCTCCTCGTCTTTCTTGGCGAGATTGGTGTTGTAGCTTTCTTTTTTTTCTCTATGGTCTTCTAACTTTCTTTATATTGCATCTCCTTCATCTCTTCTGGTTCTTGGGACATTGGTGTCTTAGCTTCGTGATGTTAGTTTTCTTCTTCAATTATGGGGTAACAATGACCTCTCCAACAAGTATGTTGGGAATGGTAGCTTCTTCTTCTTCCTATTATTCTCACATGCCTACCTCTATAATTTAATGAAGGCTTTCCCCTAGAATTTCCCTTCTTGTTTCTTATGTGGTAGCAAGGGTTTCTGTCTCCATTTATTCATCAAGTGCATGCCCAAAAAAAATCTTGACCATCCCATGTCACTTATATTGGTTCTTGTGTATCAGCGGATAGCTTTTCGTTCATTACCCTGGCTGGTTCTTATGGAGCAGTAGGGGCTTCCCCTTGTGCTAAAACCCCTCCTTATTCTCTTTCCATCCTTGTTGGTTATTGTGTAGAAGAAAAAGTATCCTCTTCTGTTTGTTTAGTTGCAGTAATGGGGGTATACCTAGTCCATTTCTTATTTGGAATGGGTGCATGTGCAAGCCTCTTTGTCATTCTTCTAAATCTTTTAGTTATGGTTTTACTCCCTATTATCTCAACATCATTTCCATGATCAATTTCAGCTTTATATGAAGTTGTAATAGAACCCTTTAGTGATTTATTTCTCAATTGGAACATTAGGGTATATTATATCTAGTAGAGTTGCAACAATGTACTCTATGGCTACAACTCTATGATTTGTAGCAACATTTTCTAGTGGTGGGATTGCCGCAATTGTGTCTTCTCCAGGAAAATTTGCAACATCCACAATCTATTTCAATGCTCTTTCCCCTTTTCTCCATACCCTACGTTCCCTACATAGTGCATGCTCAACTAGTAGTTTTATGATCATGTGATATAAGAGGGTATCCTGGGGTTGGTCAGATTTTTACACAAGTGTTTTCATGGTCTTCAGATTCCTATAAGGGAAAAATGACATGTTAACCAACATGCCATGTTGCAGGTGGTCTAGTAATCAAAGTTTTTTTATATAGAAAACCTTGTGGATGCCTTCACAAGTGATGTACCTATGTACTACCAAAGAAACATCTCCCCATGGAGTCAGCGGTGATCTCTTGTCAAACCTAATTATTTTCTTGGCCAATTCTTCTCCTTGGTTCAATAACTACTCCATGATATCAATATTTGGTATCCTTTGACACTACCAACCCTCCCTTATCTAATCAAGCCATATTACTTCATCTATTACCTCATTTTTCACTTGTACCACTATCCATACCACCATAAACATATTCTCTCCGAAAAACATGGAAAACTTCTACTAAGTGTCACTTGATCATCATATCCTTGCAACCTGTGTATGTACTCCATCTAGCTCCCATATTGAAACATGTGCTCAATATGTTCATATGACTCCAACAATAGAGTCTTTATAGCTTCCTTGTGGTTTAATGAGCCCCCATTATTCCTACCCATAGCTCATGCAAATTGCAGTTGCCAAACATAATGAATGGTCCAAAGGGTGGATATTTCCAATTATGGAAGGGAGTAATTTTGTGACGGGGAGATTATGTCATAGGTTGGTGGTGGAAGCAAGCGATGCAATTGGTTTCAAATCCAATGTCAAGATAGGTAATTCAAATCAATGCTAATCATTATGCAGTTTGAAAGACGTATATTTTGACTTACCATAAGCAGTAATTATATCTTGTACCTCTGTCACAATGGTGTATCAGCGCCCTAGAACAACTAAGATTCACATTAGCATCGAATTTGTAGCATAATCCTAGAATTACAACAACGTCCTTGAGTTGCAGCAATAGGGTTCCATAATTGTAGTAATAGTGCTCCTAGAGTCACATCAACGATGTTGACCAAAGTTGTAGCCAAATCTAATCATGGTCCCACTTGTCTACAATCTCTAGGTCAATATTGTCAGTCCATTCACGGTGATCCTCCTTAAAAATGCTTCCTTGGATAGGGGTGTGTAATACAATCAAATCATGTCTCCATTATCCATCATATGAGTTCCCTCTTCATCAATGGTGTGAATTTTTATTGCTTTATTATCATATGCAATATCAATATCATAAGGCATGAGCCATTGATTGTGGAACTTCCCTCTAAAATCCTTGAATTGGATTAAAATAACAAGGCCCAATCTCTAGCTTCAAATTTCTTCTTCTTGATGAACTTGTTGTGACACCAAGATCTTTGATGTTGTATTACTATTGTTTGGTGTAAGGAAACCTGGAAAAGTTCAAACAAATTTTTGATTTAGAGGATTCCATGCTTATAAGCTTCAAATAAGTCCATTCTAAGTTGTGGATTTTTAAGTGTCTAGATCTTTGTTTTATTTAGAAATGGTAATCCCTTTCCATACACCAGTTCATATATGATGTAACAAATAATAGTCCTCCATGTCATCTGGTAGGCCCATAGAGCTTCAAAGAGTCTTTCATCCTATTCCTCGAGGTGTAGTTGGACATTCTTAGTCATGATAGCCTCAAGAATTATATTTTCCCCTTCTACTTTCCCATTGGCCTGTAGGTGATATGGTGTACTCAAGAATTGTGTTTTCCCGTTCTACTTTCCCATTGGCCTGTAGGTGATATGGTGTAGTAATCGTTTGTTTAATATTGAACCTATCCATCACGTCTTCAATGAGCCTTGAATTGAATTGAGTGTCTTAGTGAGCAACCATTTCTTGAGGTATCCCAAACTTGGTGAATATTTCCTCATAAAGAATTTATGCTATTGCTCCCTTAGTTGTAGCTAAGAATGTCTTGGCTTCCATCCACTTCATGAAATAATTTGTACATAGTAAGATGTAGGAGTGACAATGGGAGGGAGGATTGATTAATCCCACAAAATCAAAGGCCCATTTATCAAAGGGTTCCAATACCAACAATGGCTACAATGACATCTCAATTGATTGTATCACTCTTCCCATGAACTATAAATTATCACACCTCTTTGCATATTCCTTGAAATCCTTGAAGATGGTGGGATAATAGTACCCTTGGTGAAGTACCTTGTACCTAGTCCTCTTGTCAGCAAAGTGGCCCCCACATGATCATGGAAAGCCTTCATGATCTCGTAGATCTCATCTTCTTAGACACATCTTCAAATATGAGATACCATCCTGTGTAGAAGAGATAGTTTTTGATCCACGAGAACTTCCAACTTTATTTTATTATTTTCCATCACTCCATTAGAAATAAATGATGTGGAATTCTAGCTACAACCAAGTAATTAGTAATATTTGTGAACTAAAGAGAGTTAGTATAAATCATAAATAAGTGATCATCAGTGAAAGCATCTTCTATAGGAGGTTCGTTCTTATTAGATGTAAGTCTTGAAAGAAATTTAGCAACTACATTATCATTCCCCAGCTTGTCTAAGATGGTTATATAATATTCTGCAATAACATTAACCACCTAGTTACCCTACCATTGGTAATTGATTTTCTCATTAAGTATTTTATGATAGCATGGTTAGTGTGAAATACTATTGGATGTCCCATAATGTAATGTTGAAACTTATTAATCACATGTGTTACTATAGGAAATTCTTTCTCTATTACCATATAATTTATTTTTGCAAGTGAGAGATCTTTTTTAATGTAGTAGATTGCATATGGATCATTTCCTTCTAGTTTCCCTAGAACAACTCCAATGGAAATTCTTATGCATCTATATAGATATGAAATGGGAGGAACTGAATTGGGTCCTCTGAAGTGAGAGCCTTAGACACCTCGGATTTCATTTCTTCAAATGTAAACTTATGATTTTTGTTAAGCAAAACAAACAATGTATGAGAAATTTGTGAAAACAATTCAATAAAATGATGATGGTATCCAGCATGTCCTAAGAAACATTGTACCTCTTTTTGTGATTTTAGATTCCTCAAGTTTAGTATTGCCTTTATTTTCATTGAGTCCACTTGGATTCCTTTAGCCAAAATGTGGTTCCCCGATACGATGCGATCAATTAACATAATTTCACATTTCAAATTGTTGAGGGAAACACTATATTATTTACAAATTATTAATGTTTTCTCTAAATCTTCTCATGCCTCATCAAATTCATCACCATTTGTTGCAAAGTCATCCATATAGATTTCCACACAATCATAAATTAAATATGAAAATATACCAATTACAGATCTTTGAAATGTGGCAGGAGCATTGCATAACTTAAATGGTAGAACATGATAGGAAAATATCCCCCATGAACAAGTAAGCATTGTTTTTCCTTGATCCTCAGGCATAATGTGGATCTGGTTGTACCCACTGAATTTATCGAAGAAAAAAAAAATCTTCCTTGTTATGTATCAAGGACCTGATGAACAAATGCAAGTGGAAAACAGTCTTTGTGTGTTCCTTTGTTTAGTTCTTGATAATCCACAAAAATCCTCCATTTCATTAAATTTTAGAGAGAAAAGGCTTCATTTGACTTGTGCCTTAGTCAAATGGAGAAATTTGAATTTCCACATTAACAGGATGACTTGAATTGCAGTTAGTAGGAGCAACAGGGCCAAGTCACTTAGTTAATTCAGTCAATTCAAGTTTGTGGGCAAGAAGTATAGTTGTGAACGATTTAATTGCCAAGATTTGGAAATCTAGTGGAGTTATGGTTAGTGAAACTTAGTTATCTGAGCTCTAGTCATGAATAGAGTCAGTAAGAATTCAGTTGAGTAGTTGTAATTTTTTAGTGATTGGAGACTTCCATAGTTAAACATATTGTTTTATGTTTCCGGATTCATTGTGTAATGTGGTTGATCCGTCCAATGTTTCAGATGGTGACTCCATCCATCATCAAGGACCAAAGAGAGCATTGTAAGTAAACGATTGTTGGAGAACCTACTTATAGGAGAAATTATAGGATTGTAAGTCAATTGTTATAATGGTTAAATGTAATTTGTATAACGGTTAATTGAGTAAAATAATAATATATTTGTCTAGTTATACATTAAAAATTATATTTAACCACCAGAATTAACGGGATTGAGATATCGAAAAGATTAATGAGGTGAAGAATTCTTAAGAAATTTTTATGGAAATGTGAATCTTCGGAGATAAAAGTGCTATAAGAGCTTTAATCAATTTTTTTTTTTATGGAAATATGAATCTTCAGAGATAAAAAGTGTTATAAGAGCTTTAATCAAATTTTTTTTATTATAAGATTTACGATGAAAAGGAGATTTAAATGAAAATAATTTCATAAATTCACCATTCAATTAATAAAGTAACTATATGTTGGAAAATTAATAGAGTTGGGGGGGTGGGTTTTAATAAGTAAAGAGATAATCTGAGAAATAAGCCAACGACGGAAATTAGCTAAGCAAAGGAAGATTATAATATAGAAAGATAAAAAAAATAAAAGAAGGAGAAGGTTGTTTATAAAAATGTAATGAATGGGGCTTCTAAAAGATCATCAAAAGGGGAATTTTTTTTTAAAGGCCAACTATGATAAAGGAAGAGAGAAATGAGACACAGGAGGGAGGAGACGGAAAACAGGGGGAACCAGGGTCAATGGATGAGTTGGTGGATAATGGGCTTCTAGGATTTACTGAGCCTGTAACCATCCTCTCTATTAAAGTTATTAGGGTTTTTCTCAATTTCAAGGGCTTCTCGAATAATGCGGGAGTTGTGGAATGGCGCAGAAGCTATGATTTTAGACTGATCGAAGAAAATTAAATGCTTAGATTTAAAGGAGTGCTCAGCTAAGGCCGATTTAGACACCTAGTTGTGGTTTGTGTCTGCTATGTGCTCCTTTAGGCAGAATTTAAAAGGACGACCAGTTTGGCCAATATAGGCTTTCTCGTAAGAACAAGGAATTGTATAGACCCCTGATCCTTGCATGGGATCTGAAAAGTCTTCGACGGACCGAAATAATTGCTTGAGGGTTTTAAGGGGCTTAAATACGGGATGAATGTTCTTCTTAGCCAACATTTTTAGCAATAATATCAATGTTCCCTTTTATGTAAGGAAGGTGACTTGGCCACAATAGTTGTAATTTTTGTTGACTCATTGATCTCTTAGTTAACTAGTCAATTTACTAAAAACAACCCTAGTCATGCATGAAATTAGAGTTTCCTAGTTGAGTGGAGGGAAAAGGCATAATTATTTTTATTATTGTATACTAGAGAGTGTACATAGTTTGCATGTAGCAGGTGAGCTCATTCTCTTGGGATTTTCACAAGGAAATAGGAGATCTTCCTATTCTTTAGGAGTTGAATTACATAAGGAAATAAGAGGAGTAGGAGGCATAGATTGGCTAAGTATTTTCCAAAGCAGACTCAAGAGGAGATCAGTATTGCAATGCATATTGAGCTTCAAGGGCTGAAGCAATCATTGTAATAGATCATTTTTTTCTCATTTGATATAACATGAACATAGGAGGGGTTTTTCCCATTTGGGTTCCCCAATAAATGTAGTGTGTTCATTGTGATTGAATGATTACATGTGTTTCTATTGTATATTTTCCCTTGTGAAAATTGAGTAGAAGAAATTTGTGTCTATTATTTTCAGTATGAATTCATTAGTAGCTGCAAATTTTGAGTTATTTATACATGGTACCAAAGCTATTGAAAACTACATAGAAACCATGTTGTTGGTATTCTCTCAAAGAAATTTCGAATAACAGATTTGTGGTGCAAGAATTTTTTTCGTCGATGCAAGGACAATGTCTTTCTATGAATTGAGGCTTGAGTGTGTAGTGGTGGGCACTTCGAATTTCATAGCTTGGAAAGACAAAATGGAAGTCGTGTTGGATGACAATGGAGTATTAGAGTACACACAAACTGATATTCCAAAACCAGCAGCATCAGATGCACAACAGTGGGCTTAGTGGAAGAAAAACACAGGAAACGTTAAGAGGATTATCCTGGAGGGAGTCAAAGACCATGTGGTTTCGATTTTACATGGAAAGAAAAATGCTTATGAAATGTGGAAAACCCTCACAAATCAATTTGAAAGTAGCAGTGATTCCAAGAAATTGGCATTGAAAGATAAGCTCAAGAACATTTGAATGTAGAAAATTGAAACCATTGTTCGATACCTATCCAGATTCAGTCAGGTCATATATGAACTTGGAGGAGTAGGAGAGGTTGTTCCACCATCTAATCTTGTGATCTTATCACTCCTTGGTCTTCCAAAGTCCTGGAATAACTATTAGGATTCAGTTAATGGAAGAGGCAAGCTCCCGAATTGGGAGAGACTTTGGTCTGACTTGGTGCAAGAGGAGATTAGAAGAAACACTAGAGATGGAGTCACATCCAGATCTGATGAGGAAGAATATTTTGCTCCAGTTGGCAAAGGAAATATTTCCAAAGGAAATAAGGCCCAAGGTGAGGTAGAATCCATCAAGAACCATGGAAAGAAGAAAAACCTTAGTAAAATTAAATGATTTCACTGCCATGAATATGGATGCTATGAAACCAAGTGTCCACATAGGAAATCCAGTAAGGAACCTACAACAACAGCAGGAGGAGATTCTCTCACATCACAATTCAAGTTGGATTTCACACTCATTATTTGCATGGAAAGCATAGTAAAAGGGAGTAAGTGCTACCTAGACTCTGGTGCTTCATATCATATGACAGGTGTTAAAATTGGCAACCAGGGTAAAACTTCATGTGGGTCATCTTATTCATGGCTAATAATATTTTTATTAGATTCCTCTCGTCGAGAGGTGTAGGATTGATATAAAGATCATCCAATTCCGATAAGTATTCATGGAGATATGAATTTATTTTGACTATGGAATTATTATCAAGCCGACCTACAACTCATGTAGGCTCAGAAACCCAACAGTCGCATCTATTCACCCACCAACGTTGTGTATAAATATAAGAGGAATTTTCCTCATTTAGACTCACTCATCTCATCACATCTCTCTCTCTCTCTACTGCGCAGATATGAGTCTCTTCTCTACTGCGCTGAAATGGGTCTCTCTCTCTCACACATGTGAAGCCGGAAACTGCTGAAAATGAAGCTGCAACTGCAGAAGTAAAGATTGACTTGCGTGGCATAGAATATCTCCTCTTTGGAACTGCGCTATAGGTTCATTTGAACCTCCTTTGAAAGCCACAACTTTTTGTGGTGGAATGAAGTCAATCCGACGAACGGTTTGCAAGATATCGACTGCCCTAGTTTGAAGCCGGAAACTGCTGAAACTAAAGCTACAACTGCAGAAGTAAAGATTGACTTGCGTGTCCTAGAAGATCTCCTCATCTGAACTGTGCTGTAGGTTCATCTGAACCTCCTCTAGAAGCCGAAACTTTTGGTGGTGGAATGAAGTCAATCCGACTGTCGGTTTCTGAGATATGGTCTGCCCTAGTTTGATAATGAAGCTGCTAATGTTGATGCTACTGATCTAGGGTTTGCTACTGCTGATATGAATCAGATTTATTGTACTATTTCTCTCTGCTGAATTATTGAAGATAAAAGAAGATTTGATCAAAGGGTTTCCCCACACATTGAGGGGTTTGTCCCTGGCTAGCCGCCACATCTTGTGTCTCTTGTCTTGGCTTGTTTTCTATCGATCGTTTAATGTTCTATCTGCACTTTACTTTATGTACATGTGATTGCTAATTGGTGGAATATAATAAGAAAAAGAAGTAAACTGTTATAAGCATAGAACATACCATAATTTAACATGGTATCAGAGCTAAGGTGAAGACAAAGCCTGAGCAAGAGCAAGAGCAATCATTGAAGAGAAGATTGGCAAGGCTATCCTAAAATAACTATGGGGTCCTCAACACTCTTTCCTGCCGAAGACAAGCTCCGTGAGAAAGCTGACTATCACGGATGGAAGATGTCTATCGATCTAACCCTTGAAGATCAAGGAGTGCTGGACCATGTAAGAGGCAATATTGTTGAGCCTTCATCAAATGCATCTGCTGCTACCTGGAACAAATGGAAAAATGGAGAAGTCAAAACAAAGAAGATCATCCGAGACTCTATCGACAAGTGCTTGGTGGCCTACATCTCTGATCTAGACACCTCCAAGGAAATCTACGACAGACTGGTGAGTTTATTTAAAGTTAATGATGCAAATCAAGTTTTGTTTCTTAGAAATAAGTTGAGGGAAATCAAGAAGGGTAAAGATGAAAGTATGCAAGCATACTTCTTAAGAATCACCAAGATCAAGAACGATCTCCTATCTATTGGGGAAACCATTACTGACAGAGAAATGGCACTGACAACTCTTGGAGGATTACCATCTGAATGGTATGTGTTCAGGACTACTCTTCTGAACAATAATGTAATTCCTAGTTTCGAGGAATTAATGGCTAGATGCATTCAAGAAGAAACAAGGGTAGAAGAGCAGGAAATTCCCTTGCCTAAAGGTCCTCCTGCTGCTTTTTCTTCTCATGCTAAGAAAAGAAATAATTCTGGGTCTAAATTAAAAAAAAAGGTTGGATTTAAGGGTGGAAGAAAAGGACGATGTTTCATTTGCAATAAAGCAGGTCACTATGCAAGGGAATGCCCTGATAGAAAGGACTCTCACCGTGACGATGATCAAAATCCCTCTCATGGTAATCGAAGGAATGGAAAATTCAACAGCAAAGGCAAAAGGAATGCAGGAAATCAAGGAAGAGGGCAAGCATTCAAGAAGGCTAGAAATTACAGGATGTATTAAATGCACCTGACCTCAAAAAGAACCTAGTGTCCATCTCGGGAACGGAAGACAAAGGCTACAAGGTAATCTTCAGCGATGGCAAGGTATGTATATGGAAAAATAATGTTAAAGATGCCTTTACTCTTGGGTTTAGTGTTGATTCATTATATCAGGTCGGTGGAAGTCTGCTAGGTGTCATGTCTTATGACATATCTCTTCAGTCCGAACTTTGGCATTAAAGGTTTTCCCCCCTTCATTATAAAGCTATACTCGATGTAAGACAAATGGTGATAGGGATGCCCGAATTCTGAATAGAGAATGAAGGTGTATGTCCAGGATGTGCTGAAGGAAAGCTCAAAAGGGGACCATTCCCCTCAAGCCAAAGCAAGACCTCTGATATATTACAATTGGTTCACTCAGGCATACCTGAGGTTGGCATTAAGAGGGAGACTACTACACCACATACTCCTGAGCAGAATGGTGTGGTGGGAAGGAAGAACCGCACGATGATGGAAGCTGTCTGGGCCATGCTACATGATCAAAGACTTCTGATGTTTCTATGGGCTGAAACTACAATCACCATTGTATATGTACAAAATTGATGCCCTCATCAAGCATTAGGTTCCAAGACTCCTAAAGAAAAGTTCACCGGAAGGTGAACAATCTTTCGACTTTGAGGAGCTCTCAAGAAGCCAACACCAGGGAACCGAAAGAAAAGGATGATGAATCAATGCCTGATGTAGAAGAACCCATGGATCTGATAGATTCTCATCCACATGAGCCTTCCTCTTCTAGGAAGAGGCCTTCATGGCTTATGGGGATACTTGATGATGCTAAAGGACATGCTGCACCCTGAGGAACCTTCCGTCAAAGTAAGAAACTTGATAGGTATCAAGGATACCTGACCATCATGAGCACGATCATACAAAATGAGCCTTCGTCATTCTCAGATGCCGTCAAGCATCAAGTATGGAAGGATGCTATGACCGTAGAATATGAGTCTATTATGGAGAATGATGTCTGGGAAGTAGTTCCCAGACCCTGGACAAGACAATTGTTACTTCAAAATGGCTTTACAAGATAAAGCATGCAGCTGATGGAAGCACGGAAAAATATAAGGCTCGTTTTGTTGCTTGAGGTTTCTCCCAAAAGGAAGGTATAGACTATGATGAGATATTTGCACCTGTTGCCAGATATACGACCATCCGCTCGATCATAGCCCTTGCCACTTCACAAGGATGGAACCTACATCAGATGGATGTTAAGACCACATTCTTGCATGGTTCTATCAAAGAAGAGGTCTATGTGGAGCAACCCGAAGGATTTGAGATTTATGATCGAAAATCTCATGTATGCAGGTTGAAGAAAGCTCTCTATGGGCTGAAGCAAGCACCCCGAGCATGGTATGAGAGGATCGATAGCTACTTGATGAAGCTGGGATTCACTAGGAGTGAAGCCGATCCTAACCTTTACTTTAAGTTTAAAGATGACAAGCCTCTCATACTGGTGTTGTATGTGGATGACCTCTTTCTAACAGGTGCAGACCCTCTCATTCACAAATGTAAGAGGGAGCTGGCCTCTGAATTTGAAATGAAAGACCTAGGACTGATGCACTACTTCCTAGGACTTGAAGTATGGCAGAAGCCAAGGGAAATTTTCCTATCTCAAGGGAAATATGTGGTAAAGATATTGGAAAGATTTGGTATGATGGACTGCAAGCCTGTGACTACCTCGAGGATCTTAACTTTTAGAAGTTATATGGTAGTGATGTCGGACCAGATTTGGGAAATGCCTCTGAGTTTCATAAACTCATTCGCATTGATGTTCTTGGTGAACCTCCGTCCGAACATATTTTTTGCAGTTAGCATTGTGAGCTCATATTTGGTTGAGCCTCACTGGATTGATGCCAGGAATCTTCTGAGATGTCTTCAGGACACAATCTCTCATGGATTAAGATACACTGCCGGAGATGTGAGACTACTTGGATATACTGATGTTGATTGGGTAGGCAGTGTGGTGGATCGTAAGAGCACTTCCAGGTGTTGTTTCACCTTGGGATCTGCTTCAATATCCTGGATGAGTAGGAAGCAGAAGTTGGTGGCTTTGAGCACCGCCGAAGCAGGATATATTGTTGCTAGCATAACCTCGTGTGAGGTAGTCTGGTTGCGAAAGCTCTTCAGTGAGCTGTTTGGATTTACATTGGATACCACTGTGATTCTCTATAACAACCAGAGGTGGGATTCGATTATTGAGGAATCCCGTATTCGTCAATTGCTCCAGCAGATAGACATCATCTTGGATATGGTAAGTTGATGAGCAAGGAGGCTCCATCGCATTAAGATGATGTACAGGTTGATACACATTGTCAAATCCCCGAGGAAAGATCTAATCTGTGATTTTCCCAAACGACTTGGAGTCGGTAAGAAACCCTTGTACAAGGGTCCTGCATGTTGCATATATTGAGCTCTGGGAGCTCTGAGGGCTTGCAGTTATTACTGGAGCAACATACGACCACAGGGTGACCCACCCTCCCCTGGTGGTGCACACTGGAACAAGATGATTCGCTCTCTTGTGGGACAAGATGATTCGCTCTCTTGTGGAACAGGATGATTCGCTCTCCTGTGTAGCAGGATGATTAGTTCTCCTGTGAGGCCTGGATTGATGTGTTCTCCATGGCGATTGTAGCAGGATTGATGTGTTCTCCTGTGAGACCTGGATTGATGTGTTCTCCATGGCGGCCTGGATTGATGTGTTCTCCATGGCAATTGTAGCAGGATTGATGTGTTCTCCAGGATTGATGTGTTCTCCATGGAAATTGTAGCAGGATTGATGTGTTCTCCTGTGAGGACAGGATTGATTAGTTCTCCTGTCGAGGCATCCTACCCATGCAGTCTGGGACTCATGGGTAGTACCTCTGATCTGATCAATGAGCAGGGAAATGAAGTTAGGGACCATAGTAGTATCGATGGACGCATCATTGTAACTACCGTACTCCCTACGCTAGGATGACCTCCATTGATCTGGGATCAATGATACTGGTCTAGGACCAATGGTAGGAGTTGTACCATACTATGACGCTGACTTCGGGTCGGTTGAGACTGGTCTGGGATCAGTGGTACATACTCTGAGACTGACTTTGAGTCAGTGGAGGATGATATTGGTCTGGGGCCATTGGAGTTGTACTCACTATGACGCTGACTTTGGGTTGGTTGAGACTGGTCTGGGACCAGTGGTACATACTCTGAGACTGACTTTGAGTCAGTATGATACATCCTCGATCATTTCTTCTTCTTCATAATTCGGACAAAAGCAGAGTAGAACAGAACAATGCAAGAGCAGAGCAGAACAAAACAAAACAATACAGATCAGTGCAGGGCAGAACAAAACAAAGCAGAACAGGCAAAATAGAGCAGAGCAGGGCAAGGGTCAGGCTGTACAAGGTAGTAAATTTGATGGATGAATAGTAACGACCGATAGACAGATTGCAGATGAAGTTCTCCATGTTTGAGAGGGAGTGTTAAAATTGGCAACCAAGGAAAAAATTCATGTGGGTCATCTTATTCATGGCTAATAATATTTTTATTAGATTCCTCTCGTCGAGAGGTGTAGGATTGATATAAAGATCATCCAATTCCGATAAGTATTCATGGAGATATGAATTTATTTTGATTATGGAATTATTATCAAGCCGACATACAACTCATGTAGGCTCAGAAGCCCAACAGTGCCATCTATTCACCCACCAACGTTGTGTATAAATATAAGAGGACTTTTTAGACTCACTCATCTCATCACATCTCTCTCTCTCTACTGCGCAAATATGAGTCTCTTCTCTACTGCGCTGAAATGGGTCTCTCTCTCTCACACATGAGAAGTCGGAAACTGCTGAAACTGAAGCTGCAACTGCAGAAGTAAAGATTCACTTGCATGGCCTAGAAGATCTCCTCTTTGGAATTGCATTGTAGGTTCATCTGAACCTCCTTTGAAAGCCGCAACTTTTGGTGGTGGAATGAAGTCAATCCGACGAACGGTTTGCAAGATATCGACTGCCCTAGTTTGAAGCCGGAAACTGCTGAAACTGAAGCTACAACTGCAGAAGTAAAGATTGACTTGCGTGGCCTAGAAGATCTCCTCATCTGAACTGCACTGTAGGTTCATCTGAACCTCCTCTGGAAGCTGAAACTTTTGGTGGTGGAATGAAGTCAATACGACTGTCGGTTTGTGAGATATGGTCTGCCCTAGTTTGATAATGAAGCCGCTAATGCTAATGCTACTGATCTAGGGTTTGCTACTGCTGATATGAATCAGATTTATTGTACTATTTCTCTCTGCTGAATTATTGAAGATAAAAGAAGATTTGATCAAAGGGTTTCCCCACACATTGTGGGGTTTGTCCCTAGCTAGCCGCCACATCTTGTGTCTCTTGTCTTGGCTTGTTTTCTATCGATCGTTTAATGTTCTATCTACACTTTACTTTATGTACATGTGATTGCTAATCAATGGAATATAATAAGAAAAAGAAGTAAACTGTTATAAGCATAGAAAATACCATAACTTAACAACAGGAAATAAGGAGTCCTTCAGCATCCTAGAGGAGAAGGACCTAAAATTACACATGAGCTTGGAGATTATGGGAGATATAGTACCAAAGGTATTGGCATTGTCACCTTTAAGAGAGAGTCAAGCTCCCATCTTCACCTAGAGAATGTAATCTATGTGCCTATTCTGAAGAAAAATCTAGTTTTTATAGTTGTACTTGAGGACATAGGATATGATGTGATGTTCAGTAGAGAGAAGGATCATCTTAAGAATGTTGATACTAGAAAAATAAAACAAATTGGTGTTCAAATTAAAAATATCTACAAATGGGTGTTCAAATTAAAAATATCTACAAGTTAGAGGAAGATTTGTCCATGTATGAAGTTAGACCTCGAAGAGTGAGGTGGGACGATCTAGAGCCTCAGTCGCAGAGTTGCAAATATTTTGGTAGGGTCCATAGGAGAGCAACAACAGTTGCAGTATACTCTTATCATGGATCATTACCCTTGCTACAAGGGCCCATAGTATTCAGTAGTAGAAGGATCAGTGTCATTTGATGCAGTCATATCTTGGGCAATTGTTGGAGGCTAGTAGCAATCAGAGACTCAGGAGACAGTTGCAGCTCATAGAAATAGTTGATTCAGTATTTTGGATGTTCTCAATTGCAGTTATTGTAGTAGAAACAACAATAGTACATTCCTATAAAGGAGCAGGATTGGGGTTTTGCATAACCCTTTTCTTGCTAAGAGGGAGTGTTAAATTGTAGCAAGAAAAGGATTTATTTGACTTGTGCCTTGGTCAAATGGATAAATTTGAATTTCCACATCAGTAGGATGTCTTGAGTTGTAGTTAGTAGGAGTGACATAGTCAAGTCAAGTCAGTCAATTTGAGTTTGTGGGAAAGAAGTAGAGTTGTGCATGAGTTGATTGCTAAGATCTAGCAATCTAGTGGAGTTATAGTTAGTGAAACTCATTTATCTAAGCTCTAGTCATGAATAGAGTCAATACATGCTCAGTTGAATAGTTGTAACTATTCTTAACTCACTAATATATCAGTTAACTAGTTAATTTACCAAAAATATCTGTAGTCATGCATGCAATTCAAATTTCCTAGTTGAGTGGAGGGAAAAGGAATAATTATTTTTATTATTGTATACTAGAGAGTGTATACAGTTTACATGTAACAAGTGAACTCATTCTCTTGGTGTTATAGACCATTTTGTTGCACGTGTCGCATGTTGCACACTTGTCGCACTTAAGTGTCACACTTTCGTTATTTGGTCGCACTTGGGTTCCTTGGCATACTTGAGTTATATTGTTATGCTAGATCTAATGGCCTATCAATCGAGTTAATCATCATCCTTTATAAGATTGCAATGATCCCCCGTAAATATTTAATCATTCTCTTTCTAGAATTACAAGACAAACTAGAAATTGAGGTCAAAATCCTTGATTCTAGGGCCAGTTCAAGTACCATCAGTGTGTCCCTATGCCCTAGAGTAGTTGTAGAACTAATAAAAAGCGTTGCCAAAGCAGTCTTCTAGTTACTACATGTGTGTTTGTTCAGTATTTTTATCTTGAAGATTCCACTTCTAGAATCTTCTAAATCAATTTCAACCATTTACTATCAAAAATGACCTTGAACTCCTACCATCATGGGATTACCTTCATCTCTTAAGTTGATTTCCCACCTTTCATGGATCTCAAGACTAGATTGGTAAAACTCAAAACTACAATTTCATCCTATAGATTTACCATCTTCAAAGAGCTTAGGGTTAGCTTTAGCGGACCATACTTGCATCATTATACTCTCGAGTTAAGCTTAAAGACATGTCACTTATGCTCTTTGGGTGGAGTATTGAAAATTACTTTGAGACAAAGGAAGGAGTACATTATCTTGGGGAGACATTTACAAGCCATTGATCACTGGATTGTTACTTCTCTTAATCCATTTAATGCAAAGTTATATTGTTTCCATATACATTTGTACCATATATGACTACAATTGTATTTCAATGTTTACAATTCATTGAATGGAGGAATTATCATATATCTACTTGTTTGTGTAGTGTTTTCTTGTCTTGCTTATGTTGCAGGTGTAGATCGAAGCACTTGGAGCAGGAGTAAAAGAGTTCAAGTGAGGAGAAAGAGACTTAAAAATCCAAGTAAGTCTTCCTTATTTTTCATGTTGATTTCTCTAAAGGAATTCAAGTGTGACTTGCCCCTTTGTTGTTATTAGGCTAGCCACTAGGTCTAGGGTGTTTTCCTCTGTCCGCATTGGATAATTTTCCATATAACAACT
This sequence comes from Pinus tabuliformis, assembly GCA_031772625.1. Classification (NCBI taxonomy): domain Eukaryota; kingdom Viridiplantae; phylum Streptophyta; class Pinopsida; order Pinales; family Pinaceae; genus Pinus; species Pinus tabuliformis. Next base: position 1,131,384,398 of record CM062805.1, on the reverse strand, counting down.
TGGCGACTCCAATGGGGAGTGTAATATCTGTTAATGGTTTCCTTTTCTTTGCTTGTTTTCTTTGAAATTCTTTTAATTAGTATTGTTCAGACAATCATTGGTCATTGGTAGATCTATGTCAAAGCTTGGCAGGGCCTCTTGTTTGTGTTTTCATCCACTTCATACCCAACTCATTGTCTGTAGCTAACAACCTGCATCCTAGAGTAGTTACTCCATTAGCAACCCGCGTTGTTAGCGCTTTTGCTACCTTGATAGCCTCCACCCCAGCACTCTGTCTCTCTCTCAGAGATTGTGTTGATCCCTTTCTAAGTAATAATTACTGCATTCTTGCCTTGTTTTGACTTTTTTCTTGGTTTTCAGTCCCTCCTTTGACCTATTGAACATACTAGTGTCTCTTTGAAGCCAATAAAACACTTGATTTTGTGTGAAATTGAGTGAATTTTCCTTTGGTCATTACTCAAAGGCTTGCTTCAAGGGGGGGGGGGGGGGGGGGGTGGGTGTGGGGGTGTTCTCGAATTATGTATGAGTGTTAATCACCTCTAAGTGTCATCACCTTTTTAATAATATTTTGTTTTGTTCTTTCTTTCTTCTTTTCAATTCAGGTTTGTATGCATAGATTGATTGTTGAATTTGAAAATTAACTTTTACATTACAGTTAAAGTCTATGTGGTTTCTTTTCGTCAGTGATCAAATTGAATTCGTATGTTTCTTTGCGTATGAAACATTAAAATAAAATAAAAGAAAAACAATTATTTATATTGCATATAGGGCTTTGATTTTGATTGGAATATTGAAGTTGAGGAGATGGATTGTTGCATCACTTGTTTGTTGCATTGTTGATTGATTTCTTCTTCCCCTACTTAGTTAGTCCTTTCATTGTTAAAAGGAAAATGAAAATAGTTCTTTTTGTCATATTAGTTGCATCATAGGTGTGTTTATGTGACATCAAGTTTCAAGCCTTGAAATAGAAACATAATTCAAGATAAACTCTTAAATTCACTCAATTAACCTAAGGAGTATTTGAATCTTAACAACACACATAGAGCTCTAGGCTAGAGACTTTAAACATATGAGTTTTCATTACTTTTCAACATTACATTTTGGGGGTGATATCTCGTTCCACATGCGTTAGGTATATCAGATCGTTCTCCACGTACCTTTAGGTGTATTCTACGGTTCTCCACATACTCTGAGTATATTGGAACGCTCTCAGCAAATAGTTTCGCATTAGACAACACTAATATTGGTTGCACTTCCAAGTACCTCCAGGTGTATTTTGGAAGTCCACCATAGGATGGAAGCTAGCCTTAGGAATCTAAGTCGGTCGCCTTGTCACTCATGATACACCGAACACAACATTCAGGGAGATTGCCTGCATGTACGTAAATCCTTAGTTTACCAAGGTGGTGTATCGCAATTCACAGTGACTTGGTAATCCTTATTTGCCTAGTTACCCATTTGTTTTATTTTGTGTCTTTAATTTCTAAAATCATTTAATTGACAGCGGAACAAATCCTCACCATGGAACAACTCCTTAGTATATTTTAGGTTGAGACAAATGACGACAGTTCACAAGTCTACCAATCAAGGAAACCCCTCTGATAGGATTCCTAGTCCTTTTCCTTATTTTGGAAATATTGGTGCTCCTTTATGGCAGCATTGTCCCCTCCCAGATTTACCATTGGTTTTCCAGATTGGTTGTTTTCAACCCCTATGGTTCTGAATGTTCAAACTGCTCCCTAACCAAGTTCTCCTCCACCTAAACAACATCTACCTCAAGTTGATCCTAAATTTGACCCTTTTCCTTCTTCACCTATTGTTTCTTCATCCCTTTCTTCCTACTCGCTTGGTGAAATTCTTGATTCTAGTAACCAGGGAGATAAAAAGAAGAAGAAACATGTGAAGAAAAAGAAGCAAAATAAGCATGGGGAAACCAAGAAACCATTGCTACCAATGAAACTAGTATGGAGAAAGCTTCCAATAAGCTCGAAAAATTTAATTCCCTTGCAAGTTATGTAAGGGTGACCACCTTCTTAGAGATTGTCTTAGTATTCCCAAGGTATTAGAATTTTGGTCCATAGGCTCACATCATCCTTTGTTGTCAACTTCTAGAGATCATGTTGGTGACAAACCATCGACTAGTTATCATAAGGTCCACGATAAGAAGGGTAAAGTTAAGTTTCCTTGTAATTTATGTGAATGGAATCATCCAATTCACCTTTTCCCTTATATGGATGAAGCATTTAAATTGTTGGGAAATCTTATTGTTTCTCAACTACAACTTCTAGGTGGCTACCTGAAGCTTTCCCCTAATCCTCCACTAGTTTATGAAGTGATAGATCAGAATCCATATCCACTCAATCCCACTCTCTTTGAACATGAATCCCATGAGTTTGTTCACAACCAAACATTGGTTGATAAAATAGTTGACTCGATTCCACCTTTAGTTGATCATACCTTTACGATAGAAGTGAAGTTCATACAACTCAAGTTCTTCTCATTTCTTCAGGTTCCAATGAACTTTGGAGAAATCCTCCCATTCCATGGGCACAGGGGGGTAATCCTTTGATTCATGCGGCACAGAGGGGAAATCCTCCCATTCCCACAGCACAGGGGAGTAGTTCTCTCATTCCCATAGCACAAGGGGGAAGTTCTCCCATTCCCACAACACCCCCTCCAAGTAATATGGCCACTTACTTTGATTGGAGTCAACTATGAGGATATTGTCTTCCCCCTTATGTTCCCTTCCATATCATAGTACAGGCTTATAATATGGTAGTACCTAGCATAGTCATAGATGAAGGCACATCTATTAGTATTTTTTCCTCAACTTCTTGGCAATATTTTTGTTCTCCGTGGCTTGTGCCCATTACCCAAAAAAAATTGGCCTTTAATAGAGGAACTAGTCAATCATTAGGGATCCTTCCTCAATTGCCTATTACTTTTGGAGGGAAGGCCGTCTATATCGATGTGATGGTAATCCAATGCCATTTGTATTTTAATTTACTCCTTGGGCTTGACTATGTTTATGACATGGGAGCTCTTGTCTCTTCACTCTTTTGTGTGATGTGTTTCCCGCATGAAGGAAGAATCATGACCATTGACCAGATTTCATTAGTTGGTCCAAATTCAACTCCCAATCAACTAGCTTCCCTAAATGGTCCTTATATACAAGTGGTATCTCCCCCACCATAGATTGATTATGTGGAAACATTTTCCATGCTCAGGTCTATTGATGATCAAGAAGGTGATATGGTAAATCATTTATTGGGGGAATTGGAGCTTGATATCTCCATTGGATCCCTTGATACCTTCCTGAGCTTTGTTCTTCCATCTAATGAGAACCTCTTGGAATCCATGGCCTCCTAGAGGTCATGAACAAGGTGGTGGAGCATAGTTCATTTTCTTGTCTCAAGCTCGTTAAAAAATGAAACAAGGTGTAGGAGCATAGTTCTTTTTCTTGTGTCAAGCTCATTAAAAAACAAAACAAGGTGTCATGATCAAAGTTCTTTTCCTATGTCAAACTCATTAAAAAATGAAACTGATTGCCTTCCAATTCGAGTCTTTGATTGTATCTCATAAATTCCCAATCAAGTATTTCACTTGATTTCTTAAATGAACCTTCATTCCATCCACCTATTAGTAACTAGTAGTCTACTTAGGTTAATGAAATGAAGCTTGAGGGGCATGTGCCTAGAATTTAGTCATTATGTTGGGGGCATGCAAACTTATTTCAAGCATATTCTTTCCATGTTTCAAGCTTGTGTAAAATGAAACCACTCTTACTCTCGAGCATAGTTTTTCTCCATTTCAATCTTGTGTAAAAATGAAACCAATTTCAAGCATAGTTTCTCGTGTTTCAAGCTTGTGTAAAAATGAAACCATTCTCATCCTATTCTCGTGATTGACATTTTATCATCCTATTTTTTTGCAGATGATCCTTGGTTTTCTCATTCCATCATCACCATCTTCTTGGCTGATCATATGCTTTAACTTGGTCTTTTACCCTTTCCTTAGTAACTGTTGTGATGAGTGGTCTTATTAGCTATCTCTCAACCTTTATGTGTTTTGAGCAGTTCCACCATGACCAGAACCAGTTGCTACCCTTTGTATCACTCGTTCATCTAGCAGGAGTCCTCTTTCATCTCTTTTCAAACTCCAAAAACATGAAAATATTTTTGAGCACTTGTCTTTCAAACTCGTTAAAGTAAATGAAAAAAATTCTACCCAATATAAGTTTAACCCTTTTCCAGAATGGGATAGACTATTTACGAAAAATAAATACTTTAGTCGAACATGACTAAAAGGTTATCCTAAGTATCATGCCTTTTTGGACCCAAGAGACTAAATTTATGAAAAGAAACCTTTGGATTTTTATTTTTCTCCTCTTTTTCAAACTCTCTAAACATGAAAAAGAAGTCGAGTTACACCTTTTTTGGACTCATAAAATCATCAAACAGTGATTTATTCGTTAAACATGATGAAATCGAACCACTCCTTCTCAGGGTTCGTTAAAAATACTCAGAAGGATTCATCCGAAGGATGAACATATAGGTCAAGCATATGTTATCCTCATCAAGCTTGTCAAAAGTAAAGAGGTACTAACTAGAAATGGTTGGGGAAATTAGGAAAATATGGTACTTAACATATTAATGGTAGTGAGTCGCTCTTGAACATGAATCTCTTTCACTTCATCTATGTGATTGTTGGGTTGGGAAATCTGCTTGCCTCTTTGGGTAATCACACCATATCAAAAGCCTTCATTATTGGTTTTGGTTCAATGCTACCAACTCCATACATTTTTACCGATATGTTCAAGAGAAGTCCTTCAGTTGACATATGATACAATACTATTAATCCTTCTTTCATGCATGTCCTCCCTGAACTAGTTCCACATCAGCATCATTTTGTCTCAAATCGTAATACATGTTTCGTGTCGTTGATGGGGGATACATAAAGGCCCTCCTATGATAGCTCACTTCCTCTCAACATCATCTCATTATCCAGGAATTTGACTTAGAAACTCCCTTTGGTACTTTGGTGCTTGCATACATCAATGACAATTTTCCTCGTTTTCGGCAACATGTATCCATCATTGGCCTTCGACCGAAATATTTTGTAAAGTGTTTGACTTCAACTCATTCATTCATACTACATAGATTGTACTATAGTAGCTTGACAACGATTATCATTATCGGTGTTTTGTCTCGCGTCTGTTAATGACTTACATCATTGGCCAGTGATCAGATGGTGTCTACAATGTTTGACTTTATCTCATTTAATCGCATGGTTAGACTCGTATTATTGAGTGAATGAAGTTGAAGACCCTAGATCTAGTTTCATCCATCCAAGCTCTATTTTTAGGATTCATACCAAGATCATAGAGTATGATAGTTATGATCATTTTAGGTCATCTAAGCATGGGTCTAGACTGCCATCAGTAGACGATATTTTTTTATCATTGTACATCTAATATGGCTTATATGTTGAGTATGGGTATGCCTCCCTCAATAATGATACCATGATGTAATATGTATTGTAACATATGATTATATCAACATTGCTACTTCTGCTCTGGAATTATCTCATGGAAAAGCACTCCAGTCCTCAATCGTGATTTCTGAATTTGTACAAGAAATCTATTATAGACCATTTAGTTCTACTTGTCGCATGTGTCACGATCTCACACTTAAGTGTCACACTTTTACTATTTTTCCGCACTTGAGTTACTTGGCATACTTGAGTTATACTGGCATGCTAGATCTAATGGCCTACAAATTGGGTTAATCATCATCCTTTATGAGCTCGCAATCATCCCCCATAAAGATTTAATCATTCTCTTGCTAGCAGTACAAGACAAACTAGAAACTAAGGTCAAAATCATTTATTCTAGGGCCAACGCATGCACCATAATTGTGCCCCTCTACCCTAGAGCAGCTGCAGAACTAAGAAAAACGTTGCCAGCACAGTCTTCCGATTATTGCATGTGTGTTGGTTCTGTATTTTCGGGAAACAAGATATTTTATCTCGAATATTCCACTTATAGAATCTTCATAAGTAGTTTCAACCATTTAGTAGCAAAAATGACCTCAAACTCCTATGACCATGGCATTACCTTCATCTCTTAAGTTGATTTCCCACCTTTCATGGATCTCAAGCCTATATTGGTAAAACTCAAAACTACCAGTTCATCCTATAAATTTACCCTCTTCTAAGATCCCATGGTTGGATTTAGAGGACCTTACTTACATCCTTATGTTGTCGGATTGAGCTTAAAGACATATCACTCATGCCCTTTGGGTGGAAGATTGGAGATTGCCTTGAGACAAAGGAAGTAGTACATTAGCTTGGGGAGACATCTACAAGCCATTGATCACTGGATTGTAACTTCTCCTAATCCATTTTATGCAAAGTTATCTTGTTTCCTTATACATTTGTACCATATATGATTACAATTTTATTTCAATGTTTATGATTCATTGAATGGAGGAATTATCATAGATCTACTTGTTTGTGGTGTTTGCTTGTCTTTCTTATGTTTCCGGTGTAGACTGAAATGCTTGGAGTGGGAGAAAAAGAGTTCAAGTGAGGAGAAAGAGAATTTGAAATACAAGTAAGTCTTCTTTTTCATGTTAAATTCTCTAAAGGAATACGTGTGGTTTTCTCCCTTGTTGTTACTAGGTTAGCCCTTAGGTCTAGGGTGTTTTCCTCTATCCGCAGAGGAAAATTTTACGTATACCACTTAGGATTTATGCAAGGAAATAGGAGGAGTGGGAGTCCTATATTGGCTAAGTATTTTCCAGAGAAAACTAGGGAGGAGATCAATATTGCAGTGCAGATTGAGCTTCAAGGATTGAAGAAGACATTGTAATAGATCATTTTTTTCTCATCTGATATAATACAAATAGAAGGGGGGGGGGGGGGGGGGTGGTGGGGGGGTGGGGGTGGGGTTCCCCACTAAAAATATTGCGTTCATTGTGATTGAATGATTACATTTATTTCTATTGTATGTTTTCTCTTTCGCAGATTAAGTAGAATAAATTTATGTCTGTTGTTTTCAATCTGAATTCATTAGCAACTGCAAAATTTGAGTTTTTTCTATACATTTTCCATTCATATTTTGTATAATGATGAGAGGGTAGACCCACTAGCTATTAGAAATTCGATAGATAAAATCATATTTGAGCAAATTATATAGCACTTCCTTTATTATATCCCTCAATGGTGGAGTCATCTAGCACTCGGGCTGGTGAATGGGTCTAAACGCTTCCTTAATGTATATATTTTGTGTACATAGATTAGGATGGATCCCTTTCATTTCAAAGTAATCCCAAGCAAAGGAACCATTGTGATTTTGTAACACTTTAGCCAGTGGTTCTTTTTTGTTGTTCGATTAGCCCTTGCTTGATGTTCAAGGTCTTCCCAAGGTTGATTTCTTTAGTTTTTGTAGTGGATCCTTTGTATTATTCAACTGATGGAACCATGTTCTAAAGGTGAACTGCTAGTTGATGCAAGAGAAGCCTGTGTTTTTGGATGCATAACATGGTAAATAACATGTGAGTTGGCTAAGAGAGAGGAAGAAGCTATGAAACCACCAATTTAATCATCCTTAGTTTTCTCTCTAATGGCTAGATATTGGTCTATAGAGAGAACCTAATAAGATTCTCCTTCTTCATCACTATATTCTTCATCAACCTAGAGTGGTGTTTAAAAATCTATGCTTGGTTGGTGGGAGGATACAAGATTAATTTTTTTGTAGAGGTCTCGTGGAAAATGATCATGTTATCATATCAATAGCCAATATAAGCATTGTTAGTGGCCAGTCATGGCCTTCCCATGATTGAAAGATACCAACTTAGAGAGGATTTTGGTTCTAATACCGTTAAGTCAGTGAGAGATTCCCATGAATCTATGAAGATCACTACGTCTTCCAATATTTCCTTTTCTTAGTGGTTGACTTTTCAGCAACTTGGAGTTTAGTAGGGGTTCACCTGAGACAAGAGAATCTTAGGGATTCCATGGTATCACAAGTCATGACATTAATGGTAGCTATTAGATCAATTAATGTGTTAGTAATTATTGTATTATTGATCTAGACATTAACTATTAGTTTTCTAAGGTTAAAATATTTGGTTTCGGGAACCCTCCCCCTCGCCTTCCATCATTAAGTATAACAGCTTGCCTATAACATAGACAGTTTGGGGATCCTTCCTTATTCTACTAGGCCTTGTTAAAAAACAATTGATACCACTTTAAAATAGATAGGAACATCCTTAATGGCTTAAAGCAATGACATTTTAACACATAACATTCTTGAGTTCCCCCAAGAAGTCAAAATTGAGCCAAATAATAGGTTTCTCTCAGTTTAGTCTCTCTAAATAAAGTGGGTTTTAGCATTCCATGTGTGCATGATCATTCAAGGTCTAGGAGATTGTTATTGTTTTTATTATTCATTCTAAACACCCTCATTCAAATATTCAATGTGAAAAGGAGGATAGTCTTTGGTTAGTCCTTTGATAATGAAGATGAATATCATGTCAATCTAGGGAAGATATAGAATAGGTAGGGTAGGTGGCAAGTCCAACAACATGTGTTTGTTGGGATACCCTCACAGTATTATATTTATGACTATGTTATGTAGGTAACTATGGATGAGGAGGAGCTGTTTTGGATGGTTGCATCTATGAAGGGCGTAGAATTTACATGGGTGGTTGTACAATGACCTATTGAGGGCTCCATAAGTAGGATTTCGCCACCCCTATTTCCAAAGATGTCTTGGGGGAGGAGGAGCCATCCATGTTTGTGGTAGACGATGCCATGGTTGAGAAACCTACTGCATTGAAGGGTTAGTCCAATAAGAAATTATAACATTGAAATTGATCTTGAACCATAGCTTGAGGTTTCTATTGCCATAAATTTTTATGGACCACAAAAAATTATTTTTCCAATTCTTTTACCTCTTGATAAATAACCTTTAAACGAGGTAGATATGGGTAGTTTCTTGTGTCATGTTCCTTGTTGCATATGGCACAAACCTCAATCTAATCCAAGGGAAATTCCTTTAGTGGGTGCCTTCTTCTACATTTTGGGTAGAAGATGGACAAGGATAATTATGTTTTTTTCCCTCTTTTTCATTTATAATATGTCAAACTAGAAGTTTAGGGAACTTAGTATATTAGTTTTCAAATACTCTAGCATGTTCCCAATATATTATCTTGTCACTTCGTTGCCAATAACCTTGTTTATTATTGTCGATATATATCTAGATCCTCTACCATCTTTTGAAGTGCCCCTAGAATATCTTTGGCATAATCTGATGATGAAATCATAAGGCTTTTAAGATTCATCCCCACCTCTCATCAATTTGATAAGTTGAATGTAATCATCTCAAATTCCTCTTAGTAACAAGATAATTAGTGTCTTAGGAGCTAGGTTTTCCTTCCTTGTTTTGTGAAGATTGTAGTTAAACTTTTTGACATAATATTCAATACGTTTCTCTTCATTTGGAGTCATTCTAACGACATCTTCCCTTATTTCCTTATCCCTACAGTACTCTTGACATTTTTCTAGGAATTTATTCTTCATTTCACTTGAGGTGAAAATGTTACCCTTGTCAAGATTCATGTGTCAAAGTAATGCAACATTCATGTGTGTGGAAGGAAATAGTTTCAGCTTCTGAGCATCTTTCACATAGTCGCAACTATTGCAAAGTACATCAAATTCGAAGAGGAATGTGTTGGGATCTTCTTTGGATAAACTGTGAAATTTTGGCAGAGTGGAGTGAGGAATTTTCTTCATGTTGATCTCCTCACTTGACTCATGGATAATGAATTCAAAGGTGGTTTCTCTTGCCTTGACTTCATGGACCATATCTACTTGGAGCTTGCCTTCTTCCTTGAAGGTACTTTAGGAGAGTCTATGAAAGTCAACTCTTTAGAGTGGAATTTCTTATTGATTATATCTTTAGAAAAAATAGTTTCCATTGGTTCGGAGGATGAAGCTTATGTAACCTTGGGCTTCTAGCTAGAGATTTCAGGATTCTTTTTGGGAAGACAACTCACTATGGGATTCAAGTAGTTTGGTTGCTTATGCCCTTTCCCCTCTTGAGATTGACCTACACTATTAGTTTTTGTAGGAGTTTTTGGTAAATATACCCTATTGATCTCTAACTTTGGGCATGAAAAATTAAAGATACATTTAGTTTAAGGCGAGCTACTACAAAAATGAAATTGATCACATTAATTTGCAAAAAAAACAAATCATCTCTACTAAAGTAAATAATAATAATAAAGCAACAAAATAATGAGTGCACTATTGACAGTTCCCCAGCAATGGTGCCAAAAATGACGGGTGTTCCAATTACCTTTCTAATTTTTCAAAAAGACAACCAAAAGACTATACATTTAATTGTCAATCAAGCTTTGTATGGATCTTGTGAATTATCATGCATTGTTTGTGCTAGTATAATCTATAGTTGTAGTATTCTAAATTCATGTCACAAGGCAATATATTGAGATGTTTCGGAAGTCACCAGGATAAATCCACATAAACACTTGCAATCCAATTCACACTTTATAGGGATTTAAATATCACACTTGCATGAAAGTAAATTCAGACTTGTAGAAAGTAAATCACACTTGTAGAAGGTGACTTTCTCTAGTATTAAGATGATCTTCGTTGTTATAACAGGGATGTAGTTGTACATGCAATGTAATGCAATGAATCACAAACTAACACACCACAATTTGTTCATAAAAGAAATAGGAAAATGACTAAGATGTTATAAATAGTATAATCAAACTAAACCAAATAAAAAAGAGTGCAATCACAATTCTCAAAAACAAAGTATTCTAATATAGCTCAAAGTTGCAGCAACGACCTAAGTCATGAATTGTTATATAAATCTCATGACAACGATCAATTCTTAATTAATAGCGACATTAATGACTAAGTTAATGAAACTGCCCCCAACCCACCCTAATCAGTTTAATTGTGATTCCAACACTAAGACTATTTTGAGGTCAAATGTTGACTTGATTGGAAAAGATATTCTTGCACCATAAAAGTAAAAAAAAATGTCATTTTTAGATTTATGCTATCACACATTTCTTTCTATTCAACGATTGTGGTTAAAACCACTGATTTTTCATTAAAATCATTGATTTCTCATGAAATGTATTCTCTCTTTTCTTTTTCGGGTAATGTCGAAAACATGTATGCAAATAGGCACAAAATAGTTACCTTTCAAGTTGTCACTGAACTTTTGCGGACACCATAAATAATCTACAAAAGTTTAAACATTTTTTTTAAACATGTATGTTAATGAGCGCAGTTTATTAAAAAAAATAGTGTTTCATCATACTTAAAATGTATCACACCAATTTTTTGAGCTTTTGATAAGTTTGATAAATAATATATTTACCTTTATATTCTTACTTAAAAGGTAAAAAGAAAACACTTTGTTTCGAACACTCAAATTAAATATTTTTCTATTTTTAAGTTGATTTTCTTCTATTATATATCTTTTTATCTTTTGTATTTTATATTTGTTTATTTCTATCGTGGCTAATATAATATTTCAATTGAACATATACATTGTATCCTTTGTAATTGTTTAATTTTAGAGATTCTTTAAACGTGTTTTAAAAAAAAAAAATTGCTTGATAATTCTATAAGGCAAAAAAAAAAGTTATCTAGATCACAACAATAAACTCTATGTAAATAGCTTATGAAATCGTCTCAACACTTGTATTTTTTATGTTAGTAATCTTTGGTAGGTGTATAAAAGAAAATTTGTTTTTTTACTAAAAAGATTGGCATTTGTATTTGTGTCAAGATTTGTTAAAATAAAATGAAGCATAACATATTTGCTAACCCCAAATGGAATTGTTTCTCTTTTAAGCATGTAATTATTCAACAACATAATACATTCTGAGTTCATTTTAACAATCTTTGCATTATGTAGGAGATGGCGAAATGTCTCATCTTCCCCAAGTGCGTGATAGTGGAATTGATAGATTGCACATGATTAGTGCATCTAACTGTACTAGTTTGGATAAGTTTATAGTCATGGAGTGAAGTATGTTGTAATCACACTTCCAACATAAAAATTTGCCACTTAAATTGAACTAGAGTACCTATTATTATGGAAATTTGTAAGATTATCTAATGGTCATGTTCTTGAACTCTTCCTATAGCCACCAAAATAGAACTTATGTTACCCTGGTTGGTCTCTTCATGGGTTCTCAATTCTTTGGTGAACTCCAACAATTCTCTATAATCCATCTAAAGGTCAATGTTTTGTAAAACGAAGTGCAAAATTGAAGTTCTAATAAAACCAATTTGTTCTACAAAAGTGACTAAGGCCCAACATACCACTAAAAAGAGATCTAAATTATTTAAATAGTCCGCTAAAAGGAATACTTTAAAAATACCATAAGTAAAAATTAGAAAAACAACCCACTTCCATAGAGATACCAAAGAAGACAATCCACTTAGTAGAAAGAAGACATATATCCTTGTGAAACTGAAATACCTCTTCCTAGCCAAGACCTAAAACATAAAATATTAAGAGAACAACCATAAAATATAAAATAAACTGAAATGCATTGAAAACTTCATTAGGAATTTGAATATTAAGAAAAATATTTGGATAAGGACTAGGACCTAGGAGGGAACCTCTATACAATAGACAACTCCCCAATCACTCTTTAATTGAAGAAGAGAATGATAAATGGTTTACCAGTGCTCCACTACTCCATTGTAGAAAAAAGACCAAACACATTAACCAAATCAAGAATCAAAAGTTCTCTAAATTGATTATTGAACTTTTACTCATGAAACTCCATCCCAAATAATTATTTGATTCCAACATTATCCCACAATTGTGCCAAATATATCCTCCCACAATTTCAAGAGTTTGAAATTAATTGTTGCTTTGTGTGAAAAAAGGGGATTAGTCCCCTTGCATTAGAAATTTCATACTACAATGAGCTTTCTTTGTTTGATGCCATGTGTAGTTTTAAATGGATGTGAAGTTCCTTGTCCTTCATGGTTATCTATGGAATTGCTTCCATGCTAAGTTTATCATTAACCATAATTTCCCCATTTTTAGAATAGTGGTTTAATTTGTGCAATTTTCTGCAAGAACATTGTGTTCTTGTAATACATGGAAAAACTTAACCTATGATGCATTTAACCAAATACCAAAACTAGTACTTTTATAATGGAAATATTGCTTTTATAATGGAAATATTGTTTTTCTAAGAGGAAAAATAAAAAGAATATTTTCTATAACAAATTTAAGAAATAAAAGGAATATTTTCTATAACAAATTTAAGTTAGATGAAATATAAACATATAAAGTTCCAGTTTATATTATCTTTATGTTTATTCTCATTTTTTAATTGTCTTAAAACAAATCTTATTATAATGAATTCTATAAGAAGAAGAAACAAAAATATATTTGTTATTTTTTTATCTAACCCAATCAAAATTCATTTATTATTTATCACGTCTCTCCTTATATTAATAGTAATACTCACTACAATAAATAATAGAAATCTCCTTTACACTAGTTCAAATATGCTCTTATGAGACATGCACCATGCTTGATAGTTCTCTCCTTTCCCCTTTTCGTGCACTTACCACGGAAACCTTGAAGGTATATGGAGAATTACTATGTTTTATTGTGCTGCTTTACAAGTCTAGTATATGAGGGAGATGTTACATAACATTACATTAAACAAATTTTAAAAATATATGTTGATTAATTAATAAAAAGGAATAATATTGAATATGTTGATTCAATTAAATTTTTTAACAAAAAAACACATATACACAATAATATTATCGGTCACAAAAGGAAATAAAGCATAGACAATATTTAAAAAAAAACCAAAAACAAAAAAAAGTATAATTTAAAAATATATGTTAATTAATTAATAAAAAAAGAATAATATTGAATATGTTGGTTCAATTAAACCTTTTAACAAAAAAACAAATATACACAATAATATTATCGGTCACAAAAGGAAATAAAGCATAGACAATATTTAAAAAAAACCAAAAACAAAAAAAAATTATAATGTTCTTTTAGCGTGGCGGTAACATAAGTTCTATTTTGGTGGCAATGGGAAGATAAGTTCTATTTTAGTGGCTACATCAAAATGTGTTTGTGTGAGAAAATTGATATCAAAGTAAAATATAATTACTATTTATATAAAATTAAGTAAATTAATATGATAGTTAAAAATGTTTTTGCCTGAGTTAAATTTTCTTAAAGTAAAAAACAATAAGTATTTCTGAAATATAAATCAAGTAAATTGATATGATAATTAAAATGCTTCTGTTGAGGTAAAATATATGCGAGTAAAAAATAATAAGTATCTTATATATATAAATTATGTAAATTATAAATGTTTTTGTCTAAGGTAAAAGCAAATGTTTAATGATAATAATATTTTAAATGGAAAATAATGCTTCAATAAATTGCATAAATACATATTATAGTTTTTTGTTTAAACATGACTATGTGATCTCTACAACTTCCATATTCCAATAGATTCAGAGCAAGGTTGTGTTGCCTCTATGGGTTTTTTGTACTAAAATTATACATTGAAATATTCCATACAACCCACAAAATTGACTCAATAACAAAATCAACTAGCAATACATGAATTAACTAAAATTTAGACAGACTTAGAGGGCCCAACTTCAACCTTATCTTCCCTGAAGATAATTTTCCGTTTACCCGCTCCTTCATCAGTTGCACCTTCTCTAGTTAGATCTTATGGCTCCTTGGTACTGAGAATTGATTTCCCTAACAAAAGATCATTAACCTCTACAAATAACCTTTCAATGATGAGCTTTGTGTTGGGAGTCATCAATTCTACCTCAAGCTTGATTAACTTCCTTTCAACCCTCACCTCCAAGCTTTCGAACTTTTCTTCCATGAGAGCCACCTTTGTCTCCCGGTCACTCTCCAAAAGTTCAATCATGCAAGTGAGTAGTGTTGGAATTGTGGCTAATGTGTTCTCCTTGACGGAAACTTGATTGATAAAGATGTACTTGATGTCAACATTTTGATAATATGATGATTGTATAGATGTTACAGAAGATGTGGATAGAGAAATAATAGCTCAGTTACAAATGGATGACAAAAGTGAAGTTTGATCAAGTATATGTGGTTCATATGAAGAAGGGTCGCATACATACACAGGTCTTATGAATGAAAGTTGTGTACATAATCTGACCCATGGAAAACTGGATACCAGGGGTCATTACCATGGTAATTTCCCATAGTAATTGAAGAGGTAACATCTATTTGATCCCGTCAAAGAATACCATCAACTTTAGCAAAGATTTACCTAAGGTATTGGCTAAGGAAAAAGTTATATAAGGAGATGGATATCAAGGTGTTGTATGTGCAAGTGAATAGTTATTCATGTGCGGTCTTATCTGAAACAAGTGTGCACCATCTAGCAAGGGGATGACTCAGATATGTAGATCTGAAAATACATTAAGTACTAATGGTGAAAACTTGATTGATTTGTTTATCTTATGTTGCAAGATTTGTTTGAATGTGCTTGAAGCAATATGTGATTTAACATTAAAATTTAAAGAAAGTATGATTGTGATTTGCAACGAATATCTAATTCAGTAGTTCAAGATATGTGCATTGGTTTGCTTCAGTAAGATCACATATATATACAGATCTAGTTTTGTATAGCCACATATAAATTTTGTGATGATTCATTCAGTATGTTGAAATGTATACGCAGGTGTTATGCATGGTAGTCGCGTACATACGTTGGTCTGTTTTGTGGATGTCACATATATGCACTAGGGTTTGAGTTGTTTATTGATGACAGTTGATGATATTTGTTCTATTTGTTGTTGTTTGTCAATGATGTCTTGATAAGCATGGTCTGTATCTGGCAGTGTTGATTGGGTTGATTAGATTGTGGCTTGGTATATTGATCAGTGATGATGTTGCATTATGATTGGGTTTTCAATAAGTCAATATTGATGTATCTATTGTGATTCAATTTTTCAGATATTGAGTGACTAACACAACAATTTAGTTTGACATTGCTTCAATAGTCAATGATTTGAGATTTGTACATAGATTTTATGTAGAGGAAGCATGTATATATGCAGATTATCTTAAGAACAACGTGTATTTATTCTGAGGTTCATTTGTTCTGGTTGGCTTCTTTATTCAGTGGGATGATGTTACAGTGGTTCAGTTGGTTCAGTGATTGTATTTCAGATTCAGTGCTAAACTTGTTTGGGATTATTGTTAGTGTGGGTCCAATGTGAAAATTTGATGAAATGTGGTTCACAAGGTGTTGAGGGTTCTAGCCTTTAGTGAGGGGGTAGAAGCTTCCTTCCGGTAGGAGCCAGTAAACGAGATTAAGGGGTTGTAGCTCCCTTCTAGTGGGTGTTGGAGAATGAGTGGAGGTTGTAGCCTCCTGCAGTTGGGTTCCTTTGTACTAGTAAGAGTCTGCACCAATACTAAATGTAATGAATATTTTATAATAATAAAGAAGACAAAGACAACGGCAATGGTAGCTGTGGTTTTCTCCCACATTAGGTTTCCACCTAAAATATTGGTGTTGTATGTGTGTTTCTCATGTGTTATGACTTATTTGTTCCTAACTACACATTGGATGGTTATTGAATTAATAATGCAATGGTGATTTAACTTATTAATGAATGTTATGACAAATTAAGTAAACTAGATATACATTGTTTGCATTCATTGAAGTCACGTACATACATTAGTTGCATGAAGCACAACAGCTTAGATAATTCTAAATATGAAATTGAAAGTTTAATGTGAATTAAAATATTGATCCAAACCACCCCCCCCCCCCCCCCCCCCCCCACCCAGTATTTTTCCTAACAATTGGTATCAGAGCAAGTCCCTCAGAAGAAGCTTGATCACTTAAAGGGGCATCTATCAATATGAGTAGCCAAGAGGAAGTATTTTCTATCAAGCCACCTTTATTTAATGGAACTAAATTTGTATTTTGGAAAATCAGAATGAGAGCATATTTGTAGGCATTAGGAGTTGATGTATGGGAAATTGTTGAAGGCGAATATTAATACCCATCCTACATTCCCACAGATGATGCAGGGAAGAAATAGTATGAGATCAATTCAAAGGTTGTAAATGTTATCTTAGGAAGTTTGGTTGAATCTAAGTTTTTGAAATTCATGCAGCTGAACACCACAAAGGCAATATGGGATAAGCTTGTCCAAATCTATGAGGGCGACACTAAGGTAAAAAGTGTTAAACTTCAAACATATATAATTTAGTATGAGACTCTTAGAATGCATGATAGTGAAAGCATTGCAAACATTTTCCTTAGAGTAGATTAGATTTTTAACTCAATGAAAAAGCTTGGTGATGAAATAAAGGAAACTATTGTTGTTGAAAATATTTTGAGATCATTAACCCCAAAGTTTGATTACAACGTCTCTTTCATTCAAGAAACACGGGATTTGAAGAATCTCATTATTGAACAACTCCATGGGATCTTGACATATTTTGAGATGAGAAAAGGGGGTACATCAAGTATTAGAGATGCAACATTCAAAGCCACAAACAAAGAGAAAGAAAAGGAAGAGACTAAGGAAACATGTTACATTTCAGATGAAGAAGAAGTGAATTTTGTAAAGAAGCTCCAAGTAGGATCTGGCAAGTTCAAAGGTAAGCTTCCTTTTTAATTTTTTTCCTATGGAAGAGTAGGTCACTATGCCGCTAAGTGTCCTTCTAAATAAAAACATGAAAAAGGAAAGGATGTTCCAAAGACGAATGATAAAAGAAGGTTTGCTAGCAAGAAAAGTTTTTATACTCATGAAGATAGTGAATATTCTTCCAATAATTAGGATGGTGAATCAGACCAAGATTGTCAATCACTTATGGCATTTGAAGAAAAATGTGTAGATTAATATAACAATGTCTTTGTGGATGCTCTAGAAGCAATTAATAAACTCAGGGTCATAAACAAGAATCAAGAAAAGAAAATTAAAGAAAACACCCTTGTTGAAGAAATTACTCAGCTAAATATCTATATAGAAGAATCCAAATTAGTAGAATAAGCTTTGAAGAAACAAGTTTAAGAAAGGGAAAGGCATTGTGAGTACTTAGAACTTGAAATTGT
Source organism: Pinus tabuliformis (assembly GCA_031772625.1). NCBI lineage: Eukaryota > Viridiplantae > Streptophyta > Pinopsida > Pinales > Pinaceae > Pinus > Pinus tabuliformis. The sequence continues at coordinate 1,131,366,225 of CM062805.1, read as the reverse complement.
GGGTCTAAGAAAGGAACTTGAGAAAACAAAGGCTTTAAATCTTAGATTTGCTAAAGGATCTGAAGCTTTAGAAGAAATCATTAAAGTGCAATGTTCTCCACTAATCAAGATAGGTCTTGTATATAATCCAAATCAAAATGGTCAAACGTTGGAATCTATGAAATCTTCTTAAACGGGTACAAAAATATACATCAATGCAAGAAAAGAAGCAATCACCACACTCAGCAAAAGAATGAAGGATCAAACTATTCTCAGGCAAAACAACAATTCCATGAACAAAGGGAAAATTACTCAAAAATGTATTATACTCCTAGATATTCTTACTTCAATGGTCAATGCTTCACTTGTCACAACTTTGGTCACAAAATAGTTCAATGTGTTTCTTATAAAACGATTGTGACTAGAGAAGTAAGAAAACAACATAATGCAAACAAGACAAAGAAGTTATTGATTTGAGGCTTCTGCGATTTATATTTTGTGTAGAGTTATCTTTCGGAGTCATCACATTCATATTGTTGGAATCGATGTTTTGAACCATCCTCTTTGGTTCATCATTAGGATAGATCCAAGAGTGAATAAGACAGATCTCAATTGAGTCAATAAATAAAGGTATGAGCTAGGATAGGAATGAAGGGCAACCAACAAGTTCTAAAGGGAGAGTGAATAGGTTAAAAATAATATGAAATAAATTAATGATAATTTAATTTTAGTTTTAATTTCAATTCCTAATTTATTATAAATGTTTTATAAAGATTATTAATAATGATAAATGTTTAAAATGATAATTGTTATCAAGTTTCTTTATCTTACTAATTGATAATTATTAAAAATTTATTATACAAATTTTTTCAAAATTATGACAATTGCATGTCAATTCACTGAATGCATATTAATAGTAGTACTCGGCATTGATTATTTTTTCTATGTTAAGTGTGAATACCAAATCCTTTAAAAACAGTTCGTACATTACCTGTTATTATTTCCATCATTACGAGATACAATATGTCATAAACAGGAATTTTCCTCTTTCTGTACTTGCTCCCTACATCCAAAGAGAAATTCCTTAAGTGTTAAGAGAAAAAATACAGAGTGCAAATTACTTAGCGCATAAAAAAAAAAAAAAACAAAAACAAAAAAACAAAAAAACAAAAAAACAAACAAAACAAAACAAAAAAAAACAAAAACAAAAACAAAAACAAAAACAAAAACAAAACAAAAAACAAAACAAAAAACAAAAAACAAAAAACAAAAAACAAAAAAACAAAAAACAAGAAAACAAAAACAAAAAAACAAACAAACAAACAAAAACAAACAAAAAAAACAAAAATTAAAAAAAAATCACATAAGAGCATAAGAGCATAAACTTAATGTTAATTAATAATAGCATGCCAATACTCCATGAGCTTTTGTGTGGAGATTCTACTATGTGGAGCAACCTCAAAATGCGGATGTGTTGGTGCAGAGGTTTATGTTTCTTGTTTCACACACCATTGTTATACACATATATATTGTAATAACAATTATTTAATAATAACATTGAATCTAATGAATGTTGTATTCGATGGAAGTTATACAAAGGTGTCTTTATTCTCTTAAGATTCCCAGATGACCTAGGTTTTGTTCAAAGGAAGCGTGCGTGGAGGAAAAATGCACAAGTGGATTTCTTTTGTTGTTTCCACTAAATAACTTTATTGAATATTGAAGTAGCTATTTGGAAATGGTTATGCATATCCGACAACAAATAAAAAATAAAAATATACACCTTTTTTTAGTGGTATGCTCTGATGTCAATAAACAATTAATAATAATAATTAATTGTACATCATCGCAATGAACTTGTATTTATTTTATTTCGTACATCCATACTATTTAGTACATGTATATCAAGAAAATTAAAACAATAAGTGTTTCCAAAGTAAGAAAGAAAATAATTTTCGAATTTCGAGATTTCTTTTACGAGTTACCACTAATGTTCGCTTTGAAATTTTCATTTTCTATTTATTGAAAGCGTTAAATGTGTCGATAAATCTATAAATCATATATGAATATGATAACATCTAAGGAAAAATGGAGGTGAGGACTTCTGACATTCCACTGTAAATCATGATAAATGACTTTAGTAAATTGCAATATTTTTCAGAAATCATGAGAAAATGTATACATAACTAATTGTAATGCATTATGGCAATTAGCTTTGTACCGTGATCTTGAAAATCATGTATCAGAGTGTTCGTAAACAAAGTTTCATTTACCATTTTTCATATTACACTATCAAAATAAATCAAATCGTCAAAGATTTGGTGGTGGGGACAAATTCAGTAACTAAATCAATTTGTGATAGAAATAGCTAGATACATTTACACATAATATTTACTTACGAGTGTTTGCATTATTGTTGACAGTTTCAAAGCTAATTGTCATAAAAAAATTATTATTGCATATATGCATTTATCTGTTTCGAAAACATGTACGACTTTCAAGTTGTGTAGAAAATTCAACTCAGAATTGTGAATCCAAGAAATCGTTGACAGATTTTCGACAATTTAAGCCGGAAAACCTTTTAGAACATAGTGTCGATAGACAACGGCCTTATATTGTATCACAAATTTCTGTTTGTATGACACGTATTTCAAAGATATTAAATCAATAGAAAACTATGCCATAAGTGGACAAGATGGCTTTGCATTATCGATATTTATTTCCATTACTTCTCGTCAACGTTGGCTTAGTTATTTTCAATTTCTATTTATTAACAGCGTTTTATGTGGTAGTTTCCATGTGAGGAATAGCAACCGCTGGTAATTATGGCTGCAACAACAAATTGCAAGACAACGGGACATTGGAAACGAGTATAAGTTGCAGATAAACGAAGAAATTCATTTTCATTTATACAGTCAACCAAGTGGTATTTAAATCTGCCAATGGGAAAGAAGAGAAACATAGACATTTGCACTAGTGGATACTTTCCTGGTCTCACATCTCTGTGGATTTAGCATTATTCAACAGCGCATTTTCTCAATTGTTGAGTTTCCTTCACAATTTTCTCTACAATGTATTTCTATTTCTGTAGAAATTTTTAGGGATTTGTATTTGCTCATTTTGCAATATATGAAAACAGTAACTTTAGCAAAAGTTTTAACACATGTAGTAGTCATTGCATTGTATCAATTTACTATTGTTTTTTCTTTTGCCTCTCGTATTTGCATCTGCTTTGTTCTAATAACCTAAATTGCATCTGAACAAAGAACCAATGTAATTTTTTCATGTCATAATGTGTAAGAAAATACTGCACATAGTTCAAAATATGTTTACACAACACATAGTTTATTGAATTTTCAAAAAATCAGGTATTCATTATTGACAATGGACACCTAAAGAGTAGTTGAAGCAAGACACACACACACAAAAAATCTCGAAGTATTGCACAACAGTCTTCACCTTCTACACCAGTTATTGGTGCAACATCATTCACAATTCTAGGAAAGAGGAAGAATCTTGGTTCTGGAAAACTAGTTATTGGTGAACTAGAAACTCGTAGAGGTGAGCAAGATAATTTTCATGAATTCTTTTTAGACCAAACACATATAGTTCAAACATCAAAGTCCAAAACTACCCTGAATAGAGAACACATTGAACAGGCTATAGACGTTCAAAGTGATAACAAAGAACCATCTAACTGGGTTTCTACTTGTTTATCAAAGAATAAGAAAATAATGGAGCAAATTGCAGAAGAGGACATTATTTACGATGAACATCCTGTCACATTGCAAAATGCAAAATATGACAGGACCAACAAAAAATTGAGAGTTGAAAAGGTTAAGGTTGAAAATAAAAATATTATTGATCAAAAACAAGTGCATATGATATATCTAACATTGACATGATGGGGATCATGATATTGCAACAATCTACCATTGATGCAATTAGTCAAAATGTTATCAACGTGCTTGCAGAAAATTAGCTACTCAAAAATAAATTAAAAGAACTACTACACATTGCAAATCCAATTCCTTTGTTGATGTGATCCGTACTTAAACATGAACACAAAAGAATACATATATAACCATAAATACAAAGATGCACCAAAAATAACACTTCATTACATTAATACCAAAGAACTGAAATATTCTTACATACATAATGGAAATAAACTAGCTCGGGCCGATGGTAGCTTATATTTGACAAGAGATGTGGGATATATCTTCCTCTAAACTATGTTAGAATGAGGCTCAGGGGTATTTTTATTCTTGAACAAGGGAAAACCCTAAACACCCAAAACCCTGACTCCAGGAGATGGAATGCCAAGAGTTTGTGGGCCCAGTTGGGGTTAATTCGACAACCAACTTCCCAAGGTCGTAACTTGGTTATATTAGATTTGTTTGATGCATATGATACCTCATTGGAAATATCTCTCTGAGTACTATAGGATTTTCCGCAGGGGCTGAAAACTGCTCCGAAAGTTCAGGTCCCGAAAAACTTCTAAAAATAGTAAATGTTGTTGTAAACAAGGAAACTTATGAAACCGACTAGAGGTATAGGTGGAATAGGTGGGTGGCCAACAATATCCACATGGACCATTCCTCCCTCCTTAGGAAGAAATGGTCCCCATTGCATGCAGAGCCTTCATGAGGTGAGGAAATTTCTGTTGAACATGTTCCCTGGTGAACCACTTGCCCTGGTGAAGGAGTTGGCTTACTTTGACAACTCAATATAGTTGGGTCCTCTGTTGGAAATTGTTTTTTATCTGCATGTCCATGACCTGACCAGTTGTGGCATGTTCTATGTATTCTTGGTTTAACTCCGTTGGTGTGAGTTTTTTTTTGCAATGTTGAATGTGTCCAATAATGGTGGAAAGTATGGATGAAGGTGGTCCACAGTGAACACTGGGTGCAGGCCAAGGAAGAGTGGAATGATGAGCTAAAATGAATTATCCCCTACATCCTTGGTCATGGTAAACGACCCATATAAAAGTGGTTGAAGCTTACAATGGGGCCCAGCTAAGTGCTCCTTCTGAAAATGTAGCCAAACTTGTCACCCACATAAGACTTCTATGGCACTCGATGTTGATCTTGTCGTTGCTTGTACTTAACATTGCCTCTATCCAATATGTCATGGAACTACTGGAGGATTTGTTGAATGTTCTTAATGAATTTGTTAGTCCTGTCATATTTGGACTAGACATGAGCCAAAGCTACCTAAGTAGCTGCAAATGGTGTGGTCACATCAATGGGACATAGTGGTTGGAATCCCAACCCCACCTGAAAGGGGTTGTGGCTAGTTGAGTTATGGAGAGATCTGTTGTAGTTGTGCTAGACATAGAGGAGGATTTCATCCCATGTGTGTGGAGGCTTCGAGTTGTACATGCGCAGAATGCATATCAGCCCATTGACGACCTCTGTTCGGTCATCAGTTTGGGGGTGGAAAGTTGTGGATTTAGTGAGCTTGGTATCCAACATCGACCAAAGACTCGACCAAAATGTACTTAGGAACCTGTTGACTCGATCTAAGATAATGGACTTTAGGATCCCAAAGTGCACCCACAATCATTCAAAGAAGAGTTTAGTAGTGGCTTATCTTGTGATACTCTTCTTACAAGCCGCTAGAATGGCCATATTAGATAATTTGTCGACGACCATGAAAACGCAGTCATTTCCATGCTTAGTAGAAGGAAGGTCTGGCATGTAATGCATGGATATGGATTCTCAAGGTCGACTAGGAGTAGGTAGAGGGGTATATGGGACTTGCTTCTTGATGGACGGTTTGGCAATGGCATAGGAAATGCAGGATATGATGTACTTCCCAACATCTTGTTGAAGGTTTGGCTAATAAAAATACTTCTGCAGCACTGCCACTTTTTCTCTACCCCAAAATTTCTAGTGACCCAACTGTAGTGTGCCTCCCAAATCATCTTGGAAAGCTTGCTTGAAGGAACATAGAGGTGTCCTAGGTTACATAACAGTGCATACTAGAGGTCAAAATTTGGAACTTTCTTACCTTCTAGGAGTGTCTAGTATGTGTTTTTAAATTATGGATCACTCTTATAAAGATGCGGCCACCCTGAAGTCTCATGCCCACAAGAGTCGAGAAAAATGGTCAACGTTATGACCGATTGTCGACTGAGGTAGTTTGCAACATTGTTGGTGCTGCCCTTCTTGTACTTAAGGTTTAAATGGAGTTTTTGTAGGTATGTGGACCATTTATGATAGCAACCATTCTGCAAATTCCCTTGTGTCTATATGAACTGCAAGGGTCGGTGGTCTGTGCGGATGAATGTTTCCTTCCGCATAATGTAATGCTTCCATTTTCGGTAAGCCTGCATAATGGAATACATCTCTTTGTCATAGGTGGGACACTTTCAAACTGTGTCTGAAATTGTCTCGCTGTGATAAGTCACCAGATGGCACCCCCATTGAGTAAGAACTACACCAATAGCATAGTCAGAGGTATCTATCTCAATATCAAATGGTTGTTGTAGGTATGGTAATGTGAGCCCTGGTGCAAATAAGAGGTGATGCTTCAACTTGGAAAACACCTTCTGTTTGGATTCGGACCAAAAGAACGTTTCTTTCACTCCTCCCTTGGTGACTTGACTCAAAGGCCAAGCGATATGAGAGAACCCCAACATAAACTTGCGAAAGAAATTGGCAAGACCCAAAATGTTGCGGAGCTTTGTTAGTGTAGTTAGGGCTGGCCAATCCCGAATGACTTGTATCTTAGTTGGGTCCACATGCACACCCCTCTCATCAATGATGTACCCCAGATATTGAACCTAGGTCATACCAAAAGTGCATTTCTCAAAATTAGCACACAACTTGTGTTATCATAGGGTTTGGAGGACCCGATGAATATGGTGGAGGTGTTCTTCCCAGCACTTGCTAAAGATGAAGATTTCATCCAAATATACCACCACGAATGAGTTGTTGAAGGGTTGCAAGTTGTCATCCATCAACCTCATGAATGTTGTGGGGGAATTCTTCAACCTGAAAGGCATGACTAGCCATTCAAAAAGGCCCTCCTTGGATTTAAAGGCAGTATTCCACACATCAAAGGGTTCGATTGGTACCTGGTGATAACCGGGCTTCAAGTCAATCTTGTTCAAACATTTGGCCCCCTTGATTTGGTCCAAAAGTTCATAAATATGTGGGATTGGATACTTATTCCAGCCAATGATCTTATTCAGCGCCTGATAGTCAATATAGAGTCTCCATGTCTTGTCCTTATTCTATACCAACACGATCGAGCTCTCATAAGGTGATGAAATTGGCCTAATGTTCCCTTTCTACAACAGCTCTCGAATATTCCTCTTGATTTCATCGTTCTCCATAATAGAGTGTTGATAGAGCGGTCCATTGGTTAGCAGTGCGCCCGAGTCAGATCGATGGAGTGCTTAACCTGAAAGTGTAGAGGTACCCATGTGGGTGAGGTGAAGATGTCTATGTACTCCTTCACGACCTTGTCCACCTACTATTTTCGTGTGGAGGATCCATGTCTGGAGGTCATGGACACAATATTATTCTTTCCCTGAGGATGAATCATAAGGAAACAAATTTTCCGATCTTGATACCCCTCTGGGTGAGGTGAAGATGTCCATGTACTCCTTCACGACCTTGTCCACCTGCTATTATCGTGTGGAGGAGCCCTATCTGGAGGTCATGGCCACAATATTATTATTTCCCTGAGGGTGAATCATAAGGAAAATAAATTCCCCGGTCTTGGAAATGATCTTACTGCATTGCTTCGCAGTGATCAAAGAGATTGTGGTAGGCAGTGCTACCTTCGGTATCCTATACGACTTATTGCCCAAAGTAATAATAACATTGCAAGGCCTAGACTCATGCACAACATGTCGCATCCACAAGTATGTTTGGCCTAATAATTCATCACAAACTTCAAGAGGAAAAGCATCACATAGTACCTCATCTATGAATGGCTTGATGTTGTAGGGAAGGTGACATGGTTGGCTGACGCAGAGATCTCGTCCTTAGTGCATCCACTTGATGGTGTATGGATACCAGTGTGTTGTGGTCAGCAGGCCCAGTCGCTTCATGGCCTTTGTAGAAATGAGGTTCTTTTGGCTCCCGCTATTGATAATGAACTGCAACGATGTTGTCGTAAAAAACAACACCCCCCCCCCCCCCCATTATGCACCCAATTCTCATTATGGGAATCCTTTTATTGAATGGTTGGTCATATTACTATTTGATTTTGAGTAGTTGGATTGCTTCAATGAGTTCAATATTTTCCTCTCTTCCTATCATAAATTTTTTATCTCATTTGGTTGTTTGGTTTGTAAATGGTGCCTAATTGATGATTGGATATTTTTCACTGACTTGGCCTATTAAAATGTATAAATTGTACATTTTTTTTTCCTACATAAGACTATATCTATTATATTAACAGGGTAATGGTAAATTTACATCATGACCGAAGTCAAGAACTCTGCTCCTGTAGGAGGCAAAGCTGTCCAAAACAAACATATTTGTAAACTGTCTAATTTTGTGTCCCTCGCAGGGGATCGATCTGTGATACATAAGACAATGCAAAAACTAAAAAAAAACTAAGGAATACCAAATATCCCAGAACCTAGTCGTCTTACAGTCGTGCCCAGTGGTGAAGGTCATTCTGCCAAAAAAAAGAAGCGTGGGTGGACTTGATATTCATCAAGGGGCTCTTCTATGATGCGACACCAACCCATGTCTGGTAATTCCTCTTTCTGAGTCGCTTTCTGAGCAACAGGATCCGGGTCAACCATCATCGCTTCCTGGGCTCTGCCCGCTTGTTCATTTGTTTCCTGCTGAGGGGCATTTTCCGCATCCAACTGAAATGAAGAAGAGGGAGCCAGGATTGCCCTTGAATTCCTTGACTGTATCCTTATATCTTCTGCTTGGCTTTCTTCCTGAAAGACCACTGTAAAATAGGCAGTGATCCTGGGTCTGTTCAGTGCGTTGTCAAAGGTAAAGATGGTGGAGCCATAGGTTGGGATAGGTCTGGGCCGAGAGCTGGTGGCGCGAGATCTTCCTCTTCTGCTACGTGTTAAAGGCCTGTGCCTCCCTGAAAACTAACTGGAAGACAATTCAATTGGAGCCCTCCTCGGCTACCCCCTGCAGCTGCCCATCCTTGGTCTCAGACGAGGTACCTTGCTATTGACGACGGCCCAGGTCCAGGACTGCAGCTCCAGAGTACTAACCAATTGTTGGCAGCAGCTTTGCCTTCCTGTCGAGCCTCCTTTGCTGAGCTTGAAACCTTCCTTCTGGTGTGCCGAACCTAGATCAGAAAAATCCCCGGGTAGGAGAAAAACTAGCTTCGCAGGGATGTCCAAGCCCATCAACACCAGAACCCGTTTCCCCTCATGCGCCCTGGTATTCGTTGCGAGACCGGAGGTAAGCGGGAAGAGCAAAAAATCCAATGAAGTTTCCGTCTCCCCAGGCCATCCTCTGACTTTATCATTCCTTGTCATTTCTTGAGAGGCTCCTCCCATAACTGCTACATTGATGGTTCGTGCTTTCTGCTGCATGTTGGTGCGTGCGAAGCTGATCTCCATCACTGCAAACCTGGTGTGCAAGCTGAACCGATTGGCTTGCAATCCCCAATAACCATCCAACCACTTTATGTCGTGCGCCAGATGTTGTAACCTCTTCACATTCCTTGTACTGGTCAGGCAAGTGGCGTTCTGCCTTGCCTAGCCCATGTCCCATCATTTTAATTCTCACCTCAGGCACCCGCATCCGGGGGTATAAATTGTACATTACTTTTGTTTCATAATTTTATTTATTTGTAAAAAATTAATTTTCAATTGTAAATATTAATTTATATTTTGTAAATATTATATTTTTATTTTATACATAGCCCTCAAGACCAAAACCAAAACAAAGTGGCTTTAGGTTTAAAAAAAAAACCTCAACCAAGGTGATTATAGGCTATAAATTATTCACTATTAAACAAGTGGGTATTTTTTTAAATATCATATCGGAGAAATCAGAGCATTGATATCGGAGGAATTCATTTGAAATCCTTGATATTCAAAGTCCAATCCGTAAAGTGGCTCTTTTTAATAATCAAATGAATGTAATAAAGTGGTCATAGTCCAAAGTTCGCAGCATAATATAAAGTGGCCATATAACTTGCAAAACTATATAATAAAGTGATTGTCAGAGGACCCACACTCCACATCATTATTTCCTCTCCCGCATATCGGAGGTAATTCATATCATAGATTTCCTTTCGAGACACATTTAAAAAAATCTAATAACACCATTCGTCGATACTCCAATATGATTCCTCTCCAATAGCGTCAATATCCCGAAAGGCCTCCTCTTCGATATACTGATACACCTTGCCTCTCCAACTTCCGATAATCATATCCCTCCATCCGATATCATAAATTTTTGTTATGCCTCTCTTAAAAAACTATGATGGCTTTCCACCCTAACCTCTGATATTATGGATCTGATATAGTTATTAAAAAAGAGTTGAATACGATTTCGAGTCCGCTCCATATCGAAGTTGCTCAACATTGTAACTATTTTGTTTTGTCCCATTTTAAAAGTTCTGATGAGCTTACCTATAATACCACTAATCTCTTGCCATGTATAAATAAAAAACCACTTAATTAATTTAAAAAGGGTCTCATTGCATAAATGATGTTTTATATGTATTATAGTGTTTTGACCTGTTTTCGCCATTTTAATAAAAAATCCTCTATTTACAACTGATTTTATTTTTTGTTATAACAGAGAGGCATATAGGGCCGATGAGAATTAACGCATCCAGAAAACATTCTTGAAGAAACTCCTCCAAGTGGTGCAAAGCAAAACTAAAATGGGCAAGGGTTGTTGAAGTTGTTATTAAAAGATCACCATGTCGGTGAATTCCACCTATCATTTCCAAGCAAGTTGTACAATCTTATCAGAGAGCTAACCAAGTTGGGCATTTTCTTAACCATGGAAATCTATATTCAACATGAACTCTAACCAAAGCAAAACCATTAAATTCATTTTATTTTTATTGCTCTGGTTGTTGAGTAATAGAGGAGAACTATTAACATTGTAAACTTCATATAAATATTATCTCTTCGGAGGAGGAGGGCAGGGGGGCTCTCTTTTGCAACTTGCAATTTATTAAAGAATTGTTATAATAGTGAATTTCAAGTTATAGGTGAGAGAAGTAGTCACAGATCTGTGATCTATTGGGGTTTGTCTTTTCCAATTATGAACTGTGTATGGGGAAGCAGGGCTTGCACTAGTGTAGTTGTTGCTTTTAGCAGTAGAGTTTATGTATTGGAGGAGATTGTTGGAGATCAAATTTGAAGAATTGAGCAAGGGAACAAGTTTAACATAATTTTTGTTTAGAAATACTATTATTTTTAATGCAAATTTCTTTCTTGATAACAAAATTGTGTTAATATGATTCATGTTGTGCACTAATGTCAATATGAGTGTTTATCTTCTAGATTATCTATCTGATTCATTAGTCTCACGAATTTGTTATCTTTTATCTCTTTCTCTTATTTGTTAAAATTAGATTTCTGAGTAACTATTTACTCAGAAATCTTCCATCTAATTCTAATTTAATTACCATCAACATTATGTGAACTATTTCCTAATGTTTTTGGTTCATCATTCATGTTAATAGATCTCTTGACAGCATGTTTGGTAACTATAATATTAGTTAATTGAACTATTTCATTAGCTACATATTCATCTTAAGCCAAGCATGTTTAAAATCCAAATTATGCTAATATCTTTCTCTTTATTAAAAGAAGGACTAATCCTTATTCCATCAAGATAGATTTAGGTTAGTTTTATTTTTGTTTTTATTGTAGAATAAATCTGCATTTAGATTAAACCTTGCATTCTAGAAGTCCTCTTATCGAAGAGGAAAAATCATAGTGGTGTTTTGGCTGAGCCACAAATTCAGCTTAAGGATCACTTTCTTGCCTAACCAACAAGAGGATTTAATCTAGTGTCTCTTCTCTATTGGTAGGTAAAAGTCATACTTTAAGCTAGTAGAGATAGAGAGAGAGAGTAATTGGATCCAATTGAACTAGTCGAAACCACCATTTCAATGGAAAAAAAAGATGATTTAAGTTCTCAACCAGGTGGTCTCCCTTACATGTTGATGAGGCCATTTTTGTCGATCAACAAGTGAATAACCCTTCAACCACATCTATGAGTGGAAGAGGCGCTACCCCTCCTTGTGATATTTAGGCTCGTCCTTCTGGATCTTGATGGTGGAAACAGTGGCACTTGGCTCTACATCAATTTTCATCTTCCCTTTTGTTGTTCGGCTTGTTGGGTTCAAACTCAGAGTCGGAACATGCATCTGATTCGAAGCCTTCATCTCAGCCAAAAGTGATTGCTCGGCCCGACACTCACTTGTGTTGTGAATGGCACTCTTGTGGAACTCACACCATTTTCCCATATCCTTCTTTATCTATGTGGTGTTGTTATTTGCTTGCGGATTTGGTGGGTTGTCTTGGTTCTCCCTGCCTTGGATTTGTCCTTTGTTTTGCAGTTTGGGGGTGCATGTCCCTTCTTTCAAATTCACAAATCCAAAGTCTTGCTTCTTCTGTTTAATTTTTTGCTCGATCTTTACAGTGTATCGATAGGCAGCGCCAAGCAAGGAGATGTCTAGGAAGTCTATCTCGTCCTGGATGTACTTGTGTAGAGAGTCACGGTACTTGAGTACAAAATGTCACTTAGAATCCTTGATACCCAACTTCGTGCGAAGGGTATGAAAAATGTTTGTGAACTCTAGCACGTCTTGGTCCCTTCCTTGTTGCATCGTGGTCCACTTTATGTATTTATCCTCATAGCTCCCGACAGGGTAATATTATTCCTTGCTGGCATCTCGGAAAGAATTCCAAGTGGGTGCAGCTAAGAATAGTGAGGGTTCACTCTCGTCCCTCTTCTCACATTAGGATTCCCACAAGTCGTTGACATGGGGGGCAGCTTTGAGGAGTGCAAATGTAATATTTTCTTGGTTGGAAAAATCAGCAACCGAAAAATATCATTCTAGCAGATTTAACCATTTATCTACAGCGTCTACATTTATCTGACCTTCAAATATGGGGATGCTAAAGTTAACTTGTACCTTAAAGGGAGTGGAGCTTCTAGAGTGGCTACTGGAAGAATATGTGTTGTTTGTGGGTAGCTACCAAAGGATCTGGGCAAAGTTGTCCATCATTGTGTTCCTTTGTCTCTCGAGGGCTTCTTCGAGCAATATTTTGAAAGGATCTCCTACTCCCTCATCTTTCTTTTCTTCTTCCATAGGAGGTCGTCAAGGTTTGTGAGATTGGTCTTTCAAAAGTTCAACCAGTTCTAGCCCTAACACCTTATACCCTGACCTCGTTGGGGACATGCAAAGAAAAACAGAGAAAGAATAGACCGCTCTTATACCATTGATATGTACTTAAATAAGAATGCAACATAATATAGCTTTAACCATAATACAGAGATGCAGCATAAATAACACTTAATTTCATTAATATCAAAGAATTGAAATATTCTTACATACAGAATGGAAATTAAATAGCTGGGGCGATGGTAGGTTATCTCTGAGAAGATATGTGGTGACTAAATGCCTCTGAATTGTGTTACAATGAGGTTCAAGGGCATTTTTATTATTGAACAACAATGTAAAACCCAAAACAACCAAAACCCTAACCCCAGGAGATGGAACGCCAAGAGTTTGTGGGCCCTATTGGGGTTAGTTGGGCAACCAACTTCACAGGGTCGTAACTTGGTCATATTATCTTCGTTTGGCGCGTACGATACCTCATAGTAAATATCTCTCTGAGTACTACAACATTTTCTGTGGGACCTTGTTTAAGGCTACGGGCCTGCTGCGGACCTCACAAAAATGTTGTTTAGGGCGTCAAATCTAGTTCAGAAGTTCAAGACCCAAAAAATTACTAAAAATAGTAAATGATGCTATAAACAAGGAAACTGGTGAAACTAACTGGAGGTCTAGGTGGAATAGGTAGGTGGCCACTAATATCCACCTAGATCATGATGACTCCATTGTCAAGTTTTGTTGTTACACTAATGCAACCATTTAACAACGATGTGAATATGCTTAATGTAGTGAAAGCATATATCCTTGACAACATATGCCAAAGATTAGAAATTATTGATGATGCATGGCAAGCAATTTTCAATGTAATGTGCTTGCAAGAGAAACTCGTGATATTTATGAACTTAGTTAAGAGTAATCTTACATAAGACAAGAAATTTCTTGTCAATGAATTAAATACTTTTAAGCAAAGGCTAGAAATACTCTTTGCTTTCAAAATGCAAAATCAACAGTTATCAGATACTGAACAAGTGAAGCAATTGGAAGATGGATGGGAGGAAAAGGTCACTACACTTGAGAATATCAATTCTTTCTATAGTGACCATGCGAAAGAAGAGATAATGTGTATCTCATGGCAATGGATATTATAAAAGGCTTAGTCAGTCTGCTTATGCTGCACGATTCTCAGTTAATTTCAAACGACGGGTTAAAAACTGAATTGGAGGAGAAAAAATAGAAAATGAAGCATGTAATTTGATAGAATTACTGATTTTATTGAGAACATAATGGCACATGGCTAATTAATTTTTCCATGGTCAATAAGCAAATGTTAGGCAGGTTATTTTCACTAAAAAGGTGAAAATGGAAGTTATAGTTGCCCCCGACAGAGACTACATTGGAAAAATGGTGAACATGCTTCTGGAACAAGTTGTCAGCTCGTAATACATCTTACATATTGTTGTTTTGTAGCTACATATGTCGTTCAAGCAAGCAGAACACTAATTCTCACTACAACAAATCCATCTACTTTACAGTTTTCTTTGCATAATTTTGATTCTATTCAGTGATTTTGCATTTTAAGTCTATGTTTTGAATGTGATGTCATATGAATCTAAGATATAGTTACGGTCATTGACATTTTATTTTGAACAACATAAAATTTGAAACAGGAACTGATACAATTACCCGTTTTTTTCAGGTAGCAAAAAATCATTCGATTTTGAAAGTGTTGATTCAAAATACACCTTTTTTTATTTGGAGCATATTTTAGACACTTTAAATTTTCTTATGAACACTTTTTTTTAAATGTTAATGATTTTTCCCCGATCATGGTGCAAGCCGACAAATTATAAATTTAATTCGGGGTTAATGGGGTGTACTACAATGTACAGACCCACCGTCCCCCACATGCTCAAGGTGATGGGTGCGGTGGCCTCTTGGATGATGGAGAGTATTGTATATGGGAAAGGTGGTAGTGAGAGGAAGAGAGGTGCTGAGTTTTGTATTTCCTCCGAAGAGAAGGGTGATGAATATCAGAGGGATTTTGGGCAAGGAGACTAGTGCGTCGAGCTGGTTCTGTGGCACAACGAGCAACAACACTTCCATCCACTACACGCGAAGGATTACAGGTATGTGTTGGGTGTGGAGCCTGATTATCTTCTGTATTTAAAGATATCGCCGCATTGGGTGTGGAGCCTGATTATTTGTTGCAGGGGTGGTCTCGGGGGGGCAGCTGCGACCTTTCGGAACCCCCCCCCCCCCTAGCGGGGGGGTCGGGGGCAGTGCCCCCGAAGCTAAGAATAGATGCAAAATTGACTTGTAAAATTTTGTAATTGCGTAGTTAATCTGGGCCATTCATTAGGCGAAGATCTGATGGTAGAAGTTATGTTTAATTTAAGTTTTTTTGCCCTAGAAGGCAACCCCTCGCTATATATGAGGGAATTGTATTGCGTCTACGTATATCTGTATTTTGAGTGAGGAAGAGAGAGGAGATTGAGAGCGAAGAGGGAGTTACAACGGATCTGTTGTAGGTTGTATCTCTTCAGTTTACTAGATAATATAAAAAGAAGGATTGGCTATTTCTCTGTGGACGTAGCCCAAACTGGGTGAACCACATATATCTATGTCTCTCTTATTTTATGCATTTTCTTTGTTTATGTTTCTGCAATATTTTATGTGTTCCATTACTCTGTAATATATAATTCTCTAATAGTATGTTATCAGTTATCTTTCCACTCTCATAATGTTGACCTACTTCGAGTTTTGTTTGACGGAGAGGGAAGGAATTATGGGGAAGGACTATAAAACTAAGGGGTGCTAGGGGGGGTTGGTTGATGGCATATGTAGGCCTTTGTGCTTGTCTCTGGCACCCAATAGGAAACCTCTCCATTTCACTTTGCTTTGAGATTCTACTCTCCTGTATGGGATTTTTGATGGTGTTGGGAAAAGGGCTTAGTATGGATGCATGTAGGCGTGTCATCCGTCAAGATGGGGGATTGAGTCATGGGGTTAGTGGCGGCTAGTTCACCTGCAATTTGTGAGTTAATCTCGACAATATGACCATGCATAGTAGAAGGGGTGTCTGTAAAAACCCGAGAATGAAGGAAATCAAGCAGGGAATTAGAATTGGCTATGGAAGACGGGATGGCGAAGTCGGCATCATGGGGCTTAGGGATGGGTGGATGTATGGGTTGGGTCCTCCTTTTGAGTACGGGGTGGATAACAAAGAGTATGCTAGCATGGGTAGGTCGATAGCCCATAGGCGGCTGCACCTCCCAACCTGGGACTGGGAAGACAATGTATGTTAGACTGCTGCTAAGAGGGGGTTTTTGTGGCGAAACGCAACCCCTCGTGTAGGTCTTGGGTTGGTCCTCTATGAGGAAACCGCCAGCAACCTCGATGGACAAGGAATTGTAAGTGATTGGGGGGATATGATGCTAGAGGGTCAGAGCGGTGCAATCGTTAACCTGTGTTCATGAAACTTATTATAATACGATGAAATGTAATTGGAATGCAGTTTGTTGCATTGTACAAGATTGGGCCAGAGAGACCATGGCATGCCCTGCAAAAACTCGAGGCCGCAGCAAGAAGCCTCACGTGACCAGGAAAGACACGGATCTGGATCTGTCAGATGGTCGAAGAGGCAAGAAGTTTGTCGAAAGGCTAATTCGTGAAGTGGTAGCTGCATACCAAGAGGGAACAAATGAAGAAATATGCAAGTTGTTAGATGATTGGGAAGAATAAGTGAAGCAGGAGAGTGAGACGAACACGGAACTGGAGGACTGGAGAGTCCTCGTCCCGAATCCTAGAAATACTAGAGGAAGAATCACTCAATTCAACCAAACCCTCTACCTCTACTAGTTGATGAAAAGCCTGTTGGGAAAGGCAATGGAACAAATTTTGGTTGGCATGGTTGTTACTGTCCAAGGCATGTCGAATTACAAGAACGAATTTCCAAAGGTGCAGTTCCAACTGCATAAATAGGATGTTCGGCTTGGCCAAATTGAGAGGCACCTACCTTGTATCTTGGTCCAAACAGAGGTGCCAGGTACAAATGCTAAGGATCCAGCACCACTGAAATCAACATATGTTGAACAACATGATTAGCAAGCCTATTTTCTAATGTTTTTGTTTATATATGTAGATAGATTTTAAATTTCTTTATGCATTTATATATGTATGTAGATCTCTAAAGTATGGACAAGAATCTGAGACTTATATAGCTTGGATAGAGAGACTTAATAGTTTTTGCTACTGGATGGCATACAATGCGGATAGGTGGCCAACAGACTTGGTTTCCCATTGGGCAAGTTGAGCCCACCTAGCCAAATCTATGTGGTGTAAATTTGCTTTATAAATCAATGAAAAAGGAGGATCTACCAAGCTTAACCAAAAAAAAATGTTAATGATTTTCATGTTGGTTTTGAAAAGCGTTAAAGAGGCATCAACCCCTTAAACTTTCTTATGAACATTTTTTTTTAGTGTTAATGATTTTCATGTTGATTTTGAAAAGCGTTGATGAGGTATCAACCTCTTTTTTAGAGCACTTATTTTTTACACTTTAAATTTTCTAATGTATTAGGTGTGAATAATTTTTTTTAATTTTTGGTGATTTTCATCTGGATTTTGAAAAGTATCAATGTTGTTTTTTAAACCATATTTTTGACACTTTAAAATCAATTATCAAATTGACAAATAATGAGATTGGTTTGAAAAAAAACACAAGAAGTTTAAAAAATAATAAAAAGTAAATAAAAAGATATATTAAAACATTAAAAGAAACACGACATATATATGTGTGTGTGTGTAGAGAGAGAGAGAGAGAGAAACTAAAAAAAAAAAATAATAACAAAGAAAAATATATATTAAAATATAATCAAATTAAAAACATGGCAAAAAAGGATATATATATATATATATATATATATATATATATATATATATATATATATATTAAAAAAAACACACACACACACACATAAAATTGTAAAAGGAAAACAAAATTAGCTTAAAAAAATTTAAAATTATATACTTAGAAAAAAACAAACAAACAAATCAAAAAAAAATACAAGAAATTATTTCTAAAATAAAAATTAAAAAAAAAAATGATACTAGGTAATTAAATACAGAAAAAAAAAACATTAAAACATTCAAAAAAAAAATTAAAAATTAAATATTTAAATCTATTTAAAAAAAATAAATCATAAATAATTTATAAAACATAACCCTTACAAAAAAAAAAATGCATCACTAAGGCCTCACCCCCGTGGCCTAACAGGCCCCAGGGGGTGGAGGTTTGATTCTCAGAATCGGGCATCCAACCCCTGGGGCACATTGGGCCGCAGGGGTGGGGCAGGAGGGCATTGTGTGCCATTGGAGTGGAGGCTTGATTCTGAGAATCGGGCCTCCACCCCCTAGGGCCCGTTGGGCAGCGGGGGTGGGACCATGGCAAGCCATTTTTTTTAACTTTTTTTTAAAGATTTATGTTTTCTAATCTTTTTATGATTCAAATTTTTTTATTTTATTTTTTTTAATATTTTCAATATCTTTTTATTTTTATTTTTATTTTTCTTTATTAACAATTTTTTTTTTAAATGTTTGTTTTAGTTTTTAGTTTTCTTAAAATTTAGTTTTTGTTTTTGTTTTTTAAAGTCGTGTTTTTTTTAATGTTTTAATATATCTTTTTATTTACTTGTTATTTTTTTTAAATTTTTTTTTTTTTTTTTCAACTTTTTTATTTTATTTTCTTTTGTATTTTTCATTTTTATTTATTTATTATTTTGTTTGATTTTATTTTTTCCTGCAGGGTCCATGTTGATCCTCAACTAGCAACCCGATCCCATTATGTGTCAATTTGATAGTTGATTTTAAAGTTTTCGTTATAATGTATCGAGTCTGACCCCACAATGTGTCAATTTAATGGTTGGTCTTTAAACTTTCATTAGAATGGGCCAGTTCGCCTACACTGCTTGTCAATTTGATGATTTATTTTTAAATTTTTTTTGCAATGTGTCACTTTGTCTTAGGGTAAGATTTTGAAGTTGTTATACTTTTGGCATTTGAAAAAAAAAATTACTCTTCGTATGATGAATCTTTCATTCAGGTATTCATTTAAAAGAAAAATCATAGAAAATTTTCATTATGCCATGATTGAAATATGTTGAAAACTTAAGGTTTTTTTTTGTAGTCATGACCTTTGGTTTTAATTCCATGGCTGAAAATTTGTAAAAATTTTAAGAGTTTTCTGAGTCATGACATTTTATCCTTTAAGTCATTGCGAAAAAATGTTGAAAATGTACCTTGAAAAAAAACAAAATGTTATTACAACATCAACACTTTTTTTCAGGGTGTTTTTTGCACACACACACAAAAAATAGTCTTTATTGGCTTTTACTACCATTTTTAAAAAATGTTGAAAAAAAACATTATTTCAGCATCAACATTTTTCGTTTTATGGTTGTTTTTCATGTTTTTTTGGGGTTTTTTTGCTAGAATTCTCGTTTTGAGTTTACAGTTCCCATTTCAAAGTTTACTTTGTTTTTTTACTATAATTCTTACTAAATCTTATTTTGTATCGATGTTACGATGGTGTTTTCTATAATTTTGCAAAAAAATGCTTTTAGCTTTTCTATTACATATAGTGGTGTGTTGTTGCTTTAAACAAAATTGAACTTCTAGAAATGGTTTAGCATCTTAGACATATCTTTTAATAATATAATATTGATATAATGTGTTTAAACCTCCGCGAATTTCATTTCGCATAGTAATTAACTATGTTTCTGACACACCCTTTCTTAATTAATTATGTTTGCGACACTCCCTTTTTTCCCACAGTGAAATAACTTTTGATATTACAGTTCTGATATTGTTGAATTTTGTTTGCTAATTCTGGGTTATTTAGTTTCTTGTACGGAGTTCTCATTCTGCAGAGGTTACAACTAAAAGTTTTGTTGTGCAGACCAAGTTTCTTGTGCACAGTAAAAGCCATAGCATATAAAAAAAACTTTAATAGTGGTAGAAATAGTGTTGGAAATGGATGCATCTTAGACATATATCTCTTAATAATAGAATTTTAGTACACTATTTTTAGACTTGCACAAATTTCATTCAATAGAATAATTAATTAATTATGTTTCTGACACATCCTTTTCTACC
This sequence comes from Pinus tabuliformis, assembly GCA_031772625.1. NCBI lineage: Eukaryota > Viridiplantae > Streptophyta > Pinopsida > Pinales > Pinaceae > Pinus > Pinus tabuliformis. The sequence continues at coordinate 1,131,345,777 of CM062805.1, read as the reverse complement.
TATAGTGAAATAACTCTCTGTGTTATATAGTTCCTTGTACACAAATTGACCTATAAGAACTATTTTTCATTCAAAACTATTTTGTTGTATCGATTTTATGATAACCTTTTTTATTTGTATTCGAACACATGCTTTGAAACTTTGTTTTATGTTCTAATACTAAAACATTAGCAATAAAATCTTTTAGTACAGGTTGTGGACAACCGCACAATGAAAGCTTGAAAGCTTCTTCCACACAATGATATTTTTCCGCACTTTGGTAAACAAATCTTTTGGTCAATGAAATGTGCTTCTCATTCCTACTCATCGTAAATAGAAATTTATGGCAAATAGTAGAACTAATTCACATAATCTAAGTCCGCCAAAGTTCTTTCAAAAAAAAATAGTAGAAATTCCGACAATATTTTTTAGAAAACTGGGCATAATTTTTTTTGAAAATCAGATTATAGTTGTCAAACTGTGGGATTTTTTGCTACCGGAGTAATTGTTGATAGTGCTAAATTCTCTGTCTTTTTTCGTTTCCAGTACATGTTACTATTATGCATGTGAAATGTGTTTTACGAAATAAATAGAAATTTAAAAACATCAAAGCAGATGTTGCTGAGAAATAGCACAAATAGTTTAAAAAACAAATCTCAAAATTCGGAAATCAATTACTCCATGTATGAAACAAATTAAATGTGAATATTTTCTAATAATGACAGCTAGCTTACAAGTTGTCAACAATTGCATCCACTACTATATTGATGTCAGTGTAGAGGTAATAGCATTTACATTCTTGATTACGTGTCGATCAATCTATTTTGCCAAAAGGATATTGAATCGTTAATGTCATTATACCATCTACGAAAATGGTGAAACCGCATTCTACACAATGAAAACATTTTTTTGTGTTTCTTCTTCTTCTCCTTTCTTTCGCTTCTAGGTAATGTAGTTTTTCAATTCCACCTCTTTTCCATATGCAATATACGCCTCTCGCATTGATTACAATTACCAACAAAACTTCAGCTATAACATTGTTATTATTTATTTATTTATTACAATTAGTACATTTATTTATTAAATAATGTCATTTAATTAATAAAGCTCACATTGAAATAGGTTTCTATATATAGCATGAGTTATATAAATACTTAAAATCGCAGGTGCATTTCCTCCTTGCAAAAGCTCTGCACACATGCAACCACTTTGACACAAATAGTTTTGTATCCAGTAATGTTTAACAAATACTCATTTACAATTGACTACTGTAAATTTTATGACTTGCAACATAAGATTTAATATGGATTTTGCATAACAAAAACATTCCCACAATTAAACAGGTTTATATGTTCATTAGGTCTTATTTAAAAGTTTATTTTCTTTAAGCAAACAAATTGTATATGTCTATAAGAAAATTACTCAAAACAAAAATATGAAAAAATTTCACAATCCTTCGGAAAAACAGATCTCATTGTTCAATGTATAATTATTATTATAATCATATGTTGTTGTGTAGAGCTTTCATTCCAAGCAACTTCCCCTGCATTATGGAAACTCTTATTCTAATTAAAGACATTTGCAACAAAATAGTAACACTTTCTAACCTGATAGCCCTCAATAGTTATCATCATAGTGAATTAATTGTATTCAGATTCAAATGTTAATCACAATAGATGCAATGGATATAACTTCACATGTAAAACACAATCTAAAAATTATTGAAATAACTGGTAAAAATTTGGAGTATTAGAACAGAGTAAATAGAAATGCATTTTAATTATTGTTTATTACAAACTTATTTAGGATTTATGTCGTGTCTATTTCGTTCATCTAAGACAGCATAATCAAAAGTGCATATAGTAATATGCTTGTCTGATAGCTACATGGATGAACGGAAGGCTTTGTGCAAGGGCTGTTAAAATAGTACAAATGCAAGTCTCTTTTTTAATTATTTCTAGTTGTGCGGAATAATCCAACGATGCTACTGAGTTTAGAAATATATATACAAACAAACTTACGTGGAGATGATTGTGTGTGTGTGAATTTTATGTAACACAAGGTGTTATTGACTGTGACAATAGTTGTGTGGAGGTGGGTCTGAAGTGTATACAATAAAATCTTGAGAGATTTTTGCATAGCTACAATAAGTAAAAGTTATTTTTAAAAGCGTCAATTCCGAAGAGATTATTGTGTCGAAAGATATCCAATGTGAAGAGGTCTGCATAATGAGCTGAACTTCCACATATTGAACTTGCTTCCGCATAGTAATTTTTCTTGGTTGTTATCTTCTTACATGAAACTTGAAATGCAATTTTGCACAAGATACCATTGCTTTGTTTAAATACCATATCCATATGAAGGTGGCAATCAAGTTGTGCGGAGGTAGTTGTGCGGACAAAGTTGTGTGGAAGTGCTTCTAAAGTGCATACAATGAAAGCTTGAGATATTTTTGCATAGTTGCAATAAGTAAAATTTATTTATAGAAACATCAATTCTGAAGAGATTATTGTGCGAAAGAGGTCCAATATAAATATGTTCGCACAATGAGTTGAACTTTCGCAAACTGAATTTCCTTCCGCGTGGTAATCTTCCTTACTTGTTATTTTCTTACACAAAACTCAATTTCTTTATTTTCGTCGGGTAAATTGCATCATACATACAAGTGACAAGACTGAAAATTAGTGTACTCTAAGGGGCATCGAACTAGAAATAGTATTATCTGTACTACGACAAATTTCCTACAACCAATACTCTGCAGAAAAATATATTTTATTGAAATCTTGAGAAACTTCAAGACATATGTCACATTTACAATAGTGAGTACTGGGGTCATTGTGTGAAACATTTGCTATGTGGAGGATTGAATATGTGCAAGAGATTCGAGGTATTTTTCATAGACAAGTGTGCTAAAAAACTGTAATTTCAATTCATGTGAAGAAAAAGTGTTGTATGTAAAATGAATGTGCAAAAAGCTTCGTCTTTTTTAATTATTATTTAGCAATGTTTTTTAAAAGTATGGAAGTAGTTGTGGGAAGGTGGTTTTTGCGAAGCTAGTTGTTCGGAGGTATCGTGTGCAGAGTTTCGAATATCAATTAAAGGAGTTATTAAGTGTGAAATTAGTTGTGTGGACGAAGTTGTGCAGAGGTTTTTGTGCATGTCTCGATGTTATGCTAAAATTTTGTTCAAAGTTTACTAAGATAAATATGAAAATCTTGTTTTTAATTGTTATTTAGGGATGTATTTCACAACGTATAATCATTAATTAATATCAATGTTGAACCTATTTGTTTGGAGGTTTCATGTGCAGAGCTTTGAATGTCAATTAAGAGCATTATTGAGTGCGGAAGTAGTTGTTCGAAAGAAGTTGTGCGGAGGTTGTTGGGCATGTGCGGATGTTATGAAAAAAAATTATGCAAAGTTTACCAATATAATAAATATACAAATCTCTTTTTTAACTCTTATTTAGGGACGTATTTCACAACATATAATCATTAATGAATATCAATTTTGAATGTCAATGAGTAAGGACTTTATTGACTGTGGAAGTAGTTGTGCGGACAAAGTTGTGCGGAGATGGTTGTGCATCGGAGGTTATGCGAAGAACAAATACATGTTTGGAATCTGTGCGAGGTGAGGGAAGTGTAGAGGGGTCTTTTAATTGTAATGTGTTTTGCGGGATGTTGAGTGCCTACAATGACAACTTGAAATCCTTTTGCATGCAATGGATTGTCTTGTTTGTAAGTATCGTATGCAAAGAACAAATACTTTCTTCCCACGATATTTGGGTCCCACGTTTATTAATATCAGTTTCAAATGTCAATGACTTACGACATTTGGATGGAAGTTTTATATCTGTGTATCGTGTTTTAGACGCAAAATAGTTTTATCTTTGTATCGTGCTTTAGATGCAACATAGTCACAGGTGGTGATTTCTAGGGAAACAAGATTGCAAATATTTGAAATAGCTAGTATAGTAAGGAGAAATGCTATTTGCAATGATAGAGAAAATGATGTTTTCTCTCTGCAAATTATGTAATTTTACCTTACATAAATTGTAATTAGCAAATTTGTGCTTGAAAAATAGTGGTAGTGAAAACATATAGAAGTTGTACAATACTGAAAGCTTCTAAACCAATTTACATTTGTCATTTTCCTATTCGCATTTGGAAATACTGCAAGTTTTTGGTTCGCCAAGCTTTTCTCTATAATACTTTGCAAGCTATGGTTAATGTTTTTTTGCAAGAACAAAATTAGTTGTGGGAAGATGGTTGTGCGAAGCTACCTGCTCAAAGGTATCATGTACAGGGTTTTGAATGTTAATGATTGATCAAAGGGCATTGTCGAGTGCGGAAGTTGTTGTACGAACAAATTTTTTTGAATGTGGTTACATAGATGGGGGTACTAAATAAATTGTATGCTTTGTCTTATTTAATTATTATTTAGGAATGTTTGTTGCAAGTACGGACCTCTCCGCACAAATACAAAAAGATATTCAGAAATATGAATATCACCAATATTGTATACGTTAATTGCTTACTTAAATATTAGCAATAAAAGCCTTTAGTGGATGAAATAGATGAGACAGAAATGTCAATGAAATGCGTACTTCTCAGCACAATAGAGTTACGTATCCAGATATAGCATGTACGAAAGAAGTTGTGCAATCATCGTTGTGTGGAACAAGCATGGGATGAGACATAAATGTAGATGAAATATGGACCTCTCCGTACAAATATAAAAATATATTCGAAAATACGAATACCACCAATAATATCGTATACGTTAACTTCTTACTAAAATATTAGCAATAGAAGCCTTTAGTGGACGAAATGTGAACCTCTCTACACAATAGACTTACGTGTCCATATATAGCGCATATGGAAGAAGTTGTGTAGTCATCGTTGTGTGGAGAAAGCAGTGTAGAAGAAGAAATGTGGATGAAATACGGAACTCTCCGCACAAAATGTTGAGTTATTCTATTTTTGCAGGAATTCAAAAATAGTTTTCTAATTTTCTAGAAATCTTGTTTCTAATTTCTGATTGTCCTAGCAAGTTTCGATGGGACATAATTCTCCTGGTGGAGAGCATTGTTGTTGTTGTTATTTTCTTTTTTTTTTAATTTAAAAAAAAAAAAAAAATTTCCTGAGTGGCCATTCCATCAATGAGTGCTTTTACATTAGCATTGACATTGTTGCTGTACTTCTCTTCCCATGATGACAAAACTAACACGGTCATAGGTCCTTTGCGTGGCTGAGGGGGGTGAGAGAGGGGGGTGCTACAAAAGTTGTTGTCCAGAGATACTTCCACAAATTTCTAGATCATATATCGTATAAATGTTTACATAGGACAGGGTATGTGCGAAGAAACGTGCAATATTATTATGTTTTTTTATTTGGAGCTTTTACTATGCAGAGTATGAAGTATGTGCATAGGACATTGTTTAACTATTGATGTTACATTGAGCGGAGATACTTATAAAAATTTGGAAATTGTATATATGTGTGGTAGAGCAGTTTCATAGAGATTGATTTTATAGCTATGATTAATATTGTCTATTTCTCTTATACAGGGTGGTGCATAAGGCATTGTTAAACTATTGATGTTAATTTATGGGATTTTTTTGAACTGAGTGGATAATTGGGTTATATTGGAGTTGTGTGTGTTTTCTGTTAAGGATAAAAAATCTGGAAAACGGAGTATGTCGAGGAGAACAAGGGATATTGTTGCTTTGCCTTTGTTTTCCTCTGAAGAAGCAGGAACAAAAACGACATTAATAATACTGAAAATAATAATTGTGTATGTATGTACGCCCACCATGGAGAATTTGTGTGGAGAAAGTGTTTTGTCCGCACTTCCACATAATAAAATCCCTACACCCAATAAAACAAAAACAAACAGCATTGAAAACTTGTGCAGAGCTTTACTTGTGCAGAGCTTTCACTATGTTGAAAGTTTCGCACATTCAAAGCTTTGCATAAGAGAGTAAATGAAACTACCAACCGCTGCATTGTATTCATTATAGAGAGTTGTAAAAAATATTTTTAAAAGCATCAACTCCGAAGAGATTATTGTGCGGAAAGACAATCAATGTGAAGAGGATGACACAATGAAATGAACTTCCGCACATTGAGCTTCCTTCCACACAATAATCTTCTTTGCTTGCTATATGCTTACATGTAAGTTGTGCGGAGGTGATTACTGCGAAAGAATGTACAGAATAATGATAAAATGTAGATACCATGCTGCTTTAATCAATTAATTAGTGGTAGAGGCAGGGAACAATGATGCTTTGCAATTATTATCCTTGTATTAAAAGTAAGAAAGGCTTGCACAAATAGTAATTAGCTAGATGAGTGACTTTCATCTATAATCTTAATCTTATATGACGATACAAGAGGGAAAACTTCAGCTACACAATCTCATAGCTTTCGAGAATAACACTAAATTATTGTTGTTTTTATAAATTAGAATAAATCTATCATATTTAATTTTAATTTTTAGTCAAATGATTGAATTTTTTAAGGGTTTGATTTTGTAATTTGGTCAGGTCATAATTGGGAGGAGATGTAAAAAAAATCCAACCATGTTAAGGATTCTAAAAAAATTGTCAAATTTTATTAATGGATTGAATTTTAAGGGTTTGATTCTAAGTTAGTCAAGGATTAAAATTAGTGATAACTGGGGGAGACTTTTAAAAATTCCAACCATTTTAAGTGTTGGTGTTCCTGAAACAAGGTGTGAACCCTCAGTCATTTGATGGTATATATATCCTTGAATCATGGTTTCTTATACCAAAGGGTAGTCTGGCAAATCACGAATGCACTAGCAAACCAAAAGAAATTATCGCTAACCAATCTAACAAGATCCACACTTGAATATGTTTATTTTAATTCAAATACTATCATTACTTTGTAAAGCATAATCATGGTACAACCTTTAAAACCATAATTAATAATGAATTGGAAATTTTTTTTTACTAATTTCTATAATAAATAGAAATTAATCACCACATAAAGCATCACTCATCTCTTAGAATTAAGAGTATGTATTTCCTCCTAAAAACTTAATAATTCAAATCCAAAAAATATAAAATATGTAACTTCCTAAACTTTAAAAATCACCATAAAATTATATTATTATCATCATTAACCATTCATATATATAAACTCTAACAACACCTTTCTCTGGACCTAAAACTTTGAAAATATTAGTAATCACATAAATAAAACTTTATAAACATTCATAACCACATAAAGCATCAACCATCGCATTGCATTGTAGCAAGTAGGCATCTTATAACATCATCATTATATTAAAAAGTTTGAATGAAAACTCTACCAACACCCTTATTAACTTTTAGTGTCGCTATTACCTTGGTTAAAATTGTAATTTTCCTTTTATGATATCGTAAAAATATAGATTTCAAAAATTTCACACTTTAAGTACTGCATTGACAACTTTAAGAATTACCAACTTACGTATATGTGTTTATTTGGTCAAGGTTTTATGTTCATGGTAATATGAGTTTTTGAAAAGTATACAATTAAATCTTCGATGAAATTTATGTAATTAATCCTTGCAAAAAAAAATATATCCTAATAAATGAAATTTATAAAATATTTATATATATATTATATTATATTAACAAATTTTTAATTTTTAATTATGAATTTTACTATTAATTATATAAATGTATTTCTGAAATAATCATTAAATATTATCTGTTTTTCTTTTTTCTTTGGTTTTTAATATGATAGTACCGTCATTTATATTAATATTCATTTATTTTATTAATATTTTATATTTTCTTAATTAATTAACTATTTTGAATATTATTTTGATTTAATTATATATTAACATTTATTTTATAATTGAAATTATTTAATTTATTAATTAAATTTTTAACGTTTATTTTTGGCACTGAAGACATTTATTATATCTAATGACAAATCTTGTTTTTCATTTTTGGTCTTTGTTTTGAGAGTGAAACATAATAGATGGTTTAAAACATTGACTTAAAAAATAAGATATAATTATTCTGAAATATATTTCAGATAACAATATAAATCACAGAAATCTAAAATCATTAAATAATTATAATTATTAATCATAATTATTATTAATAATTATTAATTATTATTAATTAATAAATATTAATAATCATCAAAAATATATAACATTTAAAATTTTAGTCAATAAATATTGATAATCATCAAAATATATATACCATTGCAATTTAAAATTTATACTCTAAACATAAACATAAGACTAAAAATTTAAAATATGAATAAAATAAAACAAAATATATTAAGCTATTAAATTTAAATTATTCATAATTAATTTTTTAATCTTAAAAAAAATGAAATTTTAAAAATATTATTAAACAATTAAATTTAAATTATTTTTTTATATAAAGACTTTTGTAATTCATAATAAATTAAACAAACACTTAATTTTTTTATTTCAAAAAATACAAATTTTGAAAACATTATTCCAAAATTAACCAATCATAAAGACTTTAAAAATAATTTTTTGAAACGTAAAAATAAATTACTGTAAAGATAAAAGGAGTCCAACATCCATAGTTTGCATCCCTGTAAAATAATAACCAGACGATCAGGGGCGGTTGCTTTGTGCCTATAACATCCAAACTCCGACGCATCCGATCAAGAAAAGTAACAGGGTGGCAGCGGAGGCGCTTGAAGTGTTGCTATCATTGGAGGCTTCTGGAGAGACCGACTGGAAAGGCGTGGTTTCAGGTGACTCGGGGGCGGGAGCAGGAGGGGAAAACGTAACGGGCGCAGGAGCGGGGGCGAGGGAGAAGAGCTCTTTGGGCTTCAGCACCCCATTCACAGTCAATATAACCAACGGGGCGTCGTCGAGAAGGGTGCTGGTGATCGTGGCCTTGTTGACCCCGGTGTTGAGAGTCACGACGTCGCCCGCGGAGGACACCGTGAGATCGTACTTGTGGGGGGCGGTGCTCGCTAGCGTTTTTATGCGGGCCTTACTGAACTTGAGCGTCGAATGCGGACTGTAGGTGGGCAGCGCGTGGTACTTGAGCAACGATTCCTTGTTCTCGGGGGACAGCTGATTCAGCTGGCTCTGCAGACCTTTAAAGGCGGGGTCCGTTGGGGCGAACACAGTCAGCCCACTATACACGGCGTCCTCGTAGGTTCTTATGACCCCCGTGGCGTTGAGCAAGTCGGAGAAGATCTGGCACCCGGCTTTCACTAGAACGGCCGTGATGTTGACTTCGTTGGGCGCTTCAACGGGCGCCGACGCCGCCACGTCGGTCGTTATCACCTGACTCACCTCGATGATCGATAAGTTGAAGCTGTCCCTATAAACCTGCTCATCAAAATTTTAGCACCTAATACTCGCAGGTGAATTATTTTTGCTTTCAAAAAAATAAATATTTGAAAAACAGGATCCAAAATTAAACCAAAAAATGTGCAGATTTTAGATAAATTAAATCGGAATAACCATCAAAATATATAATAGAAAAAACTACTCAATAGAATATTATATTAAAAAAATGATTTATTTTAATTTTTGCAAAAAATAAATAGGGAAGATCTTCTTTCATCTTTATATATTTTAGAGTTTCTAGTTGATTTTAGAGTTTTTAGTTTCAAACTAGAATAGTTTTTAATTACAATTTTTGAAAAGTTTTTAGATTTATTTTTTGATTTAATTGGTCTAAAATGTGGTAGGAATTAATTGAAATCAAATTTAATGTGTCCATTTTTTACAATCAAAATGTCCCATTTGTTTTTGAGGGTGCTAAATCTATATATATAATAAAAAGATCAGTTTAAACAACACAAATCAAGATTTGACAACAATCAAAGTGCCCTAGGGGTTTTGAGGGTGCTAAATCTTTCCATATATATAATAAAAAAAACCAGTTTAAACAACACAAATCAAGATTTGACAACAAATTTTGTGCCAATCAAAAATACTCAAAAACTCCAAAAAATCACACTTAAAAACTAATCCATTTTAATTGGACAAAAAAATGGTCACATTAAGATTTTTATTATTTAAAATTGGTTTTTGACAACATATATGGATTAGTGCCTTGGAAGTTCTTAAAGCACTAGAATTATGGAGAGATCACAACTTAAACTTGTGATTCCAATCCTTTGTTAGATCTTAGGCTTATGTGATTCATAATTTAGTAAGCATGTCACTCGAATTAATCACATGAGTGTTATTTGATCCATGTTTTTAACCAGCTAATATGGTTCATCCTCAAAACAAAAGTGACTAATCCGAAAGACATAGTTACTAAATTCCAATCTCAAATTAGACTAACAAATATAAAAAAACTAAAATAACAAAATAAAACAAAACAACTTCAATTTTAACTATTATTAATTTTTCATATTTTTCCCAAAAAAAAATCAATTTCACTCAAATTTTAATATTTTATAAAATATCTCTTGACAATTTGTTGATTAAAAATTTCAATATTTTACAAAAATATCACGACACGTTTGTCTATTAACAACCAATAAGATTGCCAAAAAAATTTAAATAAATTTTCATACTTAAAGTTTTCCACTCACCTCCCTGACATACTTGGCATCCAGCTTCGATCCCTTGGCGGCAGGCCGAAAGCGACCTTTTTGTCCTTGCTCGTGATGTTGATGGAACCAGCGTTGCCCGGCGCAAGTCCCGTGGTCTGGTACAGCGTGGTCGTCAACGTTGTGTGGTTGTTGAGGTGGCGCAGCATCTTGCCGTCGAAGAATTCGAGCAACACATGGAGGCTCAGTGAGCGCTTTATGGTCTCCAGATCTAACCCTCTCAAATTGTGCAGAGCACCGTTTCTGACCACGAGCACCGTGATCGTCTTCCTGATGTTAATATCGTCGGCCAACCTCGTCAGCGTGAGGTAGTGATTGAATTTGCTGTACTTGGGATGTTGGGCGAGAATCTTCGTGATATTAAACGCATGCGCACAGTGCAGGAGACTGATCAGCACGAGCACCAGTACCACCCATGAACGTCTCATTTTTTTTTCACAAAATTGTAGCAAAAAAATTGCTACAGAACTGTGAAAAATTGCTACAGAATCAAATTCCGGCGCACGTCACGATCCCACTGCGTATTAATTCTCAGAGAGCCGAGGAGCTGTTGGCGTCAAACATTCAAATTCATGAAACGAAAGGCCGGGAAAACACCGGCAGGGAATCCGTCCAGACTCTGAACGAACCAATCTAACTTTGGCTTAACTTGTTTAAATAGATATATAGCCATAGGCTTTGACTCGCCTTGCCCTTCTCGATCCATCCTTCTAGGAATTTATAGCGTAACCTTATCTCTAAGCTAAGCACTCCGAACACCTGTACGTCCGCGGTTGACTACAGCTTCTCGATTTCATTTGATCCAGATTTTCCCGGCGTCGGCAGAGTGCTTCCACTTTTTATATGTCCTTGAAGTAGAAAAGAAATCAATGACAAAACCAGAAAGTTCTCTCATGTTGTTGGGCTATCCAAATTTTTTACCTAAATATTTAGGTTTTAGATAAGCATGTGATGTAATTCTTATTCATATGTAATAGATGCAAATACATAAATACAACTCATGACTATTCAAATTTACTAGTGATTTTTTAACTTTCTCGTGAATAATATAATTTACATAATTTTCTAAGAATTATATTACTAATATCACCTTTCCTAATCTGAAAGGGTATATGTGAATCGAAAAAGAGCGCTGGAATATAGAGGTGGATAGCAACCAATGGTTAGATGGGTTTTCTGAATATTTTTGTTTAAAGAAGATCACAAACTAAATAGATGATAGACGTTGAAGTCTTCTACTCTTAGTGGTTTAAGGCTAAACAACAACTCTCTAACTTGGTTTAAAACAATTTCTAGAAAAAAATTCAAATTTGACTAAAAGATGATGTATTTTCTAGGAAATGGAAGTGTTTTTTGATGGTGGTTTAAAGATGACCAACATGACCACATTCTATTGAAAGGTGGTTTGAAGATGACCATAAAGTGTTGTCTAACAGAAACTGTGATAGTGGTTTAAAATTTACCATATTTAATAGGGGTTCAAAAAAGACCACAAACTAAATCACGCTCATGGAACATGAGTCTATCTCTAGCTACAACCACAACTTTGGCTCTGGGGTCCTAGTTCTTGTTGTGGCTTGATATGGCATCTAAACTAGTATTTAACTATCAATCCCCAGTCTTAGATACAAGATAAGGACAAAAATCTCTCCAATGCAAAATGTGTGAATACCACATAATAGATGGTATGACCAAATATATCTTCCTAATTGTTGAAGAGCATTACCAAGAAGCAATCCATACAAGGTGAATTGTAACATATGTTTGAATGAAGAGTATGTTTTCCATAGTGCTCATAAAGGTGAAAATCAAAACACTAATATTTCATGTGGCCAACTTGATCACTATGTTGGCATTTGAAAATCTAATGTGATGTCGAGTAGGTGAATATGAGTTTTCTTGAAGAAACCCAAAACTATAAAACTTGATTAGTTTGGAGTAGTCTAGAATGTGAAATATCTCTTCCTTTTCATATCCAAGAGTAGTCTGGAATGTGAAAGATCACTTCCTTTTCATATCCAAGACTTGTTATGTGCTTGTTGTTGATGACTTCCTCCCAATGTATAATTATGGGCTTGGGAAGTGCAAGTAGAACTTTTGTATCTTCATTTTAAACTACTTCTGAAGTAGGGTCATTGATTTGATCATGTGTTTATCGCTTATAGGAATCAATCTCAAGCAAAGAATTGCTCTAAACAATAACTAGTTCAAAATATTATTTCCTTCTTTGTAATTCATCTTATTGAAGTTGTGATTCAGTTAGGTAAATTCAATTTTGTCCTACAAAGAGTATGAATAAGTTAGAAATCAAGTGAGAGATTATTTTTCCACTGTGATTGTATTTCCAAAAGTAAAATAGTGAGTATTAGAGTATTTAGTACTCTAATAACTCATTAATTCAACCCGTTTTACAAACAATTCAAACTTAGTAGATAAAAGTTGTGGGTTTACCGAAAATACATCCATCTACAATGCGATTCAACTTAATTGATTTCCTTTAATGTTGAATTGTTAGAAAACTCTACCTTCAAATAATTCCTATACATAAATAAAATTAGTTTTATAAAAGCTCAAGAAGAATGTACAATTATAACCAATTATTGTAGTCAATGTTCCAAAAATAACTAAAAAACACTTTAAAAATAATAATTTAAAATGCTCAAGAAGAAAATGAAGGTTTATTATTGATAAACCAAAAGTAAAAGTTAATAAAAATCAAAATCCAACCACATGTCTCACTCCTAGCAATACTTGCTAGGATTAAGAGCAACAATATGACCCACACTTACTCAATAGAATGTGCAATCTCTAATTATGTATTTTTTTTTAGGAATTCAACTCACTCTACTTGGGTTATCTCTACAGTGGATGTAAAGAATCTTTCAAAAAGAGATCCATTACGAAGATGGAGTCGTGGTAAAATGTTTCCTACTACATGGAAGATCACAATTGTTCCGAGGTTCAACTTGTGTGAGGTTCAAAACCAGCTAAGATCTTGTCCTAAATCTTTGAAAACTTTGCAATCCAATTAGCAAAGTCCTATAGCTTAGTCTTCAAGCGTTGGAGCTTATCTACAGCTAGAGCTCGTTTCATTGAATGAAAATGTAGTTTAATCTCTTGGTTAGAGTGACGATTTTTTGAAAGCTTGAGAGGTTGAAACATGTAGTTTAATCTCTTGGTGTGGAGCACCAACACGTAGTTACTGCAAAGTGGTATATATGCTCAAGCACAAATAACAACACACGATATGTTGTAGAATATACGATTGGATGGACTTGGAGTGGCATTGTGAGTTCAAGCGCTAAAGAATGGCTCATGGAAACTAGTCGATGGAGTGAACTCGAAGGAGAGTGGAGAGTTTCAAAGGCTTAAGAGAGGTGTACACACGAATGAGCATGAGCTTCAATGGAGAGAGGGGAGTTATGGGCTCTTCACATTCAGGATTGCAGAGGTAGGATTGCAAAGAAAGACCATAACAGAGAAATAAACTAGAATGGAGAGAGAGGAGTAATGGGCTTTTGAACTTCAGGCTTGCAGAGGCAGGATTGCAAAGAAAGAATATAACAGAGAAATAGTATAATTTAGTCCAGTCTGGTGAATGAAGGGAGCTATATTAGTTCTAATACTATTATTAAAAGACATAAAAATGGTGTTGCAATTTGTATTTATATGATGCATATAAATATATAAAATTATGACTCTTGATTCCATCTTCTATGAGGTTTTTTGGACTATTCAAATGAGTATTTAAATTCATTTGTAGTTTTTAGTTTTTTTTAGTGAATAATACAATTTGCATTGTTGTGGAAACAAATTGTTTCCAACATTTAATAATTATTTGGCTATTTTACTCTTTTTTATTTGTGAATTATCCCAATTTTTCACATTATTTTAAATATTTATTTACTTATTCTAACTCCATTAATTTATTAAAATTTATATTTTCAATTTTAATTTTTCATTTAAACTGAAAATTTAATCTAACTCAATTCACAATTAACTTATATATTATCTTAATTTTCTCCCTCGACTCTTTAGTATTTCCCACAATACTTATAGACTTTATTAATTAGTATAACCCTCTTTATTTAAATATTTTTAATATTTATTTTTTATTATTTTTAACTTTGCTTTCCAATTATTATATTGAGAAGTTCTGAGTAGTATGGAAGGGATATTGTAAAATTATGTTAGGTTGTGATATCAAATTAAATTAAATTAATGAAAAAAATTGTTAATTATAATTATTAATAATTCTCAAAAAAAATTAATGCTCGAGAGATTTGATCTCTTTCAAGATCCAAAATTAAAATAGATTTAAACTAATCTAGTCTATATAAATATATGAACCTTAGACTTATCTTTTTTTCAATATCTATCTATTTATTTTCTTATCCTTAATATTTATTTAATAAATTTTCATATTTTTTATTTATTTAGTAATTTTTTCCAATATTTTTTTTTCCTTTAAATTTTTTTTACACATTTTAGTTTTAGTGTTTTATATTTTTTTCTCCACCAGTAAAGAGTCCATTAAAATGTTAAATATTTCTTAAAGATAAATTTATATATATATATATATAATATTAACCTGATAACATTTCTCTCAAAAATATGCAAGATGGTTTACCTATGTGTTTGGTGTTAACTTGGAAACGAACAATTATAATAACTAACCTTAATTCAAACTACTATCATTTAAAATCAAATAACTCAAAAATATGCAAGATGGTCTACTTTGTGTTTGGGTTAACTTGGAAACGAAATAACTAACCTTAACACAAAGTATTATCATTTATCATCCAATAAATTAGATTGTTTTTATGTCAAGTTTTGCAAAGTCATGGTATTCTAGGTTCGAAGATGGTCTACCTATGTGTTTGGTGTTAGCTTGGAAATGCTTTTATGTCCAATTTTAGAAAGTCATGGTATTCTAGGTTCGAAGATGGTCTACCTATATGTTTGGTGTTAGCTTGGAAATGGATAATTAGAATAACTAAGCTTAACTCAAACTACTATCATTTAACATCCAATAAATTAGATTGTTTTTATGTCCATTTTTGCAAGGTCGTGATGTTTTAGATTCGTTGTAGTGTTACATATTTATATGAATTTTTCAATTCAATTCTTATGCCTTCGTTACCAACCAGACCAACACAATCACACATCTCAGTCTTGTCATACTAGGTGCTTCTCATTGAGAGTCTATCTAGTAAAATATAACCTTAAATCTCAGTCTAGTCAAACTAGGTGCTTCTCGTTGAGAGTCCATCTAGTAAAATAGAACCTTTCCATATGTGGGTACAATATAGCATTTTCAGTTTAAGTATTATTTATATATAATATACATATCAGTTATGAATTCAAATTTATATATAAATTTATTTTTATATATAAATATATAAAGATAAATTTATATTTATATAAAAATATATATTTATATATAGTCATGTATTAAGTAAATATATATAATATATATATATATATATATATATATAGGTGAGTCATGAATTCAAATCTATATATAAATAAATAGCTTTATATATTTATAAAGTGTTGACGGCGCTGGACCCGCCAACATGTTAAGGGGATCTTCTCGGTAAGAAGTCCCAATTAGATCTCAGATTGTTTGCTGTAGGAGTCCCAGCAGTGGGTCGTAAGGTAATTCCTTGACCGCGATGTCGCACAGAGGCAAGTAAGATAAACTCTGTCAGCAACAAGGGTGTGATTGATGCAGTGGGTCAAGGAATGAGCATGAGACATTCCAACACTTCAAAGGGGGGAGGAAGGTGAAGGTGAGTTACAGGTTGAAAGGGATCAGTCCCAACTCTATTAGGAACACACCACACAAAGGAAATGCACAGCTTCCAACAGAGCAGTCGACACGGATGCAGGAGTCCCAACATACAAGGTAAGATAACATGAACAACACTCACAGATTAGTCTTAGACGAGTGGGATGGTTGATATAACAAGGTTTAGAGAAAGGTTTGTCTGGTGTTCGGCAAAGCAGTCGACACGGACAGTGACAGCATTAACAACATATGCAACACATTAACAACAAGATTCATATAATTGCATGTGAATCAGTTCATACAGAAGTACGTAGGCTAAACAACATATATCATTAAGGCAACCGGAGCAGTCCAACTACAATAACAACATATGCATGAAAATGTGCTAGCTTTTATTATATAAAGAAGTGTAAGTCACAATCATACAATACACCATGTAAACATGCTAGCCCTATCAGTAGAATGTTACAGCCACATTCGCCTGCTCCTCCAAATAGATGTACTCTCTCCGAGAAGTGGAGAAGCCAAGGTGCATTACAATATTGTCTAAGCCTTCTTCAAGATAGCCTTAGTAGAAGGTTGGCTGACCAAAAGCCTATACAATGAGTTATGAGGGACTATTTATAGCAAAGGGTGGGGTGACAATTAACATTCCACTTTATGGCAGTTCAACTACCCTCATGACTCTTCACCTACTCTATGACTATTACATCCAATTATTGACACTCGACTTACACTTGACATGACTCAACATTACAATGCACATGTACTCATGTGAGACAACATGACTTGAGAAAGCCTTACAAGACATCACTAACACTCGGTCCATTGTGGTGAGACCAACTCTTTGACATGCTTGTGATGGTGAAGCTGGTGAGCTGATGTCAAGCTTGGTTGTCCTTGATGGTGTGCATAAACCTCATTGTGACATCTTGCTGAAGCAAACTCTTGCCTCCATTACAACCGGTGCATTGGTTCGGCCCCTTCATCCAACTCGTCTACTAACATGTGCATGGTCTTCTTAGGTACGGTTGAACTGACAACACACTAATGCATAGTGTCCATGCTAATCTCCGTGTGTTGGTGATCCTACGCATCAACTTGCCGAAGTACATGTTCAGCCCTAGTTGGACTTGCTTCTTGTCTTCGCCTTGTTGAGTGTGTTGAATGGGTTGGATTGCATGTGTGCGCTCAATGACATGCATTCTCTTGGATCCTTTGCATGTGATCAACAACATGGCTCACTATGTTTGCTCTGTATCAACTGCTGGGATAGATCCTTAACTTGGATTGGCTCAGTTTCATCCATGAGTGCATGTTGCGCCCATTGTTGTTCATGTTCCTGCTGCAACTCATTGGTCAGTCTATGCAGCTTCAAGTTCTTCCTGAGTTATTGTTTCGGCACATGAATCTCCTTCTTGTTCCATCTTCTTCCTTCATGCGATCTTCATGTCGCATCGTCACTTCATAGCCTGAGTCTCCAAAGTTGCTTTCATTATTGGTGGATCTACTTGATCTTGCAACTTTGCTCCACCTCTAGGTTGTCAACCACCTTCCTCTTGCATTCGTTTCGTTTGTTGCATTTGATATGTTTCCTTAAGATGTTGTTCATGATGTTTCTCACTGTGATGTTGTTGCTTAATGTCCTTATCCATGAACAACTTGATGTCTTCGTGAGTAGGTAAGCCCATGGACACTTGATCGACTGCATCCCCAAGCGTGCTCTGAACAGTGTCTTCGTCTATGTTCTCTTGGAAACCATTGTACCTGTACTGCTGAGAGGCATATGAACACTTATGATACCTGGAGACATGGAAACACTCATAGCAAGAAATCTGTCAATCGAAAACCAAAATGAACATGAGAACTAAACTGCAACATACCTAAGTGAATGATCGTGAAGGTTGTGCAATTTCGGTGTGGAGGTCGAGGGACCTACTACCAAGACTTCACAAGGCACAGTCTGAGGATGCTGGGAGACTAACTGACTACTACAACTGTAAAATGCGCAATCCAGTTAGGCAGTTGGCTGCTAGGGTTTTGGAATGCGCAATTCCAGCTAGGAAAGACTGTTGGACCAGGGACAGATTTGTGCAAATTTTTGGGCCAAGCAGCCATTGACCTTCAGAAATGCGCAATTTAGTCCAGGAGGTCAGTGTTTGGCTATAATGCGCAAATATGGAGAGGAAGGTAAGCCTTCCTTCTCTAGATTATGCAATGCATCCTTACTGAAGGTAGAGATCGGGCCAAGGTTGGCCCGACTCGCCGACAGGCAATTGAAAGCAAGTTAATCCATGACATGCATGGTGACACTAAGTGATAGCATAAGTGATAAATGGTGCATGAAAAACATGAATGGAAGACTGAGAAAACAGATCAACATGCATATGAGTGAGGTCGTTCGCTAGTTGGGAGAACGTCCGTGCAAAACAGTTTCATGCATGCGACAACATTGAGATAGCAACGGAAATTGAAATAGAGCTAGGACAAGCTAGAATATATGTAAACGACAGCAGGCATTCAAATAAATCAAGCAAACATTACTCATACAAGTGAAAAACCAAAAAGCGACAGAAATGCAGCACAAGGCATGGGAAGCGAGCTTACCCCAAAATAGCTGAGCTGAAAGTGCCAACTGCTCCTAGATGTGATGTGGGATGTCAGAGCTACAAGTTTAATGTGAGGAATGAGCTGTACAATTTCCAGATGATAAGTTTTGATAACATCGAGGTTATGACATGCATGCCACAAATCTAGGAAAAGGAACACTTGGAGGGAGGTTTCTGAATTTCTCCTTGCATGTAACCTCCAACTGCTAAACATAGATCCCTGAAACAAGGGATGCATTTACATGCTGCCTTGGGAGAAGCAGCCTATGCATGCAAGTTTGTTTTTCTCGGTCCTGGAGGGAACCGGTTAACTCAGTTGCACGTGCAAGAAACTTCTCAACTGCTGGAGAAAAATGCGCATTTCTGACTGTTAGTTGGGCTGACTACCCAAGGGGATTGCGCAATTTTTGGGCCCAACAGCTGACTGTTGCCCATATTTTCACAAATCCTAGGCTGAACTGCGTGTTGATGTGAAAAATTGTTGAATTCCTACTGGAAGGGTCGTCTTGCAGGATTACACAATCTTGGAGCCCAGTAGGCTGTTAGAGGGAATTGCGCAATTCCTAGAGGGAATGGTTGGTTTCCCTCCAGAAATGCGCAAATTTCACTGGGAAGTTGATCAGCCTACAGCTGGACTAAGTCCGGATGAGCAGCCTGTGAAAGGAAAAGATCAAACTATGATCAACAGTTTGCCTTTGAGCAAGAAAGACACTGAAGCTTAAGGACTTGACGAAGCAAGGCAAGCTACTATGAAGTTTGGTAGGGAGGCTCCAAAATAGGCTAAGGAAAAAATTTGGAGGGTGGTTGTAGCTGCTACAACACTTTGCGACACAGTGGTAGAACTCTAGCTCTCTAAATGGACCTTGTTCATGAGAAGCAAGTCTAACACCTCCGGAAGTATGGTTCAATTCTTAGCTCATCTTGGTTTCACACTAACTTGATTGTAAGATGTAGCATATGCCAGACTCTTGGTCGATTTACACACATTCCAAGACAAGGCAACACGGTTGTTTCTTTTGGGGTTGAGGGGTTTATAAGTGCACAAGAAGTATAGTTGTCAGAGTCTAAGTTTCATCTCTGGTGTTGCTCCACTGCGAACAAGCCTGGATAGTACCCCGGTGGAGTCACACAGGAACACAAGAATGGCTTCGCTACTAGCGAGCCTGGGTCAATACCCCGTAAAAGTTACTTGCATCACCTCCCTGTGCAAGAAGCCTTTCTCTTCTTTTGCCTTGTTCATTTTTCATTTTCAATTTTTTCATTTTTCATTTTTTTCATTTTTTTCATTTCTATTGTGCATAGAACTTGTTCATTTTAGAGGCAAAAGAGGGATCCCGACTTATTGAGACCAGAGAAGGTTGTTCCAGCAGAGAAATAGTTTATTATATCTCTGACATGCCTGTTAAGGTTTTCCCCCTCATGTTACTCTACTTGACTGGGATGACAAGGGTTAACCCAAAAACAATCGACTAGAGAAGGAGACACTAGTTAGCACGCAAGTGTTGTGTTTACACCAAGGTTCACTTCGAAGAGTACATATTTTCCTTCGACGTATCATGGACTAAGAGTAACAAGTTCATCATACAAAGGCAAGGTGACAGATAACCAAGTAGTGATAGATGTACGAACCCTCTTGTACTATACCCAGCTTGTTTCATGAGTCACACATGGTTTCATGCAAACTATCCTACGAAGGAACGAAAAAAAACAAAGCAAACGAAGAGTAGAAGTAAAACTGAAAGCAAAGCAAGCAAGCAAGCAAATCATGTAAGCAAACAAGCATGGAAGCAAACAACTACTCCTACTCCTATACTAATATTGCATGGGCCTAATCACGTGAAGTGATACTTCCAATGCAGCCATTGGCGCATTGGTAGACCCATGTGAGTGAAGTCTTGGTCCGCAAGTAACCCAGTTGTGCGGACCAGCATACAAGAAAGATATGACAGTGAAGACATCCACAATTTGTGTTTCGAAGTGCCCATGGTACATAAGTGAGTGCACGTGTATGACGGACAGTCCATGGACTTATCATGGTGTTGTGTGACACTACGTGAAACTTTGAAGCAAAAGCACATTCTTGACTGAGACATGCAAGCAAACGAAAGTTGCGTCATGCACAAGTGCTTGCAATGTAAGACTCCTCCAATGCATGAGCAATGGGATCGTGCAGTTCGAGTGGAGGAAGTGTGATCTTTCTGTGAGATGGATCTTCAATGCATACAGATGAGTGATGAGGAGCCTTGGGTGATTGAACAGTTTCGTGATCGAAAATGAGACTAACCCCAAGAGAGTGACGACCTGACATAACCATCAGCTTGGGCTGAAGTGCCTCGACAATCTTGGGTGTCTCAACTTCATCATCAAGTATATCATCATAAACCAGTGGCTTTGAAAGATCGACTGTGATATATTCATGATCGTGATAAAAAATGGAAGCAAATGGATCATGACTACCATAATCAGAAAAATCAATGAATTCTTCAGCATCCTCATGATTAGATGAATCAAGAAGAGGGGTAGATGAAAAGCGAACGAACTCATCCTCTGTGTTTCCAAAAATGATAGATGAAGGATCAAGTGGAGCTTCAATGAATAACTTATCCTCTTCATTGTCAAATGATGGACTAGCCTCCAATGAGTCCTGCGAATGATCAACAATGGGTGCATCCGTAGATGAAGGCACACATACAAAATCATGGATGGAAGGTTCACCAAAGAGGCTAGGAAGGAACGAATGGGGCTTGGATGGAAGGGAGTCATCCTTCACCGAGTATTGATGTTCAAGCTCCCACTCATACTCTTCATGAATGACAGCGCATGTTGGTTATGCAACACCAACTCCGTTAGTGGGTTGTTCCTCGTTCACAACAAGTGAAGAGTCCAGAATGGATGAACAGAAGACAACATCATCCGAAGGAACACTTGGGTGTGAAGACGAAGGTCGAAGAAAAGAATGCATATGGGAACTCAAAGGACTAACAACCAACTCTTCGTGAAAATTGAGTAGAGTGAAGTTGGGAGGGTGTGAAGAATGAATAGATGTGTCAACGTGATCTTCAACATCATTGGGTGACGGTGGAACTTTTGAATGAAAGGGAGGCTGACAGTCCGTTGAGACAGTGCCTACTCCCGAATGGGATGGTGCAGTTCCATCAATGAAGAAGGTTGAGCGAGGTTTGACAACAAGTTTTCTCTTGGAACTGACATATTTCTTAAGGCAATACTTGAACTAGTCCCAGCAATAAGTGAACTTCATCTGGCTCTTCAGAGCTTGAAACTATAAGTCACGGAAGCGCTGCCAAAAATCAATAACATATTCATGCAGGGCCTTCCATTGTTGTAACAGTTTCCGGTCAATATGGTCTGATCAAAATGATGCAACATGTCTTCAATAAGATCACAGAAGTGCTCACATGAGTGCACGGTGTCAGCTGGTAGGCTGAGCACCCAACGAAATGGGGATTCTCGAAGTGTGAATGCAAGCAACAGACCAGCCTATTCATCAGTCAACTCATCTTCCTCATAAATCATGGAAAGGAAGTTATGTAAGTGCTTAGGCTAGGCCACTTCGCCTTCACCATCATATGTGTGAGTGGATAAGAGATTGAAAAATTTCCCCAAGATGGAGACATCTTCATGCTTTGAAAAACACCTCAAGGGAAGAAGAATGCAGGACTCCATGAAAGATAAGCAAAGGTTCAAAACTGGATGAGAGGACATTGCTTGTCATCAGGACCTCCTTCTAGCACTAGAAATGTTGATGGTGTTGGACCCACTAACATGTCAAGGGGATATCCCTGGTAAGAAGTCCCAATTAGACCTCAAAACCGTTTGGTGTAGGAGTCCCAGCAGTGGGTCGTAAGGTAATGCCTTGATCATGATGTCGCACAAAGGCAAGTAAGCTAACTCTATCAGCAGCAAGGGTGTGACTGATGTAGTGAGTTAAGGAATGAGTATGAGAGGTTCCAAAACTTCAAAGGGGGGAGGAAGGTGAAGGTGAGTTCCAGGTTGAAAGGGATCAGTCCCAACTTTGCTAGGAACACACCACACAAAGGACATGCACAGCTTCCAGCAGAGCAGTCGACATGGATGCGACAGTCCCAACATACAAGGTAAGATAACCTGAACAACACTCACGGATCAGTCTGAGATGAGTGTGACGGTTGATATAACAAGGTTCATAGAAAGGTCTGTCTGGTGTCCGGCAGAGCAGTCAACATGGACGGTGACAGCATTAACAACATATGAAACACATTAACAACAAGATTCATATAATTGCATGTGAATTAGTTCATACACAAGTATGTAAGTTAAACAACATATATCATTAAGGCAACTGGAGCAGTCCAACTACAATAACAACATATGCATGAAAATGTGCTAGCTTTTATTATATAAAGAAGTGTAAGTCACAATCATACAATACACCATGTAAACCTACTTGCCCTATCAGTAGAACGTTACAACCACATCTGCCTGCTCCTCCAAAAAGATGTACTAGCTCCATGCAGTGGAGAAGCCAAGGCACGTTAAAATATTGTCCAAGCCTTCTTCAAGATAATTCTAGTAGAAGGTTGGCTGACCAAAATCCTATACAATGAGTTATGAGGGACTATTTATAGCAAAGTGTGGGGTGACCCTTTACATTCCCCTTTATGACAATTCAACCACCCTCATGACTCTTCACCTACTCTATGACTGTTACATCCAACTGTTGACACTCGAATTACACTTGACATGACTCAACATTACAATGCACATGTACTCATGTGAGACAACATGGCTTGAGAAAGCCTTGTAAGACATCACTAACACTCAATCCATTGTGGTGAGGCCAACTCTTTGACATGCTTGTGATGGTGAAGTTGGTGATCTGATGCCAAGCTTGGCCATCTGTGATGGTGTGCATGCACCTCATGGTGACATCTTGCTGAAGCGAACTCTTGCCTCCGTTGCAACTGGTGCATTGGTTCGGCCCCTTCATCCAACTCGTTTGCTAACATTCGCATGGTATTCTATGGTACGGTTGAACCGAAAACACACTGATGCATAGTGTCCATGTTGATCTCCAAGTGTGTGTTGGTGATCATGCGCATCAACTTGTCAAAGTACATGTTCAGCCCAAGTTGGACTTGCTTCTTATCTTTGCCTTGGCGAGTGTGTTGAATGGGTTGGATTGCATTTGTGCGCTCAACGACATTCATGATGTTCGATCCTTTGCATGCGATCAAAAAAATTTCTAACTATGTTTGCTCTCTGTCAGCTACTGGGATGGATCCTTAACTTGGACTGGCTCAGTTTCATCCATGAGTGCATGTTGCGCCCACTCCTGTTCATGTTCCTGCTGCAACTCATTGGTATGTATGTGCAGCTTCAAGTTCTTCCTGAGGTGCTACTTCGGCACATGCAACTCCTTCTTTGTTCCATCTTCTGCCTTCACGTGATCTTCATGCCGCGATGTTACTTCATATCTTGAGTCCCCAAAGTTGCTTTCATTATCAGTGGATTTGCTTGATCTTGCAACTTTGCTCCGCCTATAAGTTTTCAACCACCTTCCTCTTGCATTCTTTGTGTTCGCTGCATTCGGTATGCTACCTTCAGCTATTGTTCATGATGTTGCTCATTATGATGTTTTTGCTTGATGTCCTTGTACATGAACAACTTGATGACTTCGTAAGTGGGTAATCCCATGGACACTTAATCGACTGCATCCCCAAGCATGCTCTGAACGGTGTCTTTGTCTCTGATCTCTTAGAAATAATTGTACTTGTACTACTAAGAGGCAAATGAACACCTATGATACCTGGAGACATGGCAACACTCATAGCAACCAATCTGTCAGTCGAAAACCAAAATGAACATGAGAATTGAACTACAACATACCTGGGTGAATGATCGTGAAGGTTGCTCGATTTCGGTGTCGAGGTCGGGAGACCTACTGCCAAGACTACACAAGGCACAGTTTGAGGCTGTTGGGAGACTAACTTACTGCTGGAACTATAAAATGTGCAATCCAGTTGGGCAGTTGGCTACTAGGGTTGTGGAATGTGTAATTCCAGTTGGGAAATAATGTTGGCCCAGGGACATATTTATGCAAATTTTTGGGCCAAGAAGCCACTGACCTCCAAAAATGTGCAACTCCGTCTAGGAGGTCAGTACTGGGCTAGAATGCGCAAATATGGAGAGGAAGGTGAGCCTTCCTTCTCCATATTGCGCAATGCAGCCTTGGTGAGGGCAAAGACCGGGCCAAGGTTGGCCCGACTCGTCGACAGGCAACTGAAAGAAAGTTAATCCATGACATGCATGGTGACACTAAGTGATAGCAAAAGTGATAAACAGTGCATGAAAAACATGAATAGAAGATTGATAAAACAAGTCAACATGCATGTGGGTGAGGTCGTTCACTGGTTGGGTGAACGTCCGTGCAAAACAATTTCATGCATGCGACAGTAGTGAAATAGCAACGGAAATTGAAACTGAGCTAGGACAAGCTAGAATATATGTAAACGATAGAAAGAATTCAAATAAATCAAGAAAATAGTACTCATGCAAGCAAAAACCCAAAAAGCGATAGAAATGCAGCACAAGGCATGGAAAGCAAGCTTACCCCAAAAAAGTTGAGCTGAAAGTGCCAACTGATCCTAGATGTGATGTGGGATGTTAGAGCTACAAGGTTGATGTGAGGAATGAGCTCGACAATGTCCAGTTGATAAGTTTTGATAACATCGAGGTTATGACGCGCATGCCACAAATCTAGGAGGAGCGACACTTGGAGGGAGGTTTCTGAATTGCTCCTTGCATGTAACCTCCAACTGCTAAACATAGATCCCTAAAACAAGGTATTCCTTTGCATGCTGCCTTGGGAGAAGTAGCCTATGCATGCAAGTCTATTTTGCTCGGTCCTAGAGGGAATCGGTCAACTCAGCTGCACATGCAAACGACTACTCGACTGCTGGAGAAAAATGTGCATTTCTGACTGTCAGTTGGGCTGACTGCCTAAGGGGATTGCTCAAGTTTTGGGCCCAATAGCTGATTTCTGTCGAGATTTGCACAAATCCTAGGCTGAACTGCCTGTTGATGGGAAAATTTGCGCAATTTCTGCTGGGAGGGTTGGCTCGCAAGATTACACAATCCTTGAGACCAGCAGGTTGTTAAAGGGAATTGCGCAATTCCTAGAGGGAATGGTTGGTTTCCCTCCAAAAATGCACAAATTTCACTGGGAGGCTACTCAACCTGCAGTTGGACCGAGTCTGGATGAGTAACCTGTGAAGGGAAAAGATCAAACTGTGATCAACAGGTTGCCTTTGAGCAAGAAAGACACTGAAGCTTGAGGATTTGATGAAGGAAGGCAAGTTGCTGTGAAGGTTGGTAGGGAGGCTCCAAAATAGGCCAAGGAAAAATTTTGGAGGGTGGTTGTAGCTGCTACAACATAAAAATAAATTTTTATTTATATATACAAATAGATTTATATATAGTCGCAAGATAAATCTAAATCTATATATAAATATATCTTTATACATATGTGATAATTTTGCAGAGAGGCCATGGGGTAGATCTCAATAAACATGTAAACTTAATGTTTAACGTTTAATATTTAATATTTTTAATCTAATGTCAGCCCTATTTAAAAATCAATATAATTATTATGTATAAACACGATATAAATTTAAAATATAAAGAGATGGAGTTGTCTTTAGTGCAACTTTTGGAGTTTCATTGTCGGGGCGTTTAAATCTGTGGTGAAATCTTGACTTGTGTTATTTAAACTAGTTTTTTGAGTGTATATATGGATTCAACACCCTGAAAAAACCCCTAGGGAACTTCTATTGTGCAGGGGTTACCCATCAAACTTCTTATTTCAATGAATTCTTGCTGAATTTTAGAGAAATTAGACTGGAAAATTCCACCGGAAAAGCTTCTAAAAGGTCGCACTAAAGACAACTTGTAAAGAGATTTACGAACACTCAAAAAAGAGGTATGGTAAATAAATAAAAATATAAATAAAGCAGAGGTATGGTAAATAAATAAAACTTTTTTTATGTTTACTCCAGAAGTATGGTAAATAAATAAAATATAAATAAACTAGAGGTATGGTAAGTAAATAAAATCTCTTTTTATATTTACTCCATAAGCCTATGGGCCAAATACCATGGGACAAATAATTATTAATACCATGGGTTAAATACCATATTTATAAAAGAGGTATGGTGAATAAATAAAAATAAAAGAAGTATAAAGAGGTATGGTAAATAAATAAAAATATATCAAAGAGGATTAGAAATCAACATCTAACTATATACCAAGCCTATGGGCCAAATACCATGGTAAATAAAAGAAATATGATAAATAAATATAAATATAAATGAACGAGAGTTATGGTAAATAAATAAAATCTCTTTTTATATTTACTCCATAAACCCTTTTATACTTACTAACACTCAAAAAAGAGGTTTTATTTAGGTGAAGTCTATGGGCCAAATGCCATTGGCTAAATTATTATTAATACCATGCAAAAAAACATTATTAACCCCAATACTAATATTAAAATATTAATATTATTATTATCAAATCTACTATTCATATTAATATATTATAATATTAATATTATTAAATTTAATAACTTTTGATTAATACAATTTAAATTTGTTATATTATAATATATATATTAATATTGTGATACCCTCATGAAAATTTCATGTAATAATAGTTTAAAAAAAAACTATAACCACGGATGATGGGACACTTATTACAAGCTGAATGTTGGGCAACACATCTTAACGAGTGTTCATTTGGTTGTTTATGGATAAGGAAATTGGCAAAGGCAATGATTAAGGCATTAAAAGGCAAAAAGGCATTTTTTGGCACATTTACTTATGAAAATAATGAAAATTAGGAGAAAAGGGAGGTGAAAGGTCACAGATTGCATGTGAGGAGAAAAATGAAGGAAAATAATGGAAAATGAAGAAAATAGAGGCCTCATCCATAAAAAGGCTTCTGAGGATTAGTTGGTAACATTTTGTCAGTTTAGTGTTGGAGATCTCTCTCATTATTCTATATCTCATACTCTTAGACACTTAGAGTTTTCTTGGAGCACTCTTGGAGGGTGTGGCTTACTTGGATTTTTGGAGCAAGAAATCAAAGGAAAAGCAGGAAAGCATAAGGAGGCATCGGGATCAGCAGCTACATCCAATTTTCTTGTAGGTGGCGAGTTGCATGTATATTTCCTTCACTAGTTTTGGCATGCATGGAACATGCACATGGTTTCTTGGCTGTGATCTGCAATCGTCATGGAGGATTGCCTGGATTGATAATGGATTGCCTAGCCTTGTCATTTCCTGGATAGCCATGGTGATTGTGGGTTTATTTTCATTGTTTGTTTTTGGTTGGTTCTCATGTTTCCTTAGCTTGGTTTGAGTTATTAGTTCCTTGAAGACGTGGTTGGACAAACACTCTGGAAGCCTTGTAACATCTTGGGTTGAGTTAATAATCCTAGAAACCTTGGTTGGACAAACGCTCTGGAATCCCTTAGTGGGTTGAGTTACTAGTCCTGGAAGCCTTGGTTGGACAAATGCTTTGGAATCCCGGTGGCAGTTGTGGGTTGAGTTAGTAGTCCTGGAAGCCTTGGTTGGACAAACGCTCTGGAATCCCTCGAAGGCTTGGATGGAGACCAATCTAATGATGGTTTTGTGATCTATAGTTGTGAGGTGGAATCATCGTTTGATGGGTTGAGGTGGATGGCCTCTAGAAGCCCTAAATGAGTTTTGATTGATGTGTTCTATGAGACTCCACATTCATGCTTGGAATATGGCACAAGGGTGAATGGTTGAAGAGAGATTTGGCTCAACCATTCTACGGTCGGGTGAAACATGGAAGTCCCATCCCGAGTTTGGATTTTACATCATTAATGAAAGGTTATTTCTCATTGTATTTCTATGAGAATTTTGATGGATTATATCTGGTCTATATGGTTGTACTTTCATGAGTATTTTCCACTACTATTATGTTGGTTATGTATGTGTTTTATGACAGCATCCATGTGTAGTTGTCATCATGTTTTTACTTATAATTGAATGATCAATGTATCTATGACCTAATGGATGGAATGGCAGTTGATGCATTGAGGCATCAATGGTTCTTAGTGATTCTCAACTAAGTATAAGACCCCTATGCTCAAAATTGTGAATTGCACCTGTAGATTACACATTTGCATTATGTTTGATGAAATTCCTGTCATGGCTAGTAGGGGTCCAGTCAAGGTCTTGAACAAGCATTTACTTTAGTACTGCCAGTTCCATTTTATCTTATTGATTTGAAGAGATGGATCACTTATGGGCAGTGACCTGGGCTATGTTTCTGAAAAAGTGGCTTAAATCCTGGGGTCGCTGGCACAACACTGACAATTCTGGTCCACAATCGCTGGCAGGCAAGCCTGTGAGAGCGACTTTAGGTTGTTGGCCATTCCCTTTCCCATAGCATGAGAGAAACTATGGCCCAAGATACCTAAAACAGTAGTGGGACCCAGGGACATGCTGTCTAAGTGGTTGACTTGTTCTCTGAGGGTTATGTTGATGATATTGGATGATTGTATGGTGTGTTTCCATCAGTTCCACTTCCTTAATGTGACTTAGGAAGTCGAATCATATCATAGTGGCCTCTCGTCACATGTTTACCCGGGTTGGTCGGTTGCTTGGGTAGATGTGGGAGGAGGGTGTTACAAATATATCATGATATTTATTGACTCTAGATATATATTGGAGGGAAGAAGAAATACATAGACTGATAAATGTGGAGACATTATTTGGGAGAGTGACAAGGGAGAGATGGAGATAAACTGAAGGAGGGGGGAGAGGAGGAATGAAGAGAGAGGGGGGAGGAGTGAGAGAGGTAGAGAAGGGGAGGGAGACATAAATATGGAGGGGGGAGAGAGATAAGGAGAGAGGGATGGAGATAGTGAGAGGATTGGAGGGCAGAGAGAGAGAGAGAGAGTGATGGGGGGAGAGAGAGGAAGAGAGGAGAGAAAGGGAGAGAGAGGACTTCTGATAGAGGAGGAGAGAGGGAGGGACAGAGAGATGGAGTTGTAGGGAGAGAGAGGGAGGGAAGAAGAAATACATGGAGAGTGATAAGTTGAGAAAGAGAGGGAGTGACAAGGGAGAGATGGAGAGAGAGAGTGTATGTTTAAGGGTGGGATAAAGAGACAAAAAAGGAGATATAGAGAGAATGGGAGAGAGAAAGAGAGAGGGAGGGATATAATAACATAGTTGGAGAGAGAGTGTGTGTGTGTGTGATGGGGGAAGAGAGAGGATTGGAGGGAAAAGAGAGAGAGAAAGACTGATGGGAGAAGAGAGAGGGAGGTAGGAGAGAAAGGGAGAGAGAGGAAGAATTAGAGACATGACTTGAGAGAGAGGAGGAGAGTGATGGGGGAAAAGAGAGGATTGGAGGGAATAGAGAGATATAGATAGAGTGATGGGTAAGAGATAGGTAGGTAGGAGAGAAATGGAGAGAGAGGAAGTATGAGAGAGCAGACTTGAGAGAGAGGAGGAGAGAGAGAGGGATAGGGTGATGGATTTGGAGGGGGGAGAGGGAGGGAAGAAGAAATACATAAAGAGTTAGAAGTGGAGAGGGAGAGGGAGTGACAAGGTTTGATGGAGAGAGAGTGTTTGTATGTTTGGGTGTGAGATAAAGAGACAAAGGAGAGATGGAGAGAATGGGGGAGAGAAGGAGAGAGGAGAGAGGGAGGGATCTAGTAATAGAGTTGAGAGAGAGAGAGAGAGGTAGGGAGGATGTGAGAGAGTGGAGAGAGGGAGGGAAAGATATATGCATATGGAGGGTGAGAGAGAGGGAGGTAAGAAGAAAGAAATAGACAGAGAAAGGTGGAGAGAGAGAGATGGAGTGATATGGAATATGGAGAGAGAGCGAGAGAGGACAGCGGGAGGGAAGAGAGATAGAAGTGGGGGAGAGGGAGAGAAGGGGAAGAGAGAGAGAGAGAGAGGGAGGGAGGGAGGGAGAGGAGGAGGGAGGGATATATAGATAGATTGGAGAAAGAGAGTGTATGTTTTGGGGGTGATATAGAGAAAAAAAGGGAGATAGAGATAGAGATTGAAAGTGAAGAGTGGGAATAAGAGAGGGAGGGAGGGTCAGAGAGATTGATATGTATGCAGTGAGAGAGAGGGTGCATTTGTGGGGTTGATAAAGAGAGACAAAGAAGGAGAGATGGAGGGAGATATAGATATAGATGGAGGGGGGATATAGGGAAGAATATTTCTTGCACTAGATGCATTGATTTTAGTGTAGATGGTGATTTCTAATCCCATTTGATTGCTTGCACTAGGTGCATTGATTTTAGTGTAAATGTTGATTTCTAATGATATTTGATTGCTTGCAATAGATGCATTGATTTCAATGTAGATGATTTCTAATCCTATTTTATTGCTTGCACTAAATGCATTGATTTTAGTGTAGATGGTGATTTCTAATCTTATTTGATTTATTACACTAGATGCATTGATTTCAATGTAGATGATTTCTAATCCTATTTTATTGTTTGCACTAGACGGATTGATTTCAGTGTAGATGGCGATTTCTAATCCTATTTGATTGCTTGCACTAGACGCATTGATTTCAGTGGAGATGGTGATTTCTAATCCTATTTGATTTTTTGCACTAGATGCATTGATTTCAATGTAGATGTTGGTTTATAATCTTATTTTCTTACTTGCACTAGATGAATTGATTTCAGTGTAGATGTTGGTTTATAATATCATTTGCTTACTTGCACTAGATGCATTGATTTGAGTGTAAATGTTATTTTCTAATCTTGTTTGATTGCTTGCATTAGATGCACTGATTTCAGTGTAGATGTTGATTTCTAATTTGATGTAATTGGTTGTATGATGGTACATTAATTTTAAAATGATTAGATTAAAATTCTGCATTGATTTCAGTGTAAGCACAAAAAAATATTGACAATGTACATTGATTTTTGTGTTATATTAATTCAACCTATTAACATTGGAGAGAAAGAGAGACAAGGTATGATGTTTACTACAATAGCTCGAGCTAAATATCTAAATGGTTTATGATTTAACCTATCCTTTTCATATGATCGATATGAAAATATGACAATCGATATGAAAAGATGACAAAAGTAACAAGGGTGACAATAAGAATAGTAGAAGAAAATAGTTTGGGATTAATCACAATGAAGACTATTTGTAATTGGCTATATTCTTATTAAAATTATTAACAATATTTATCATCTCAACAAACTGAGGTAACTAAGAAAATTTAAAATTAAAATGACCAAATTAATCTGAGACATATTTAGCATATTTAAAATGATTATATTAATATTGGATGAATTTACATATTATTAATAAAATTAATCATATATTTGTTAGATTTTATCTGGTTGCACACAATTGAAACCAGCCTAGATTCATCTTAACTCTGAATCTATCAAGCGTCGAGAGGGATCAAATCACTCGAGGTGTAAACATTTCCTCATGTTTTGCACTCAAAAAAAAGGTTTGCACCTCGACAGATTTGATCCTCTTGGCGCTTTACAGATCTGAAGTTAAGCTGGATCTAGGCTGGTAATATAAGAAAATAAGATTAAAATATATAAAATAATAATAATAATATAATAAGATATATAAGATAATAATATCATTATATAATATTACAAAATAAGATATATAAAATAAAAAAAATAAGATAAGATAAATAATCTTATATATATCTTTATAAATAGATTTATCTTATACATTATATTATTTTATATTATTAATTATCTTATAATATTACATAGTGATATTATTATATTATATATCTTATATCTTATCTTTTATATATATAATAATAAGATAATAATAATATAAGATAAATCTTATTATATTATATTATATAATAATAATAAGATAATACAAAATTATTATTCTTAGATTATATTATTACTAGCACAACCACATTAAAAATATTAATGTGGTCCATATAATTTTATAAATGTAACAAAAAAATATTGCAACATGAAGAATGCCTTACCAATGTAGACATTTACCTAATTAACCATTTATAAAAGACTATGGATCAAATTTAACTTGAGAAAATTAAATAAAAATAAAAATAAAAATTACACATCTTATTGTATAATGGACCATTTTTGCTAAATAAAAATTGTTTATATATTAATTTCTCCATCTAAATAGAATATGAACTTATTAGAATTGGAATAATCTCAAATCCCTAGGAAATTGGTGGGTAGGGAGCCAAGAATCTATCTTTTTTAATTTATTAAAAGTCAATTCAACATAACAAACTTTGTAACACACTACAACCATTGATAAGCATATTCCCTTGAGAATCAATCTAAACAGTCAACATATCGTCATCTACCTTAAGTTGAAATAAGAAGCCTTCGACAATAAAATGTCAAAAGTAATAAAAATAAATTTGTTATGTTGTAATTTTATTTGTATTAATAAAAATATGAATAATCTTTTAGATAATAAAATAAATTTCATAATATACATATCACATTAAAATAAATTTAAAAGATAATGATTCATATTTATAACCATAAAGTTAATAAGCATATAAAAACTTAATAAATTTGATTAATAAACGTAGAAATGAAAAAGATAATATTTTTCTAGATATAGAAATGTAAAATAACATTTAAATAATAACTATAAATCAAGATTTATTTTATCATATAAATTAGTACAACCACATTAAAAATATTAACGTGGTTGATATAGCCGAAGGCTTTATAAATATAACAAAAAAACTATTGCAACAAAAAAAAGGTTATGGGTCAACTTTAACTTAAAAAAAAAGGGAATTACACATCTTATTGTAAAATGGACCATTTTGCTTATATAGTAATTTCCCCATCTAATTAGAATATGAACTTATTAGAATTGGAATAATCTCAAATCCCTAGGAAATCTGTAGACGAGGAGCCATGTGTAGGGAGCCACATGGCACGAATATAGTTTTTTTAATTTATTAATAGTCATTGAAACCTAACAAACTCTATAACACACTACAACCGTTGATAAGCACTAAGACTAAGCATATGCTAAGAATATTCCCATTAGAATCACTCTAGGTCGTCAATAAAAAAATAAAAAATAAGATGTCAACAAATCCTTATCTACCTTAAGTTGAAATAAGAAGCCTTAGGAATTTATTAAGGAATTCAAACTACTGAGATAGAGAATCAAGAAGCAAGTTTTAACCAATTTTTGGGATATTAGGCACAAGGAAGGTGAGTTTGCATGGGAGTGTATTCAGACGTTGTGGGGAAATTAACTCATCCTATTCATCTAGATCACCAAAAATGGTTTATTCAAGCTTTACCACCCTTAACAAGAATGCCTTTGATGCAAAAAAATATTAATTACTTGTAAGAAGCCTTAGAGAAAGCAATGAAAATTGAAGCTATGGCAGGCTATCTTGGCTACATTAAACCAAGCTCCATCTCTAGTGATACTCCTTTGAATTATTTGTAGAATCAAATTTCTATTTAGACTAAAAGATTGAAGGATATGAATATTGCAAAACCTGCTCATCCATAGGCATGGTGCACCGGTTGCTACATAGAGGGGCATCATGTCATAGATTTTCTAAGGTTTCGGGTCATGGGACCCTCCCATGTTCTGCTTGGACCCCCTCTTCCGCAGACAAGACCTTCAAGAGGAGTTGCGCAAGTATTGTCGATTGTTCCTTTTCAAGGACATACTCAATATCATGCTTTTCCAACCAAAAAGGTATGTAATCTGATGAATATTGTGAGATTTTTCATTCTTATGGTCATTCAACTCGATTGTGCCCTATACTGTAGAATTATTCCAATGTGCCTAACTCCATCTCTTGTGAGTTCTGTGGATCTCCCGCACACAATACTGACTAGTGTAGAGCTCTAGATGCCTTGGTTGATCAATTGGATCACTCTAATTTTCAAGTGAATGAATCCAGTCGTGGAAGAGGAGGTGTAGGTTATAGAGGAGGGGGGACTAGTGAAGAGGGCTAGTTAGATGTTATAATTTTGATGAGCAGGACATGTAGGCATACATTGTCAACTGCAAAAACACCAATGGTGTTCACACTACCGTGTTAACACTCATGCAACAAAATATTTTACTGGATTGATGCCTCAGTGAGAGGAGAATAATCTATAAAGAGCGCTAATATGATAAGTTTTGAGCTGCAATAACCAGAATCAACCTAACAACAAAATATTAATATCATTACTCGAGATGAAACTAGGACTGGTGCTGACAAGGATTCTTCTGAAAATCCTATCATCAGAAAGGTTGAGTCTTCACAAGCTAAATATGATCTTGTTCAATAGAGGAGGTACTATAAGGATGTTACAGACATATTCAAGGAGATAAATTCTTCTTCTTGGAGTCCTAGAGTTGCAAGCTTAGTAAATGGGAAACCCTTATTCTTTGACAAAATATCACCATTTAGTCCTCAGGTTTCTTCAGAATCTGCCCAGCCTGTTACAATGTGGTTTCACTTATTTCTTGATATATTGAATGATGAACAACTCTCACATTATTTGTGAAAGAAGTTGAAGAGATTCATGAGAGATGAGGAGCTATCAGAGTGGCCTATCTCCACCAACTTACCATAGTGTCACATTCGGAGGATCAGGTGCAACAAAAGGAGAACTGGGAGAAGAGTTCTAAATCGATGCTTAAATTTCAGGGTATCAAATTAAGGACATTATGCTAGATTTGGGTTCTGAGGTTAATATTTTATCTAAAATACCTGGTAGGAATTGGGAAATAATAAATTAGTGTTCTCTCCAATTCAACTATGGATGGAAAACCAATACTGCATCTTTCCTATTGGTAGCTTAGAAGATGTAGAAGTGGATGTCACTGGTGTAAAAATTTATACGGATTTTGAAGTTATTGATATAATTGGAGATAAAAATCCATATCTATCTCTATTAGGAGTTGATTGGGATTTTGAAACTATGTTATCATTGATTTGAGGAGAGAAACTATGACTTTTGAAGGAGTCAAATTTATTTAGCCTTCGGACTTTTATTAGGGTCCTAGATGTATAGAGCCTATTGATGATGCAAAAGACACCAATGTCCTTGACCAATTGTATCAATTGACCGCTGGAAAATGGGAATATTATATAAACCCCACAACATATGGATTACTAAGTTAGAAAAGTATTCAGAACATAGAAGCAGGTTCTTATGTTACACTCAAAGAATGGAAACAAGGAGATCATAAGTTATATTCCAAAAGATGCATAATTGTCCAATCTGCTCGATGGATTGGAACAGAGGTAAGACATTATCCTATATATGATAATCATGTTCTTGTAGATGCTTTTGTACAATATATTGAGCTTACTATTGCAGAGGAACACAAATTACCCCTTATGGATGTTGCATTACAAGCTACTCTTCCCAGTCATGGGTTACTCATCGCAATAATCTTTCATCTTGGGAAATGGCCAAGTTTTCTATTTTATATAGATTCACTGATCTAGAAAAGGGAGTCCATATTGTTGCTTTGTATCAAGGTCACACCAATCCTGAAAATCATGTTCAAGCCTGTGTTGTAACATGGAAGAAGAACAAGGTACCTACTGAATTATGGGCACATCACTTTATTCATACTTTAGGAGTTATTCCTAAGTATTGGTATTTGAAGGAAGAAATGAAGAGATAAACTTCTAGTTGGGATGAGATGACTTCTCATTTTTATGTTGATTTCAATTTCTCAGATGAAGACTCTCGGATTCTAGAATCCTTGAAAGTAGTTAAGCGAGTTATTTTTCCTACTAGGAAGCCTCTTGCAGAATTCTTTGATAACACATGTTGTGGGACTATACCTTATTCAAGTTTCCAGATAACTATTGTTTGAGGAAAATTGATAAGGAACTAGATGAGGATGATTTGGAGGGCCTAAGGAATCTTTCTTTAAAGGTGTTTGAAGGATAACTAAGCATTAAGGATGACCACCTTCAAGATGCTCCTCATCTACAACCCTTCAAGTTGTAGAAATTCAATATTGGCTTTGATAAGAAGCCTACGTTGGAATCTATAGGATACTATTGAGATGACCAGACAATCAAGGAAATATTCGATATGCTCAAGGAGTATGAAGACTTGTTTCCCACATCAATTTCAGAGTTGAAGGATATCAAAGGAGATCTAGGAGAAATAAAATTAATTATGAAGCTAGATGCATGATTGGTAAAGCATCATCCAAATCGACCGAGTCCTAGGGTCAAGGAGAAATTCAAGAGGGATATTGACAATATACTAGTAGCAGGAATTATCTTCCCTATAGATGAAGTTGAGTGTATAATTCCCATATTCATCAAGGATAAGAAGGATTTCGAGGAAATTAGATTTTGTGTTGATTATCATAGTTTAAATAGTGCATGTCTCCATGATCCTTTTCCTACTCCCTTCAATGATGAGATCTTGGATAATGTTGTAGAGTAAGAAGCTTAATTCCTTCACAAATGGGTTCGCAGGTTATTAATAGGTTCAAATTGGTGAAGAAGATAAGAAAAATACTACTTTTACCACTAAATGAGGTTCCTGTGTATATCATGTGATACCTTTTGGACTTAAGAATGCTCCTGTAGTCTTTTCTAGAATTATTATTACAATTTTCTGAGCATATATACACAAGTTCATGGAAGTCTATATGGATGATTGGATTGCTTATAGTCTTTTTAAGAAGCATTCAAGTTTGTTCAAGGTGATGTTTGACTGATGTAGGAAGTTAAAAATTTCTATGAATGTGAAGAAGTGTATTTTCTGTGTACCATTTGGAAAATCATTGGGGTATTGTTTTTAAAGATGGTGTATCATTTGATCCAACTAAATTTGTTGTCATACTCAACATGCCACCCCCAACAAGTTTTAAATAGCTAAGCTCTGATCAAGTGTTAAACTATGCTTCTATTACTCCACCACTAGAGAAGCTTCTAAAAAGGTTTGAGCCTTTTGTATGGACTTCTCAATGTGATGTTGCATTTGAGGCATTAAATTAAAAATGGGAAAGTGCTCTGATTCTAGTTTTCCCTGATTGGAATAAGGAGTTCTATGTACATATTGATGCTTCCAAAATTGATCTTGGTGATGTTCTCATGCAACCAGGAAAAGGAAATATGGACCATCCCTTATATTTCTCTAGTAGAAAGTTATCTAATGCAAAATGTAATTACACCATAATTGAGAACGAAGCCTTGGAAATGGTATATTATCTCTAGAAGTTATGTTATTATCTACTGGAGGGAATTTCATTTTTGTTACAGATCATTCAACTTTAAAGTATCTGGTCCATAAACCCATTTTGGATAGATGAATTTGTCATTGTTTGTTGTTATTTCAAGAATTGTCCTTTGAGGTCATTGTAAAACCTCACCATACCAATGTGGAACTTGATCACCTTTTTTTCTTGGAGTTAGTAGAATCTGGAGGTTTTATTGATGATCAACTCTCTAATGTTGAATTGTTTATTTCGACTATTTAGAAGATATTTTACTTTTCTTAACTACTGGAACCTGTTCTAAAAATTATTCCACAACCCAGAAGAGGCATATGGTAGTTAGAGAAACTAATTATCACTTATTGTAGGGCAATTATATAAATTGGGTCTTGACAACATTCTACGTAGACATGTTTTCAGCCATGAAAGATGATATTCTGAATGTAGGTTTTTGTGAGTAGAATTATTTAGAAAAATGTCTTCAGGATCCATCACATAAATATATTAGTTGTCGATGTGTTTCAAACCAACTAATGTGGTTCATCATTAGGATGAAAAGATAGAGAAAATTCATTCTTTTCTAACTTTTTCTCTTTATATACCCTTGTTCGATCATATTGTCTCTATCTTTTTGCCTTGATGATGAACCACATTAGTTGGTTCAAAACGCGTCGACAACTAATATATTTATGTGATGGATCCTGAAGACATTTTTCTAGATGATATTTTGTGGGAGTGTCATAGTGGAGTTGTTGGAGGTCATCATTAGAGGAAATTTCAACCTAAAAGTGGCCTCCTAAGGAAAAATAATAAAATAAGGAGTTATGAATTTTGGAGGGAAAAAAAGAAAACTATATTTTTAATGTATATTTGGCTTATCTCCTTATAGGTTTACTCAAGTTTCAATTGTAGGTGCTCATTGGATGCAAAAATAAATTCTGTAGATTCCAACGAGTACCCATTATGCATAGTTTTAAGAACACCCACATTAATAAAAAATGAATATACATTAAAAAAAAAAGTTTTTATCAATGTGGGTGTTCTCAAACGTATGCATAATGGCTACTCATTGGATGCCAAATTTAATTCTGCATCCAACAAGTGACTACACTTGAAATTGAGTAAACCTATAATGAGATAAGTCAAAAATACAATTTAAAAAGGTAGTTTTTTATTTTCCCTCCAAAATATTTACATGTACCTCTTTTTAAATTTAAAGGATTTTGATTGGTTTACATATTATGTAAATGAAAATTTCATAAGCACTTTTAAGTTAAAATTTCCTCTAATGGTCGAAGAAAAGGCATTGCCTGCAAGGTACTGCAAGCAGGGTTGTTGTGGCCAAATTATTTTAAGGATTCCAAGGAGTTTCCTAAAAACTGTGATGTCTATTAGAGGGTTGGGAGACCTTCTCATCGCGATGAAATTCTACTATATCCAGTTTGCACATTGCTGGATTTTGAAAAGTGGGTGGTTGACTCCATTGGTCATCAGTCAAGTTGAAATTAAGGAAATTCAGTGTGGCTAGATGGGCTTGTTCTCAACATGCCACAAGTAAGTGACAAAGACGCCATAAGAACCACAACAAGCACACTTCAACCCTCCCCTCAAATATTTGGATATGTGTGTCTCTCCCTTCAGCTAGTCATTAATTTATTTTCACACACATACACACACATATAATTTCTCAGTTGGGTTTACATACATGGGGTGTTATATAAAAAGGGTTGTTATGAACCTCACCTTCTTAAAGGAACATAACACAAAATTTAACCATTGAGCTTTATATTTACAACTATTACATTTATTTACTCGATCAACAAAAATGGGTAAGAGACCCTTCTTTTATCTTTCATTTTCTGGGTGGCTTCATTTGGTCCAAAGTGCTTCCATTACAACTTGACCTACTATATTAATCGATTCCAAAGCATGATTTACCTTCAATCTAGGATGCATAGCAGAGCTCTCCCTCGACTTCCACCTATATCACATACACATTGGCAATATTATTAGTGTCATGTCCATACTTCTTAAGTAAGGAAATGTGAAAAAAATCATGTGCTTTCACTATGGGTGGTAAGGCCAATGTATAAGCCACTGGCCCCACTCTTTCCAAAATTTGAAATGGTCCACAAAATTTGGGTGCCAACTTGGCACAAGATCCCACATTTTGCGAGCTCCTCCTTAGCTTGTTGTGGAGATACACATAGCCTCCTAATTAAAATTCCTTGTTCTTTCTCTACTGATCTTCGTATCTCATTTGCCTATCTTAGGCTAATTTTAAAATTTTCCTAATATTAAGCACTCTTGCTACATTTCCTTCAACATATCTAGTCCAAGAACCACCTTATTCATAGAGTCATCCTAGCTAATATGTATCCTAACTAATGGGAGTGTTACATTTTTTTCCATAAAAAGCCTCAAATGGGCTCATATTTAGTGAGTCTTGGTACCCATTGTTGTATGCAAATTCAACTAACTGTAGGAACTCTTCTCACCTCTTTGGATGATGAATAGTTTATGTCCTCAACATGTACTCTAAAATTATGTTCACCCTCAGTCTGGCCATCAGTCTGAGGATGATATGTTGTACTAAAGGCTAGCTAGATTCTAAAACCAACAAACAATGCTCTCCAAAAATTTGATGTGAACTTGGCATCCCAATATGAAATGATCTTCTTGGGTATGCCATGCAATCTAAATATTTCCTTCATGAAAATATGAGCTATGTCAATTTCCTTGTGAGTGGACTTAACAACTATAAAGTGAGTTGTCTTACTCAACTTATCTAGCACTACCATAATGGCATCATTCTACTTGGATGTTCTTGGAAATCCTGTGATGAAGTCCATAGATATGACTTCTAGGTACCTGAATAATGCATCTTCTTCAAGGCTATTATCATTTTTCGATAATCAGGATGAACAAAGTAAGGTGTTTTGTGAAAGTCGTCCAAGATGAGCTTCATCAAGTCACCCATACAAGGAATATACCATCTATCCATCAAATTCAACATACCATCATCATTGAGTGTATAATTCTTGCTCAATGATCCTTCTGGCTCTGGCTACGAACATGCTTTCACATGCTAAAAGTGTTCATCTTGTACCAATGCTTCCTTGATCTTTTCCTTAATATTAACTTTGCAAGTGCTCATGGTTTTCAAGTGATCCACTTGCAAACTTCTACTAAGTGCATTTACCATCGTGTTCTCTTTACCTTTGATATGCTTAATCTTGAAATCAAATTAACTCATAAGATATAACCATCTATCATGTCTTGCATTTAATTTAAGTTGATCAAACAAGTATTCATTAGAGAAATTTTGAGGTCTAAAATGGGAATCCTAAGGAATATTATAAAATAATAATGCAAATAATAAAATAAGATTAGATTACCTCATCAAGTTTTGGAAGAAAAATAAATAAATAAATTATCTTTTCAACTCACATTTTCAACTTATCTCCCCGCGATTTTACTCAAATTTTGAGTGTGAGCACTAGTTAGATGCATAATTTAATTATAATTTAATCCAAGGAGTACCCATGTTGCATATTTTTGATGGTCCCTACTACATGAAAAATGTGAAATACATGAAAAAACGTGATTGCAATCACATTTCTTTCATATATTTCACATTTTCTAAGTAGTAGGGCCCATCAAAAGTATGCAACATGGGTGATCCTTATATGAAAAATTTAATTCCGCATCAAATGAGTGCCCCCACTCAAAATTTGAGTAAAATTGTACAGAGATAAGTTGAAAATATGAGTTGAAAAAGTAGTTTTTTTAATTTTTTATCTTTTCACCTTTTTACTCAAAAAATGGTGAATCATCCCCCATGGTTGACATCATCATATTCAATCCTATTAGTTCTTATAAAGTTTATTTTTGTTGTACATTTTTATATTGAGGCCCATTTTTTACCTCAAAATTTTTCTAATGCTCAGCCCTTTATAGTCTAACATTAATTTTTTTTCTTCCAAGTAATATCTCCACATATTTAGTGCATGTAATTGCTACAAGTTCTAAGTTAAAGTGGCATCGTTTTGTTTGTTCTCATTTAATTTTTTTGACTCATAACAGATCACATGCCCTTTTTGCATTAGTACTCCACCTGGGCGTTCCTTGTATGCATCTATACAAACCAAGGTATTCTTTTTGGGATAATATATTCTTCATATAGGTGCAAGTGTGAGCACATATTTGAGTTGTTCAAAACTAATTGCACGCTCTAATGTACATTGAAATTTAACTCCTTTCCTTTGCAGGGTTGTGCTTAGATGCCCCATTTTTTAAAAGTCTTGAATGAACCATTGGTAGTATCTGACCATGTTAGGCCCATATAATACTAATGATTCCCCCATTACTATTGTCATTGTATCCCTTATTGTTATTATTGTGCCCCTATTGTCCACATATTGTTATTAGTATGCCCCATAGAAACCCACTATTGTTATTTTTGTGCCCTTATGTTATTATTGTTATGTTGACTTGATTACATTGTGACCCCTTAGACTCCTATATATAGAAGGGAGGTTTAATCATTTGTATCATCCAAGAATTGTTCATTTGTGTAATGTAAAGGGGGTTGCCCCCTCGAAGAGGCTAAATTCTAAGGCATTGATCTCTCTTTTCTATCTTTTTGTGTGTTGGTTTCCTAACAGACCAACCCAATGAAAGATCTCGCTTTTGTGACACTTCTAGGAGTGGGGCACTCCATGATGGCCTTGATCTTCTTAGGATCCACAATGACACCTTCATTTGAGATTGCATGCCAAAAATATTCAACTTGATACTTAAATAATGCACATTTACTAAGTTTAGCATTCAATTTGTGTTCCCTCAGCAAATGTAGTATTTCCTTCAAGTTCTCCTCATGTTCTTCTCTAGTTTTTTAGTAAACTAGGATAACATCTACAAACACTAGCATAAACTTCTCAAGGTGTTGGTCGAGGACATTATTCATTAGACACATAAATGTGGTTGGGGTGTTTGTGAGTCCAAATGGCACCACCACAAACTTGTAGTGCCCATATCTTGTATTGAAGGCTATCGTGTGAATGTCTTCATCCTTAATATGAACTTGATGATAATTAGATCTCAAATCTATTTTTGAGAACACTGCAACCCCTCTCAGCTGATCAAACAAGTCATCAATATTGGAAATGTTGTAACCCTAGAGACAACCTCTATCTAAGAAGAGATCATTGCCTAGGACATTTGTACAAAAAGATAATAAATATTTTTTGGTATCCCATTATGATTATTCAGAGATAAGTTATATAGGTAATGCAGAGGAAACTTCTTGGGATGAAGATATCTTTCAAGATGGCCTCACTGACTATGAAAATGATTTAAAATTTGTAATAGTGCGATAGAAAGAAATAGTGGAAGGTTCATAACAGAAGGATGCAATTGCAGAATATTTTATTATAAACCTTAGCAGAAAAAGACTTAGAAAATGAATGTATGGAAAAATGGAGCATAGTTTTAAGGTTATTTGATTAAAATTTATAAGTACTATGAGCAAAGGAACTCTGTATTACAGAAAATAACCAGCAACTTCATTACACTTTTCCAAATGAAGAAGAAACAATTAATGACTTACAATAGAAAGAAACACATAGCATATCCAGAAGAAAATTTGGATTCATTCGGGAAGCTTTATTAAATATCTAAGAAAGGTGAACACATTACACAAGAATTTTCTCTCTGAAGTCAAAATTCAGAACCCCAAAAAATGGTTTCTCAATGTCTTTTGTAGGAACATTACAAAGATGACAGTTATAAAAATTATTAACTATCATGAACTTCTTAAACTACTTTTGACAACTACTCTAAATCCTACTTAGTTCTTATGAGGACTCAAACTTAAAACTTAAATTACTTTAAAATTACAAATACAAAATATTTTAAAATGACTCTTGATTTTCATTGGATTACTTGGGATGCCTGTGCAGGCTCACTTATAGAAGCTCTAGGTTCATCTGCTTCATTTGATGACATCAAAGCTTGACAATTTTTCCATACGGAAAAATCAGAGCTTGGGAATTTGATAAACTTGACATGTGTTGTCCTAAAGTTTGTTCTTCAACTATAGGTTGGCTTCTCTGTGAAGAGGGTTTTGACCAACCATAATAAATGGAAATCCCTTTGTAGATAGTTAACAATGGTGGAGCCTTTCATAATTGTTGTTTTTTCATGAGAGGAATTGATTTTTCTCTTTGCCTCAACTAACAAGATCTCATATCTCTCCCATGGGAGAATATTACCCTGCTGATCCCAACATGAAGGCAATCCAACTCTGATTCTTTTATCAAAATTTGCATTAAATGACAAAATAGATTCCTTGATTTCCCCCACTTTTATCTCTTTATTTTTCCTATAAATGTTCTTCTGTACCATTTTGTTTATCTCCAGAACAAGGGATGTTTTGTCTTCAATCTCCATAGCTCTCAACTCCTGAG
Source organism: Pinus tabuliformis (assembly GCA_031772625.1). Taxonomy (NCBI): domain Eukaryota; kingdom Viridiplantae; phylum Streptophyta; class Pinopsida; order Pinales; family Pinaceae; genus Pinus; species Pinus tabuliformis. The sequence continues at coordinate 1,131,301,068 of CM062805.1, read as the reverse complement.
TAGACTTAGAATTAAGGAAATCAATCATTCTTTTAGCTAGTTGGGCACTTTGCTGGGATTTGTCTTTGTTAGAAGTAATAATCACTTCTAAGTCTCTTACAATTGTTTTCTCCTCTGCCATGATCAACATGTAATCCCATATTGTCTTCACCTGCTGGATAATATGATTCCAAAACATCTCTCTTGCTTGTATGAGAGGCATAATACCTTTTAACTTCTCTTTCAACTCTTTGATTTCATCATAGGATGTTAATTAGTTTTTCTGCTACTGTGATGCACTTTCCTTATCCATATTAAGTTGTGTCTCCTTAATTTTTAAATGCTCTTTTGTATCATCCAAACTCTTCTGCATCTTCCTCATTTCATCTTCAGAAATATTCAGTTCAGTCATGACTCTGGAAAGGTTATCAGTAGGGTCTTTAGAGTCTGGTTGCACCTTAATTGTGCACACGTGTATTTATTTTTTAGTGAAGGCTTGCATTCAGTTCTTTCAAAGTGGCCACCTCCTTATTTATGTTCAACGGATATTGAGTTATAAGTTCCTTTTCGTTCTCAACTTGAGCTACCTCTTGGGCCATAACATGTTCAACTGCAAGCAACTTCAATTTTTTCCTTAATGCTTGAATTTTTTATTCTGGTCCCTGTAAAATCTTTTGAACAACTGACTTGTCTTTAGGATTACATCAAGCTTAATAATCAACTTCTTCAACTCTTCATTCTAAGTATATAAAGATCGTGAGTTGGATTTTTCTAATTTCAACTGATTTATCACCTTTCCCAATAAAGCCTCTTCTTTGCTCGCTACCAATGAAGTTTTTCTCAGGTCACTATAAATAAGCTCTCCAGTTTTTCTGTGCAAATTAATTTTATCAGGAAATGGAATATCTTTTGCATCTACAGTTAAGTTCACAGTTTTAAATCCACTTGTAGAAGATACTGTTAAAGAAAAAGGATGGGACAAAGAGAATTTTAGTTGATTTATCTCCAAATCCATGGCTGATAATAATCTAGTTTGATATTCTGATAGTGATTGAGCCTCCAGTTGGGAAGCAACATTTTCCCTGATATTTTTATTCCTCTCCTTAATTTGTTCATAAGACTCCTTCAAGACAATAATGGAATTTTGTCAAGTTTATTAGGGAATAGGAGAGGAAGGTGTGCAACTTATTTCTCCCAACTATAATTGGAAACCAACTCCAAAAAAAAACTTTCCACCAAAGGCTCAGATTCATGCATTTTTTATTTCTTAGAACTCTAGGTAGTTTCAACATCAAGACCAATGACATATTCAATTTCTCTTTTCAATCCTTTCTCTGTAGGGTGAGGAGTCTCAACCAACATCCCTTTCTATGATTGATATTGACCACCATTAGAAAGTTTCTCAATTTCAGGTCTAGATTCATGTACATATGGTGCATAAGAATTCTCCACCCTCCTCTTTGAAATAATCTAATGAGGTTCATAGGCCCATTTATCCCCTTGCTGAAACTGCATCTCCTAAAGCATCTTCTCTACTTCCTCCACAACTTCTATGTTATTAACAATAAAAGGCCCAAAATTCCTAGGAAACTTGAACATGTATCCTTTTTTAGTAGGCACAAAATGGACTTGGTCTATATTCAAACTTTTCCTAATGAATTCTAATGCAAAGATCCTCATAGGTACAAAATATGGTAATCTATAAGGGGCAACCTCTGCTCCATACAACCTGATTTCATTATAATATTCAAATGCAAACCAAGTCCCCACTTTGACATCTCTACTCAACTGCAAGAATAACTAGGCTTTTTGCAAGATGCAAGGTGGAACGTAGTTTTTATAATAAAATAGACCATTAACATGAAAGAGGTAATAAATTATGGAAAACCTTCATAACTAGGATTACTTCTGACAATTCCAGTCCAATTTATCACTAACTACTTTCTCTTATGAGGGTCTATTATGATTAAGCCTAAATGCATGAATTTCTCCACATGGACATATAAGAATAGGTAAAATAGCATAGATGGGAATCTGAAACAACTTATGATATTAAATTTTAACAATTAAAAATTGGTTGAACTTTCCCAAAAAGCTGGTATATCAAGAATCACATCAGGTTGTATGATCAAATTGAACATTCCTATGACTACACAATCAATAATATAAGTGTTATCTTTTCCCAAAACCCTCGCAATCACTTGTAAAATTTGCTTGACATCCTCAGCAAAACTATCCAGAGGGAACAAATTTGGCTCAAGAGACAAAGTATGTCCTTATGGAATAATATGGAAGGATAACTTGGCATAATCCTTTGTCAATAAATTTTGGAAAATGACCACAAGGGTTTCTTTAAAACATGAAGTATAATGTTCAAATTGTGGATAATCTAAAGCTTGTTGAATTAACAAGGCAAACACCTAGAAAAAAATTTCTCTCAACGAATTTATTACGAATTATTTTTGTTGGTAGAGTGAAGAGGTTAGGCAGGTAATAAATTTCGGGAAAAACTATGTTTGGGTAAAATTGTAGACAACAACCCAAATTTCATGACTCTAGAGTACATTGGTGACTCTAATTGACCAATTAGAATATTTTGACGCAATTCCATAAGGTTAAATGTGCACACAGGGTCAAAAATGTCCCTCTTCATGTCCATGAGTGGAATGTGTGTTGCAAAGCCCACCATAGAATCTTTCTTTAACAATTTTTAAAAATTGAGCAAGATTGTGCGATGGATAAATACCTGAAGACTCTTGCCTAAGGTTAGATTTTAAACTGGTGAGCTGGCAGGTGTAGGTGGACTTTGGTACGCTCCAAAAAATTAGCAAATAAAATTATTTGGGTGAAAAAGCGGTGTTTTATAAATAAATGGGGCGAAAAACAAAATTTAATGAGAAGTGGCAGATGTATGACATGGTGACGAAATAATGACATGGAGGTGTGACGTGGATGGGTTGGATGAGGTGGAGAAGTGATATGGTAGATAGTGTCATATTAGAATCACACTCGCTTACCGTAGAAACATGATTACTTGTAGTAGATTGCAATGAATATTACTTACCACTCATGGGGTCACCCGTGGTGGTAAATGGTCTCATCACCAAGTGATGTCACATTTAATCCCGACCATTGATCGATCATTGGTGGTTTATTTTCAAAACCTCTTACAGGAGTACCCTTTCCCATAACTGTTGCACTCTTCATGGTGTTGGGTTTCTCTTGTGGAGGAGTCACGATGCCATGAACGACATCATGCTCCAACATTGCACAACTTTTAATCTTCTCTTTTTCCACTGGGTCCCACCAACTAATGTAAAAATAACTTTGGATCCTGCACTATTCTCGATCCCACATTAATCCCTTATTTTTTGAAAATAGACCACCACTCAAAATAATTTCAAAGCTTTTTCTATTTTATTTTTCTTTATAAGATTTTTTTTTGCATATTTGATTTTTTTCCTTTTTTGAAATTTTAAACAGAGTGAAAACGAGCTACAATAGAGTAGAAGGTACCTATTCATAACTGTGGCTTTATTCATCTACTAGTAATCAATCCACATCCACAATGTGCCATCTTTTTTCTTTACAAATAACATTTGGAATCCCTAGGGTGACATGTTGGGCCTAATATATCCCTTGTCCAACATTTCCTTCAACTATAATTTCAACTCCACTAGCTTTGTCTTGCTCATGTGGTATGGGGCTTTCGAGACTGGCACTGATCGAGGAAGAAACTCAATGGAGAAATCAATTTCTCTCTTGGGTGGTAGTCCAAGAATTTCCTTTGAAAACACATAGCCAAATTGTTTTAAAACTTTGTGATCCTCAAGTTGGAGTTCACTACCCCTTGTATCACTAGTCACTTAGACTACAAACATGGTACACCCTTTTCAAGTGCATTTATTTACTTTCAGTGTTGATATCTGCTGGACAAAAAACGGTTTCCTCATTCCCTGGAGTATTACCTCTTTTCCCTCATTGCTATGACATTCCAATGAATTTTTATAGTAGTCCACCTTAGTATTATGGACCTCTACCTAGTCCATGCCCATTAGGACATCATACTAGTCCAAAAATAAGATTTTAAAGGCCATTGTAGTGGACATGCCACACAAAGTCATGGGGAACAATTCCATTAATTCCATCACCCAACTTTTGGCTCCCATGGCCAGCAAGACCAACCACAATTTCTCGTGATTTTCATTTTTCAAGGCACATTTCTTCGTGACCTTTGGGCTGATATAACTAAAATTAGAAATCAGTTCAATCTGAATTGAAATAGGCTGGTTGGAAAGCATACCTTCCATTTATATCATTGAGGCTTGATGATCAACTTTCCTATTGTCCAAGGCCACATAAATTTGAGGCACACTCTTGGCCACATCATTCACCATCCCAGCTTCTTGAACATTAAACAATTTCTTGTTGTTTTAATGCTAAAGTAGATAGTCCCTCTACAAGTGGTTCTCTCCACATTTCCAACATTATAATTTTCCTCTCTTGGACTCCTTAGCCTCTACCTTTGCTAGTTGAGTGGTATGTTCCCTATTTTCAATAGTGGAACTATGATGGAATTTTCTCTTTGAGGGAGTAGTAGACTCATTATTTCTCCCTTCTTGCTTATATATTGAGGACTTTTCCCCTTTCCTTTTGAAATTGGATTTATCTTTCCTTTTCTAGTTTGTTTGTAACTTTTCCTTATGCTTGGACTGATCATAGCAACACTTGGCCTTTCAAATGGAATCCTCTAAGGTTCTTGGTTCATCAAAATTGACCCTATCTTGGTATGATCGTGGTAACCCACTAAGGTACCGTTGAATGTTTAATTTCTCATCATTGATGTACGAAAATACCTCAATAGTTATAAGAATATATTGGTTACTCATCTATTGTAATCTACCCTAGCTCATGGTCATGGAATTCCTTAATTTTGTTGTCATAGTACCTGTTGGATAGGTACTTCTCATGGAATGTTTTTTGAAATCTTCTCCATGATAGTTATTTATCTTTGATGTCATTGACATTCCTCAAATACTCCCACCATATATCAACCTTTCCCTTTAGATTGAAAATGGATACTCTAGCTTTCATGTTATTGAAGTAGTCATGGACTCTAAAGTATTTCTTTAGACCTAACAATCATGTTTTTGCTTCTTTAACCTTCTTATTTTTTCCATAAAGGTAGGGGTTTTTTATTTCTTGAACTCTTTTGGAATTATGTGCCCCTCACTTCTCCTTTGAGGATGATGTCTTCTAGTTGCAACACTATACAATTGATTTTGTTTGCTTGATTCTCTTTCCAGGGTGTTGAGTGGGGTTTCTCCCCTCACTATGTCTTCATTGGCTTGCCCGTGCCTCTTCCTTGACTTAATTCCTTCTACTTTATTGGGTTCTATTCCTTGCTTCTGAATTTCAGAACGGATTTGCTTGGATTTATTCCTTCCTAGATAGCAAGAACCAATATCATGCTACTTTTTCCTTTGCATATCTGAAAAGCTCTATAAGATCATTGCATTCACCTTTGCTTGTCTTTCTTTTTCCCTAACAATCCCCTCATTGTTTTCCATGTAACTTCTCAACTCAACGCTCAAACTCCTGAGGGTTTCCTTTAAATCATGGGAATCCTTTATTTATCTTTTTCTCACCTAATCCTCTTCCTAAAGATGATAGAATTTAGGTATGTCGTATTCTACCATTCTGCTACTCCTTCCTTTATTTATTGCTAGAATTATGTATCTTCTTGTTTCTCTCCTTCCATCCCTCTCTCTATTATTTCACATACATGATGGTTAGTCAAACCAAGCATATAATAACTAAATTTACTAATCACCTTGGTATAATTGCAATAAGCATGTTGATCTGAATCTAACTAAGAAAATAAAATCCCATGTTAGTGTGCAAGCTAGAAACAAAACAACATATTATATGAAATGTAAGTGTGTACACCAATTAAATTATCAAACTAAATGTTTTTCTTGTATGTGCGTGTGAGCCTATTTAGGTCAAATACACGTCATGCTCAGTGGTATCACCATCGATGGTGTTCAATCTAAGTAAAAGATCAAGTGGTGAGCAGTATGGAGGCCTCATGGTTCCACTTTGAAACTCTGATAGCATATTTTAACCCCCTACCAACACATTCATATAGGATATGTCGTGCTCGGACCTCAACAACAGGTGGTGAGTGGTGGGAGGTAAGGTAGGCTTCACCCTCATGGTTACCTTTGAACCCTTTCACTAGGTATCACACCCACATAAAATGAGTCTAAACTTCGCCACCTACTGGATTTGATGACATACACATATAACAAAGAAGACAAATACAAGGTAATGTTTGTGAATGGTAATATGACCACCTTGCTTCCACTGGAAACTTGAATTCTTAAGGCGTATAACAACTTAGGGCCTAATTCCTAGACAACTAAATCACTCCTTGTGAATATGTTTGATAGTGGGGTAGTCCATACAACCAACTTATGGGAGTTATGGACACAAGGCTTGAAACTACAAACACTCAGTTTAGATAGACCGACCAGTACAAGAATAGGTTTGATATATATATATATATATATATTTCACAAGCTTTCAGAGTATGCTTGAGTATTCATAAACACATATCATCGCATTCAACATGAATATAACCATGGACAACACAGTCCAAGTAGACATCAAATTCTTGAATACATAAGATATTACTCCAATCATGAGAAAAATAGTAAGCCACATTTCTCATGTATCATTTACATTTATAAACACATAAAATATTGCGTCATTCACTTATAATAAGAATAAACACAACCCATAAGACAATATACATAAGTAGTTTACACTTATTTGTGTGTTTAAAGATGGTTGGAAACTAAAGGAGATATTTCAACTCTCCACCCAACCATAGGTAAGTTTCATTGAAATCTTCTTACAGTTGACCACCCCCAAGCCAAATCTAAAGTCTAAGGGGATGCTTGTTCAGGGAATTTCACATAAATTCTTAATCACATACCTAGGAGAAGGAGTCCATAATCCTGGTGGTTTAACAATTGATCACCAAAAGTAAGAACCGCAATGGTTGATTCACTCCTTGATTAAAAAACAAAGGGATTCACCAAAGATTCAAATGGCCATTGCTCAACTCCAAGAGGCAGATCCTACTGTATTAACAATTTCTAAGATGGGTGGTTTTATATCTCTCTCGACAAGCACTGTAGGGGTTTGCAATCCATTGAACAAGTGGTTTCACAATGATTAGATATCCATGTCAAGTGTTTCATCAACCAACAACAAGCACTAAGTAGTTCAAGCATCTTGAGATTCCCTTTGAACATTCAGGCTTAGAATCACCATCTAGTGGCCTCAATAAATGATATGGAACAAATAACACCATAGGCCTAATATCAATGGCTCTCATAAATTCCAATCAAGCTCAATTGTTCAACTTAGCTTTGGAAACACCTTTCTCTCTCTCTCTGCAAGACCTCCCTCACATGCACCCTATTTTGTGACTGCGCCAATTCTTTACAGACCCTCATCCTCACTAAGCTTCTCTTGTCTTTTTTTATCTTCCAAAGGAAACCATCCCACTTTCTTGACCTCCGAATAGGAAATAGGGATGGAAATTTTCCCCCTCCCAGGATGTCACATTTGGTCTTCTTCAATTCCTGACAATGTTGGTTGGTCACTATTCATGTTGAAATTAAGGAAATTCCTTCTTTAGATATACATCATGTGTGTATTCATGTATTAGAGAAGATAAAAAAAAAATTGCTAAGAGAGCTCATGTATGGACAAAGCTCCTGTGACTAAGTACCTTTTTACATTATGGACAACACTCATGTGCTGAGAACCATACAAAAAACAAAAATTATAAAACAACCCTCATAGTCATCCCAAATACTACCTTACCCTATATAAGAAAGGGCATAAAATGTGTCATTCGTAGAAACTGATAAGTAGAAAAAAGTACAAGTAAAACATATATTTTGTGAAATTATCTAGAAATTAATTTGTTGATGGTCCCTATAGAAAGTCCTTGTATGGTTGGTGATAAAACTCATATACCCAACCATCTCTTTGTTCTATATTACCCCACAAGCCTTGGTCCATGTTGAGTCCTTTTGAGGGGTTGTATGCAGTCCTATTCCTTTCCCTATAGATATGGTTACATATAAAAAGAGAGAGAAAAGTAACTGAGTTTCATGATTTCCTCTAGAAGAGGCATAAGAATGATATTTTTGCAAGCTTTAGTTTTATTCAACCAGTTTCTAGTAAGCATGGAGTCCCAAAAACCTAAATTTGAGTGCATCCCTTCTCTAAAGCAAACATAATTAAGTTTTTGCATGCTAAGAGTTTTTCTTGGTTGTTTGTCCCTCTACCTAAGGCAAAATTTTTTGATAGAAATGAGCATTCGAGAGAGAAAGTACAAAACCACCTCCACTATGTTGTCCCATATTTATTGAGGCTCCATCGAAATATGCCCAGGGCTAATATTTTTCTATCAGTTATGGTATGAAGCAATTTGGGAGGGGAAAGGTCCTTTTCCTCGGGAAAGTTACTTAATATGGCAAGAAATTTTGATGTAGTATGATCAGATTCATTGGATTTTCTTGAAATATGGCTCTATTTCTAGCCAACCATACCCCCCAACAAACAATTAACGGAAGGGATTTGATAGCACAGTTTCCCAAATTTGAGCACCATGCCTTTCAAACTTCTTCCAAATCCAAACCTTCCCAATAAACTATGTGACCAAGGGAACTCCTACAATATGTCCACACCCGCTGATAGATAGGGCAAGAGATGAATAGTTGCATTACATTTTCCTCACTATTTTTAAATAAAGGACACTAGCTCAGTCCATTCATAAGCCATTTTTGCAGAACATCCTAGGTTGGCACTTTCTTCGCCATTAGACACCACATAAATAATTTTTCTTTTGCAAGGTATTTTGCAAGCTATACCACTTTCCACCACCAAATTTGGTTTGTTGTCACTTTGTCAGCCATAAGAAAGAGATATCCTAGCTTATGGGTGTAAGACCCATCAAGGGATATGCTCTAAATGAGCTCATAATTTTTGTCTATCAATATTGTATGACCATATAATAGTGCTTGCAAGTAGACCTTAAAAAATCCTCCTATATGTCCACCTCCTCTGTTGATAACCAACCTTAACTCCAAATTGATGAGGTTGCAGAATTGACATTATGTGACAACATTGTATAACCTCTATCTTTTAGCAGTTCAATAATAGGTGGAGGAAGAAAATGATTTTGACCTCAACTAAACCAAGGATTAAGACACAATCTTACTTTGTTTCCCTTTCCAAATTGCCAAGTTAGCCCAATGCCAATGGAATCAAAATAATTGAACATCGCCCTTCATATTACCAATATGTTTTCTCTGGGTTTATCAGCCCTTTTTATCTATTCTTCTAGAGATCCAGGGGAAATATATTTTTGAGTAACCACCAATGTCCATAGGATACATGAAGAGATCAACAACCATCCACATTTACAATCCAAGGATTTTTCAAATAATAGACTATGTTTCATGCCCCATCCACCAAATAACTTTGGCATGGAAATCTGATTCCACTTGACCCAAGAAAGCATCCCTGAGTCCTGCTTTCCTACACAAATAAAGGTAGAGTTGACTCTTCTCAATTTTTCTAATACATGTATTGGAATCCAAACTAGATATTATCTATATAAAGGAATGGATTCTAACACATATTTGATCAAAAAAAGATGTCTCGCCCTAGAGAACCATATAAAACACTAGATTTTTATATGTTTTTTCACCTTTGCAATGAGCCACTTTCAATCTTCTTTGTTGTGATTATTTGGTTTTAGATGAATACCCAAATACTTCATCCCTTCCTCCAATGGTTTAGAAGCATATGGAAGAAGTTGTAACAGATGATGGGTTTCTGTCTCATTGAGGTTATGATATAATATAGTTGATTTCTGAGAATTTATCATCATCTCGATAGCTTTCCCATATAGAGATAGAATAATAGCAAGATAATTGATCTCCCTTAAATCCCCATTGCAAAATATAAAGATGTCATCCAAAAAAAACTGATGCATGACTTCCAAATTCTTGATAATGAGAGATCCATGGAAATCCCCTCATTGTTTTTCCTTTGATATAAGGAAACTCAATCCTTCTATCACCAATAAGAACAATAAGGGAGAGAGGGAGAAACCCTGCCACAACCCTCTTTGAGCATGGAAATAGAGGGATGTTGATCCATTTATAAGAACAATGAAGGATACAGTCTGAATGCAACTAATGACCCAATTGACATAGTTAATGTTAAACCCCAAGTGGGTGAGAAGAAGCCTTAAATAGGTCTATTTAACTCAATCATAGGATTTAGCTAAGTTGATTTTAATAACAACCCTTGTCAGGTTTTTATTTTTAATATTATGCATTCCTTTCTGAGAAACTCTGATAGCTTCATGAATTTGCCTCTCCTCCATAAAGGAAATTTTTTCTAGGGAAATAGATCTAGAGAGGATAGGCTTGAGTTTGGAGGCAATGATTTTTGTGATCATATTATAAATGAAATTGTATAAGGATATCAAATGGAAATCAGAAAAGGATTAGGGGTTATCACTTTGGGGATGAGGGCAATGAAGGTTGAATTAAAGGTTGATTGCACTCTTTCTTCCCTTTTGGACTCTTCAATGACAACCAAAAGACCAGAGCCTAAAATTTCATAAATTCCCAGAAAAAATCATATAGCCCACCCATCAAGCCTAGGGCTCTTGTTCTTCTAAAAACTGTGTATCACTGATTTGATCTCCTCCTCTGGTACCTCCTACATAATCTCCCTACTTTCCTCTTCCCTGGTCATTCTAGGGAAGAATTGTGTTATCCATATTACTTATGTGATTGAAGCTTCCATTGGAGCTTGATAAAGGTGCTCAAAGTAGTTCTTCCCCATGTTGGCCACACCTTTTGTTGGGCCACTAATTTCTCATTATTATTATCAATTTTTAACATCTATTTCATCCATTTCTACCATTATTTATCATAACCTATCATATAATTCCATTTTATAGTTATGTATGCCCTTTGAGTAAATAATACTTGTTCCCCTTTCTTTTTAATAAATTGATGATTATTATGCATGATTATTCCAATGATGGTTTATTAATGAATTTTTTATAACATCGCTCACTATTTTAGCCTCCAAGATCTTTTCTAGATTGCAAATTTGATTTTTAGCTCATAATCAAATATTCCAACTCATAAATTCGTTGGGATAAGAAGTGGTAGTTTTTCATTGGACATTTCAGAAAAATGAAGATGAATCTTGAAAATCTGAGACATGGGTTTTGTGCAGAACGGACCGAATTAGTTTTTCAAATAAATTTTTCCAAAATTGGTTTAGATTGAAAGAAAAACAAGGTTCTTTGAAGGTCATTTTTGCAGATTTGTTATTGCGACCGTTTTCCAAATTCTTCCAATTGCAATACCAGATTCGACTTGTTATAGCTGAATCGTGATGGAGAGATATTTTAGATCTGATCTTGCTGATAAATTTGTTTGTACAATCCAATTTTGTAATTTAAATCAGTTTGAAATAATTTTAGTTGTAATTTCCCTTTGCTCTCTATGTATTTAAATGAAAACAGAGATCAAAGAGAGAGGGGAGCGAATGAACAATTGTTGAATTGGCGGCAAAGATAAGAACATCAATTTTATATAATTATTTCAATCATATGTTTTAATGAAGGAAGCTATCCATTGAGTTCTACATCTGTTATTTTTAATCTGATCTGAGTTATTTCTCAAGGTGGAACTGAGTCTTGGGCAGTTGGGCCGACTACCTTGGACGAGGTGTTGCATTGAGCATCTAAAGTAGTTTAGTTATGTGCTTGTTTCTTTGAATTTTAATCATTGTTCTTTAAAGTAAATTTCCTTTTATTCAAGTAATTTGTTGGTTGTTGCAATTTTCAGATTCGTTGTTTCTTGCAATTTCTAGATTTCATTTAATTGGTTTTTCTAGATTAGCATTTGAATTATGTTGAGTGCAATAGCTTAAATTTCCAATTCAACAAGGTGTGGTTTAATTTAGTATTGATTCGATTCATGCGATTATCATAGTTATTTTCCTATCATTGACTTTCTGCTTTTTAATTTAGTATTGTTTTTCAAGTCTTACATGTTATTTCTTATCAAATGAGCTTGATAGTGTAGAACATAATCATGTAGAACCAATGTTAGTTGTTGGTATTTTCTTGCATATATTTTTCCAATTGCCTTGAAATAAAAAGATGCTCCTTGGGTTGATAATTAATGTCTAGGTGATTAGTTGTGTTTTTATTAAGCAATTAATTTTCCCAACATTTTGACGTTGTTGTCGAGAAGGCAGTCAAATAGCACTACCACATTAATATATGGTTGCATATGCATACCTAGCTTCGTGAGAGTTGGATATTGAAGATGGAAGATAAGAACCTACGCACGCATCCTAGGGAACCAGTGATGGGTTTACCCTCCATAGTCATGCTTAGGTCATATAGCATGCAATGATAGAAGTAGGAATTTTAGAGTAGAATTTTGAAAAGAAAAAAATCTCATGATTCCACTCTAGTGGTGATGTAAGCACCACCCATTTCACTAACCCATTGACAGGAACATCTTCTATTTTTGGAATAAATGGCACGCACTGCTACTTTTGAATTTCCTATTAGAGATCTAGGAGGAGTTACACAAATGCACATCATTCTCCCATCTACTCTACCAAATTTTCATACTTTGGAAAATGAAGATCCAGATACATTATTATTTGAGTTTGAAGTACTTTGTAGAGGATATTGTTATGCTCCTATACCAATAGGTGTCATATTTCAAGATTGACTGGTAAAAGTCCCTAATATGTTCATCCTTTCCCTGCTGCAAAGGTTCCATATTTTGAAAAAATTAAAAAATGTAAAGAGGGTATGCCCTAAAAGAAATATCAAAGGGCGAAAAGAATGAAATGGTCAAAAAAGAAAAGAAATGAACCCCAAATAAAGAGGACCAGGAAAGTGTGCTAGTTAAAAATGCCACTACTATTCTGATTTTTGCAATAATCTGATGGTGTGCAGTTTGTTAACTCTGGCCACAGTTGATGAATGGCCAAATAGATTAATCTTGACCAGCTCATGTTTGAATTTTCTGCTTTAGAGATAGAGAATAAAATCTGTTCAAATTGTTCAAACTTTGCAGATAAATAGTTAAGTATAGAAACAAAGGAGCTCAACTGTTAAACCTAGGCCCTTGGATGTGATAAGGGTAGATCTAAATAGGATTCCAGCAAAAAGAAAAGAAGTGAATGAGGGTTTGCCAGTTTAAATGCACCCAAAGAAAAAGAAGAAAAAATGTTAGGTACTGTAGGCTGGGTAGCTAGTTTTGGTGTTGCAGAAGCATGCTTATGATTATTTTTTGTTTTTCAAGAGTTTCATCTTATTGTTATCATAAGTACAATGGCAATTGTTTGGCTACAAATCAAGTGAGGCATGACTAACTTCCCCTCACACTTCTCCCAAAATCACTTATTAACCCCCCCAAGGATATTGAGATCTGCTCAAATACTCCTAAATCACCCCATTTTATGAAAAAGCCTGAGTAAAATAACATTCTTGCTTTAGAAAAAGAAACCACATTTTTTGTGTAAAAATCCTTGTTTTCCTGTTAAGCCTAAGTTGTTAAACATTATAACTTAGCACTTATTTTCATATCAATTTTTCATACTAACTGTAACTTTATTATATAATTCCCACATAATTTGTTCCCCCTGCCCGTATTATGTATATAAAAGAAAAACCCCAAAATTTTATTATCCCCACCACCGGCTAAATTATAGCCATATGTCAATGTTTACAGGGGATTCAAGGTTTATCCGAAACCTTGTGAATAACCCTATCAGCACGACCTCGGGATTAATTAACCACCCGGGTTAATTAATAACCTTACTAAACCCTCCCCGCGCGCAAATATTCAAAGATTAATTAACATCTGGTTAATTAACAGTTTAAACATCCTGTAGCCAATCAAACTGCCCCCGATATATTTAAATCAACGTTTATTATATTGGGCCCTGCGCCGTAACCCTGAGCCACCTCAGACCTCCGCCAACCGTTAGATCTGGGCCCGTGCATCGGACGACTCACAATCATATCGCGCTCCCCCTTCCGCCCGACCGTTAACTTCCGGGGAGACGGCGGTATTACCGCCGTACCAGGGACACGTGGCGCCCTCCCGCCATGCTCGCAGCCCCTCCTCCCGAAACCGCCTCAGCGCATAAGCGGTGTGGGCCAATACCGCTTATCGCCCTCCCGCTGACCCTGCCCGCTGACATCGTCACCACGTCACCTCCACATCAACATCCTGTACCCCCACATCGCGACAAAACATCACATCCCGATGACATCATATGACCGAAAAGCGCCAAAAAGCCCCGCGAAGCCAATTTTTGTTAAAAAAAAAAAACTTGTGAAAGTGTCATTTTCACCCATTTTCATTCGTTCTCTTCGCGAAACTGTTGCATGCAAACTACATCCAAGAAACTCCAGAAGCGTCCAGTCCGCCACCCGACCAAGCAAAGACCAGCATCCTGCTTCGCAACTCGTCAGTCAACCTACAAATTACACTCATTTGCCTCCAAAATACAGGTATTTACCCCGTCTCACCTCCCAAACCTATATTTTCGGTTTTCCTCTGTAAATTATACCTATAAGAGCCAAATTCAAACTGAAGCAGTCCATAATTTCTATACCAAGACATCCATAACTGCTCTTTTGCCCGCTTTTCTCACAGAAACTTGACCTCCCGTTTAAAAACACAGAGAACTGAACATGGAAGCCCCTATGGCCCTCAGTGTAACACCCCTCAATGCACCTCATAAAGACCAGAATCATCTACCCTTGGCTGACAGAGGTTTCCAAATAAACGACCCATCTAGTTGCCAAAATCATCTTCATACTTTCTGCCTAATCAAAAATAGTCATCTGAACAACTCTGATATCTATGGAATATGGGAATCCAATCTCCCCAAGTATTACCTTCCCTCAGTAAATGTGTTCCCAGATATTATTCGCCACTGCTGTGCCAATTATGACCCTGTTAGTAAAGCAGTTATGACTCCATCACAAACTGTTCTCTTTTACATAACTACTGAATCTATCAATGAGATGCTACACTTCCATCCAGCTCAGCCCCTTGCTCCTCTTTCCATGGGATTTTTGCTTGAGCAAGGCTCTCAACTGTCCAGTGCAAAAATAACCCGGATTGCTAAGTTATTCATGAAACCAGATTGCCAGCCCCAAGGCCCACCTCCCTATTTACATGTCTGGTTCAATGAGACTGGAAGAATTATTCTTGACATGATATCAATGATCTTGGGATTTAGGTCCAGTGAATATGTGGATGAGATTGTCCTGGTTCTGTTATCCACCTTTACTCCAGGACAGCCCCCTGCTATTAAGTATGACTATGCCTCTTTCATTGCTGACAAAATCCATGCTCAATTTATGAATTTGGAAAGAGAAGGAGTGTTTAAATACACAACTTTCATATACCATCTGTTGTTATATTATTACCCAGACAATTTTTTGTTTCCCATCAAGAAATTGGATTCCAAAGGAGAGAGGAGGTCTGTAATCTTTTGGACCTCAGTTTTCCACAAGGTTGGTGAATCCCCTTATACCTAATGTGAATTCATTGACGGGTTTGTACATCCAGCCTCCACTCTATTGATAGGAGCTCCTCCTCCTAGGCTCTCTGGTGACATAAAGAAGATTTTACAGCTCTCCAAAAATTACAGAATAGGTGACTAGTACTTCTACCAGGATCACACTGAAATCAAGATATATGGCTGTGAACTGTGCCCTTATAAGCTGCCCAAATATGTGCCCATGAGACTATTTGCACTGGAGTATTTCAGGCAACTTATCAATGCAGATTTAACTCACTTTTGCAATGTAAACAAAAAGGCTCAGTTGTGGGTGCCATATGACCCAAATAGCTTTATAAGTGACAGAAAAGTAAGAAATCGGCTGTCAACTTACACACATCATAGGATCCCTAAAGTAGAACAATATGCTAATCAGGATGAGTGGGTAGAGGGTACATTAATAGAAGAACTTACTCGGCAAGAAAAGATGGAACAAGCTATGAAAGATTTAGAAAAGACCCTTGACCTGGACTCTTTTGGACAAGTATCTTTCAAGCTGCCTCAGCAAACCAGAGTGGGTACATCTTCTGCTGGAACTTCACAGCAACCTGTACAAGAAACCAGCACACCAGTTTCGGGTTCTTCTAAGGGCAAGGAAGTAGCAGGCACAGAGCAGCAAGCCATGACTGATCAGCAGGGGCAAATTCCTCCGGTCCAGACCAAAGCAGCAGAGATTCCTGCACTACAGACTCCTCTAAATGAGGAAAAAGGCAAGAAAAGAGACAGAGAAGAGGCCACACCCATCAGTGGACCTGCAGAACAGCCGAGTGCAAAAAGGAAAAGATTGAATCCTCTATCTGAAGAGGAAATCATTGAAGAAACAATAGAAAGTCTAAGAGGTGAGAGGGTAACTAGCCCACAGACCTCCCCAGTGATAGACACATCAACCAGCTCACACAGGCAGGTGCTAGAAAGGCAGCATAGTGTGGAAGTTTCATCCACTAGGCCACCAAGTAAGCAGACCTCTAATATAAAAAAAAACATTCACAGAGATAAAGGCTAGAAATGATCCATTGATGCTGCAAATTTATAACCAATATCTTAAGATGGCCCCCACAAAACAGCAAAGATTAATGTCAGCATATGACATTAAAGAAGGGAAATGATCATGTGTTACTTCAAGCCCAAGGTGCAGCAACCGCAATCGGCAGCTGATTATATCAAGACAAATCTAGAAGTCTTGGCCAAGGACATTCATCCAATAGACCAGATTGAGCTGCACAAACAGACTCGAGAGATCGTGTATTCCACACTAGCTGAAAAAGCAATTTTGGCTCATAAATTGCAAAATTCCTTGAATAATACCTCTGCTCAGCTAGACTTAGAGAAAGCCTCTTCTCTAGCAAAGGACAATAGGATCAAATCCTTGGAGGATATCATCATTGAACTGGGACATGATCCCAAAGATGCCAAAGGCATAAAAGCACTAATGAAGAAAAAGGAAGAGGACATTGTTGCCCTCAGAAAATAGCTCAAAATGCCTCCTTCTATGCATCCACAGACAACAGATGTTGTGCAGCAGAAATCCAAAGAGGACATGATGGACCTGCTCATGAGGTTGAATGAGAGATTGAGTGAGACAGAGTAGGAATTGGAGAAAGCACTACAAGAAAAGCAGGGAGAGTCGACCTCCCAGCCAGCTGAAGTAACTCCAACAGTCACAACTTCCCCTTCCATAGTTATAACAGTAGTGCCTCCCACTGTCCCGGCATCAACAGCAGAAATCATCACAGGAGCAACATCAATATCAACAGCACCAGGCAGTAGTACAGCTATGACTACAGAGCAATTAATAAAAGCCATGGAGGATCTGAAACTCCAAGTATCTGAATTGAAGCAAGTCAAAGAAAAACTGGCAAAAGTAGAGCAAAGCTATGATAAATCCAAGATGAATGTGGCAAAGAAAACAAGGGAGGTCAAAGCATTGGAGAACAAGGTAAGAGCCTTAGAAAAGGATCTCTCTCTGCATAAGCCTCTGGCAGAAATCAGAGGAATTTTGTGGACCAACATCACTCAATCCCTTAGTGATGTATGGAGGTCTATTCAAACCATTTATGAACAGATTGATTTGATAAGAGTGGCCCAAGTGGAAATTCAAAAAACAAGAGCCTTATTGGGACAGATGCCTGAGCAAGCTAACAGGCTAATACATTTTTTGAATACCAAGACCAGTGAAGAACTGGAAGCACTAGATATTAGAGACAGAACAGGTACCATTCTGGACATCAAGAGAGTTCTAACCATGAGAACTCTAATGCAAAACTTGGACAGAAGATGCTAGGACATGTAGGTAGAAATTGATTATTTCACAGACAAATTTACAGTCTTGCATCAAAAAGGTTTGCCAAGTCCTTTGGGAGATAATGATCGTCTGATGAAGCACAAGGACTATGTACATAAATTAAATACATATGTTGTCAATCAAGCTAATGCATCTTCAAGTACTTCAGGAGAAAAAGCACTTCCATCTGGCCAATCCCTTTATGATAGCCTGGAAAATCTATTCTACATAGAGCATGAGGTGAAGCATCTGTTCACCATCCCACCTAATTTCTTCAGGTACACAGAGACTGACGAGACTTTAAGGAAGCTGCAGAGACATAAAATACTAGGACCAGAGTGGTGGCAAAGCATGTTAGAGATCCTATAAATTTATCTTTGGTCAATGCAAAATTGTGCACCATCTGCTATAATGTGGAGAATAGAAATAAATCACGGTCTTGCGGGTCAAAGCGCATCACATCAGAGTTAAAAAAAGTCCGGCCAAAGCAGAAAAATCAGCACAGAGGATCAGTAGAAGACAGCTGGGAACCGACTTGCAGCACCTACCTCTAGTACACCTCATAAAGACGGATCAACCAGCGCAACATGAATTTATTGCATCTATTTATTGTCTCCCTATTTTCGAGACTATCTGTCTCTATCTATGTAAAAGAAGCATTAATTATCAGCAGATATTATTTCTATCAGATATTTTGTATGATATCTTGACATTTTTGTATAAATAACCCCCCAGACCAAGTATTTGGGGTTGGTTGGTGGTGGATGTTCATAGTTTTGACTATAATACTGAACAATTTTGGAAATAAAAGGTTGTTGGAACCATTTTTATCGAGCTCACTGGATGAAGAATTGATGCTAAGGACCATGTTACAGAATTCTTGAATCGTTTTATGGATCAATAAGTTCCTTCTAACTTGTGTCTTACAGTTTCTGTGTTTGCTATATCATATATATTTAAAGATCTTAATAATAGAGAAAAAGAATAACTCAGAATTTTCTTGTTTACACTCTGTGTTCAGTCTTTGTTATTACTAATGTTTTCTTCAGAATTAGCATAAATAGTGAATTCTTAATTGCTCATGTTTCCCCTTATTCTTCCACTTTGAATAGTTTCTAAGGAATTCTTAATTGCTCCTTAGCAGTAATCATCCATTTTCCCTCTGTCAACATGATGAAGGATTCTTAATTGCCCTTCACCTATTGACTCCATTCCGCCTTACTCCAGCCTATGAATTGTTCCATATTTGAGTACCTTGCTCTGTGATAAATCCTCTGATAAGAAACCTAACCTAGGAAGCCCTCCCTGTTTGACTCCATCATACCCAATGGACTTAAATGTTTCAGTTTGACCTCACTGTGCTATTGTGTCCCCATCCTTCCAACCAAAACTCTAAACAAAACCCTTGTACTTCATAACTAGCATAATATACCTCAAAACAAAGCTAAATCATAAAGAGAGAGCCCTCTCTGGATGCAGATTGGCTAGAATATGTATCTCAAAGATTGGTTTGTGGTTACCTCGGTCGTATTCCCTTTCTTACAACTTTTAGGAACAACCTGAGTGATAACATCATTGGCGACTCCACTGGGGACCTGAATAATTGTTTGTTATTGTTGTTTAATTATTTTTTTTAAAAGCTACAGATGAAGCCTGAAGTTAGTCAAGTAGCCTTTGAAACTGCTTTTGCTATGCAATTACAGGAGTCAATAAAAATTGCTTCAGTCTATCTCCAATCTAGTTCTAGGCTTTGAACAGTTGTCTCGAATACTTGATCAGTCCCTTGTTTCAATAGATCTTCAGGAAAATTCAAAACTCCCATATTTAAAACTCCCTAGAAAGATACTATCAAAAGTTGTATCCTTCATATATTTCAAGAAAAACAAAAACATATTCAGACGCTGGCTCCAAAGAAGAAGATTTGTTACACTAGATCAAATCCATATCCAAATCCCCCACCTGTGTTTCAAAATCCTAATATGATCCCTAAGAACCTTAGAAGCCAAGAAAATCAAGAACATTCTGCTAATTCACACCTTGACACACCTCAGCAAAACCCTATCCAAACTGAGCTTACTCCTGGAAAAGCACCAATCCTTTCTGCCATTACTGTTGCACCTCCTAGTTCACCCTCAGCACTTCAAACCATCTTTTCCACTCCCCCATCCACAACACATATTTCAACTGGTATCCCTATTCTTCCAATTGTTACACTTATCTCTGCAAATATGGCAAACCGATATGCTCCCCTGCAATTACCGGAAAATCCAGGGTATATGCCTCAAGATTATCAAAGCAAAATCACCTATTTTGATGGTACTGGCACTTACACAGCTCAACAACACACCAAGAAAATGAGTGATTATTTTTAAAACTATGAAATTGATGATGATGATGTAAGAATGAAAGTCTTTATCCAAAGCTTAACTGGAGATGTTAGAACCTGGTTTAGAGCACTCCCTGCAAACACTATCAATGATCCAGAGGCTCTTTATCAAACCTTCTTAAACAGATGGGAAAAGAAAAAAATATCCTCTCCACATCTTATCAGAATATGAAAACTTGAAACGAGGTCCACAAGAAACTGTTCAAGATTATTGTACCAGAGTTAACAATGTATACAATGCTATTCCTCAGAATCTCAGACCTCCACCAGACTTGGCCTTGATCAAATTTCCTGATGCATTTGACTTTGACATGGAATACCAGCTTAGGGAAAGGGCTCCTCGAAGCCTAGAAGACATGCAGAGTATAGCTGTCAGTGTTGAGGCCAACCTGATTTCTAAACGAGCTCGAGCCAAAGCTGAAAGGAGGATACCCATCAAAGAAGAACCTTCTGCCTTTGAACAAAAATTAGATGCTATCATTAAAGGAATGGACAGACTTGGTGATAGAGTAGAAACGATTGAGAGAAAATCCCCTTGGGATGGTCAACCGAACAACACTGCAAGAAACCCAAATTTCAAAAAAAATCAGAATCCCAATACTGGGAACGTTAGCCCTGACCAAAACATTAGACCTCCATTCCAAGAAAACTATGTTGAAGCTTCAACTTCTAGTGAACCAACAGAAGACACTCAAATTAACTTAATGGGGCTCATTATTGAACAGCAAATTTTCTTAACCCAAGAAGACCAAGAGGCTCACACTCTTAATCAATTCCAAATCCAGTCAGGTGAATCATTTGATTTTAGGGAGGGATATGACATAGCCATCTATGAAGTTCACAAGCAATATAATCTGAGAAGCAGGAGAATAGATGTCCTGGATGACGATAAACAGAAAGAAACCAAGCAATCTAGTAGAGCTAAAATCAAGGACCCTCCTATGCAAACTCCTCCTAAAGTAATTCCTAACCCAAACAGTCCAACATTTGAATATGTTTCAGATAATCAACAACCGAATGAAAAGTCTTCAACTTCCATTCCTTCCAAAGAAATTGTGAGAGAACCTCCAGAAAGTGACAAATAAGTGACTTCAGCCCATAACACTACTCCTAAAAAAGGAAAGAGCATTGAAAAAACAGCAGAAAAAGAAAATTTCACTGCCCGAAATGAAAAAATTCAAATAGAAAAACCTTTCAACCTTGAGAACGAAATAGGCAAATTAAAGATAGCAATTCCATTGTCTGAATTGGCTAAACATGATGTCTATAGAGAACAAATCAGCAAATCACTTCAAATTTCAGAAAACAGAGATGCAGTAAATGTCCTTGATGACCAACCAGAATTAATTTTTGGCCCTAAGGTCAACGGTAAATCAGTAGATGGAGGGGTTCCTCCTTTCTACGTAAGTCTGAACATTCACGATAAGATACTCCATAACGCAATGTTTGATTCTGGAGCTTCCCATAATTTAATGCCCAAATCTGTAATGGAGAAGTTGGACCTAGATATCACCAGGCCATACAAAGACTTGTTCTCTTTTGATTCAAGCCAGGTCAGATGTCTGGGATTAATCAAAGATTTATGTGTATCATTAGTTCAATACCCTGCCAAGACAATTTTAATGGATGTAGTGGTAGCTGATATTCCACCAAAGTATGGCATGTTGCTGTCTAGATCTTGGGGTGCAAAGCTCCAGGGATCTTTACAATTGGACATGTCCTATGCCACCATTTCAGTGTTTGGCCAGCCAAAGAGACTGTATCGAGAAACTTTGATGAAATACGTGGTGAGCAGCCAGGAGAAACCCCAGAATTTTCCCATCTATTCCATGCATTCTGATATGGACTCCTTCATCCTATACAATGCTGAAATTTATCCCCCAACTGATGTCAAGGCTTTAGCTTTAGAGCAGAAAAAATTCATAAATGAAAAATCTAGTGTTCAAATTCAAGAAATTTCTGTGAACAATGGTATATCAGACACACAAGGGAAACCACATGAAACTGTAAATCCAAATCTCCCTAGTAAGCAAATTTCTAAGACTCCTGATGCTGGCTATAATCATGAAATCCTATGGTACTTGGAGTTTGATGGATCAGTCAATAAACTAGGAGCAGGAGCAGGAATTTGGATACATAATATGGAAAATGATCATATTGAAGGACATGCATATAGGTTGAATTTTAGATGCACTAATAACATGGTTGAATATGAAGCCCTCTTGCTAGGACTCAAATTGATAAAAAGCTTAGGGGAAGTTAGGGTATCAATTTTGGGAGACTCTGATTTAGTTATTCAACAAATGAAAGGAAAATTCCTCACAAATTATCTCAAATTAAGATCTTATAGAGGGGCAGCAATTGAAATACTCAATACCTTTCTTGAAACTCAGCTTGCCAAAATTCCAAGGAAACACAATTTGCATGCTCACAATTTGGCAACATTTGCCAGCACTTGTAAACTGCCATTTGAGCCTAATCATCATTTTACAGCTGAGATTAAACACAGACCAACTGTACCTGACAATGTAAAAACCTGGCAAGTGTTTGATAATGACACTCAAATTAATAAAAACCTGATGTTAAAAGAAGAGTTTTTCAGCACCTATATAGACACGAACACTATTTGTGAAGTTGATCAAATAGACAAAGTTGAAACACACATTTCAGCTGAAACAGCAACTCAAATACTACATCCAACAAAATTTACCAGCAAAGAGTTGCAAAAGCTTAAAGAAATAGACGTTTATGAAATTATTGGACGAGAATCTGAAGTTATTGACTTAAAGGACAATTTTTTACCCATAGGATTAAATCCTCTAGAAGACATTTTTTATTCTAATGATATCCCAAGGAAACCCAAAATGCAACCTCTAAACGTAGACATTGAAGACTGTAACATAGGAACTGAACAAAATCCTAAAATGATAAAATTGTCCAAAACTTTGCCTCCTGACCAAAAGCTTAAATATGTTGAACTATTCAAATAATTCCAGGACGTTTTTGCATGGAGCTATGAAGATCTCAAATCCTATTACACTTCTGTGATTCAACATACAATACCCCTCAAAGAAAATCAAAAACCTTTCAAGCAAAATCTCAGAAGGGTCAACCTTGTACTCCTCCCTCTTATTGAAAAAGAAGTCAAAACAATGTATGAAGCTGGGATAATTGCACCTATCAGATTTTCAGAATGGGTCTCTAAATTAGTGCCCACTAGGAAGAAAACAGGACAAATCACACTGTGTGTTGATTTGAGGAATCTAAACAAAGTCTCTTTAAAAGACCACTACCCCTTACCTAAGATGGACCACATTTTACAAAGGGTAGTAGGTGCCTCTAGAATTTCATTTTTCGATGGGTTTTCAGACTTCAACCAGATTCTAGTTCACCCTAATGATCAAGAAAAAATTGCTTTTACAACTCCATGGGGAACTTTCAAATATGTGAAAATGCCATTTGGACTCAAGAATGCAGGGGCAACCTTCCAACGTGCAATGGACATAGCTTTTGCTAAAGAAATTCATGATTTCCTGGTCATATACCTAGATGATCTCACTGTGTTTTCCAAATCAAATCAGCAGCACCTAGATCATCTGAGACAAGTGTTTTTAACCTGCAGAAAATATGGTATATCACTAAATCCAAAGAAGTCATTATTTGGCCTAGAAGAAGGCAAACTGTTAGGTCACATAATCTCAAAAGATGGCATTAAAATTGACCCTGACCGAATAGGAGCCATCTTACAAATACCACATCCCAGAAATTTCAAAGAACTCCAAGCTTTCCTAGGGAAAATTAATTTTTTAAGAAGATTCATACCCAACTTGGCTGAATTAATTAGATTGTTGAATAATATGCTGAAAAAGGATTCCAAGGCCAAATGGACATTAGAAGCCAAACAAGAATTTGAAAAAATCAAGATAGCTTTGACCAAAACACCAGTTCTTGCAAGCCCAAAATTTGACAGAGACTTCATAATATTTTCATTTGCATCAGAACACACTATTGCTGCCGTTTTGCTACAGAAAGATGATCAAGGATGTGAAAAACCCATAGCCTTCTTTAGAAAAGCACTGAGGGATGCACCTCTAAAATACCTAGTCATGGAAAAACAAGCTTATGCACTTGTGAAAGCCATCAAAGATTTCAGAGTCTACATACTATACTCTCATATAATAGCTTATGTGTCGAGCATTGTTGTCAAAGATATCCTAACCCAAGAGGGGATTGAAGGCAAGAGAGGTAAATGGATTGCTACTATATTAGAGTATGATATTGAAATAAAACCTACAAAGCTTATAAAAGGCCAGCGATTAGCTAAGCTCATGACTGAAACCAATTGCCAAGCCCTAGATATTAATGAACTAGATAATGAACAGGAGATGGCGACTCCACAAATCAGCCAGGCCTTCCTAGAATAACCTTGGTATGCTGATATATGTTATGTATTATTAAACCTGCAAGCTCCTCCAGGGTTATCCAGAACAAAGAAAAGGTTTATAAAAATGAAAGCTTTAAAGTTTTGTGTTTTAGATGGTGCTCTCTTTTGGAAAAATCATGAAGGTATTCTATTAAACTGTCTAATAAAAGATGAAGTTGACAAGGTGCTCAAAGAATTTCATGCAGGGGACTATGGTGGACATTTGTACTGGAAATCAACGACTGATAAAATCCTAAGAGCTGGATTTTACTGGCCCACCTTGTTTGCTGATGTCAAAAAATTTGTTATTGCTTGCCATAAATGTCAAATCTTTGAAGGCAAGAGGAAACTTCTGCCTCTACCCCTTAGACCAATTTCCACCGAAAGACCATTTCAACAATGGGGTTTAGACTTCATTGGGGAAATCCATTCTCCCTCTTCTGGCCATCATAAATGGATTTTGACTGCCACAGATTACTTCACCAAGTGGATAGAAGCCATCCCTTGTAGACAAGCCAATGATTCAGTGATCATGCAATTCTTAGAAACCAACATCCTGTCTAGATTTAGCTGTCCTGAAAAGATTATAACTGACAATGCTGCTACTTTTAAATCCAAGAGAATGATCAATTTCTGTCACAAATACCACATTACCTTAGGCCACTCCACAGCCTATTACCCCAAAGGTAATGGTCTAGTTGAGTCATCCAATAAAAGCCTGATGAATATCATTAAGAAAGTATTGGAAGAAAACAAGAAAAAATGGCATAAGAAGCTTAAAAATGCATTATGGGCAGACAGACTGACTACCAAGAGATCCATTGGAACTAGTCCCTATGAGCTTGTATATGGTATGGAGGTTGTATTTCCCTCTTCCTTGGGAATACCTGTAATGAAATTATTGCAAGAAGTTCAAATACAACCCAATGACATTCAAAGAAGGATAAATCAGACTATACATTTGCAGCAGACCAGAGAAGAGGTATATCAAAGATCTCAAGTGCTACAAGAAAAACTCAAGAAGATATTTGATAAGAGGACTAAGGCAGAGGATTTTTTCATAGGAGACAAAGTTCTGAAATGGGACTCCAGAAGAGAAGATAAAGGAAAACATGGGAAGTTTGACTTCCTATGGAAGGGACCTTTTATTATTCAGGCCTCACAAGGAAACAATACCTACTTTTTGAAAAGTCTGGATGGTACAGAAGAAGAAGATAGACCATTTAATGGTCGGATAATGAAGCATTATTTTGATCCAGTTTGTTGATATATCAGGACTCTAACTTGTACATAAGGATGTTTAGTTTCTGTAGTTTATTACAGCAATAAGAATGGGAAGGAATGTGTAGAAAATTTTGAAGAATAGTCAAGGAACTTTACCACCTTTTTTTGTGTTACCCTTTTTTTTGTTTACCAGAAATTGTAGAAGACTTGGGTGCTGAAAACATAAGAACAAACATTCAAACAAAGTATCCAAAACATAGGTACAATGGTTTGAATCAGCTCATGAGATATGTGTATATTTTACATGGTCCTCTATACAGTTTGTTCACTTACAGCAAAGGAAAATTGCAGAATTACAACAAGAATTGTACATAAGGCCATTTGACCTGTTGTTCTTGACTTTTCACCAGGAAAATCCATCCCCAAGTGGAGCCAGTGTTATGCTCCTATACCAATAGGTGTCATATTTCATGATTGACTGGTAAAAGTCCCTAATATGTTCATCCTTTCCCTGCTGCAAAGGTTCCATATTTTGAAAAAATCAAAAAACTTAAAAAATGTAAAGAGGGTATGCCCTAAAAGAAAGATCAAAGGGCAAAAAGAATGAAATGGTCAAAAAAGAAAAGAAATGAACCCCAAATAAAGAGGACTAGGAAAGTGTGCTAGTTCAAAATGCCACTACTATTCTGATTTTTGCAATAATCTGATGGTGTGCAGTTTGTTAACTCTGGCCACAGTTGATGAATGGCCAAACAGCTTAATCTTGGCCAGCTCATGTTTGAATTTCCTGTTTTAGAGATAGAGAATAAAATCTGTTCAAATTGTTCAAACTTGGCAGATAAATAGTTAGGTAGAGAAACAAAGGAGCTCAACTGTTAAACCTGAGCCCTTGGATGTGATAAGGGTAGATCTAGATAGAATTGCAGCAAAAAGAAAAGAAGTGAATGAGGGTTTCCCAGTTTAAATGCACCTAAAGAAAAAGAAAAAAAATGTTAGGTATTGTAGGCTGGGTAGCTAATTTTGGTGTTGCAGAAGCATGCTTATGATTAATTTTTGTTTTTCAAGAGTTTCATCTTATTGTTATCATAAGTACAATGGCAATTGTTTGGCTACAAATCAAGTGAGGCATGACTAACTTCCCCTCACACTTCTCCCAAAATCACTTTTTAACCCCCCTAAGGATATTGAGATCTACTCAAATACTCCTAAATCACCCCATTTTATGAAAAAGCCTGAGTAAAATAGCATTCTTGCTTTAGAAAAAGAGACCACATTTTTTGTGTAAAAATCCATGTTTTCGTGTTAAGCCTAAGTTGTTAAACATTATAACTTAGCGCTTATTTTCATATCAATTTTTCATACTAAGTGTAACTTTATTATATAATTTCCACATAATTTGTTCCCCCTGCCCGTATTATGCATATAAAAGAAAAACCTCAAAATTTTATTATCCCCACCACCGGCTAAATTATAGCCATATGTCAATGTTTACAGGGGATTCAAGGTTTATCCGAAACCTTGATAATAACCCTATCAGCGCGACCTCGGGATTAATTAACCACCCGGGTTAATTAATAACCTTACTAAACCCTCCCTGCGCGCAAATATTCAAATATTAATTAACATCTGGTTAATTAACAGTTTAAACATCCCGCAGCCAATCAAACTGCCCCCGGTATATTTAAATCAACGTTTATTATATTGGGCCTCGCGCCGTAACCCTGAGCCACCTCAGGCCTCCGCCAACCATTAGATCTGGACCCTTGCATCGAACGACTCACAATCATATCGCACTCCCCCTTCCGCCCGACCGTTAACTTCCGGGGAGACGATGGTATTATCGCCGTACCAGGGGCACGCGGCGCCCTCCCGCCATGCTCACGGCCCCTCCGCCCGAAATCGCCTCAGCACATAAGCGGTGAAGGCCAATACCTCTTACCGCCCTCCCGCTAACCCCACCCACTGACGTTGTCGCCACGTCACCTCCATATCAACATCCCGTACCCCCGCGTCGCGACAAAACGTCACATCCCAATGACGTCGTCTGACCGAAAAGTGCCAAAAATCCCCGAGAAGCCAATTTTTGTTTAAAAAGGACATTGCTACCCTCAGAAAACAGCTCAAAATGCCTCCTTCTATGCATCCACAGACAGCAGATGTTGTGCAACAGAAATCCAAAGAGGACATGATGGACCTGCTCATGAGGTTGAATGAGAGATTGAGTGAGACAAAGTAGGCATTGGAGAAAGCACTACAAGAAAAGCAGGGAGAGTCGACCTCCCAGCCAGCTGAAGTAACTCCAACAGTCACAACTGCCCCTTCCATAGTTATAACAGTAGTGGCTCCCACTGTCCCGGCATCAACAGCAGAAATCATCACAGGAGAAACATCAATATCAACAGCACCAGGCAGCAGTACAGTTATGACTACAGAGCAATTAATAAAAGCCATGGAGGATCTGAAACTCCAAGTATCTGAATCGAAGCAAGTCAAAGAAAAACTGGCAAAATTAGAGAAAAGCTATAATAAATCCAAGATGAATGTGGCAGAGAAAACAAGGGAGGTCAAAGCATTGGAGAACAAGATAAGAGCCTTAGAAAATGATCTCTCTCTATATAAGCCTCTGGTAGAAATCAGAGGAATTTTGTGGACCAACATCACTCAATCCCTTAGTGATGTATGGAGGTCTATTCAAACCATTTATGAACAGATTGATTTGATAAGAGTGGCCCAAGTGCAAATTCAGAAAACAAGAGCCTTATTGGGACAAATGTCTGAGCAAGCTAACAGGCTAATACATTTTTTGAATACCAAGACCAATGAAGAACTGGAAGCACTGGATATTATAGCCAGAACAGGTACCATTCTGGACATCAAGAGAGTTCTAAACATGAGAACTCTAATGCAAAACTTGGACAGAAGATGCCAGGACTTGCAGGTAGAAATTAATTATTTCACAGACAAATTCACAGTCCTGCATCAAAAAGGTTTGCCAAGTCCTTTAGGAGATAATGATCGGTTGATGAAGCACAAGGACTATGTACATAAATTAAATACATATGATTTCAATCAAGCTAATGCATCTTCAAGTACTTCAAGAGAAAAAGCACTTCCATCTAGCCAATCCCTTTATGATAGCCTAGAAAATCTATTCTACATAGAGCATGAGGTGAAGCATCTGTTCACCATCCCACCTAATTTCTTCAGGTACACAGAGAGTGACGAGACTTTAAGGAAGCTGCAGAGACATAAAATACCAGGACCAGAGTGGTGGAAAATCATGTTAGAGATCCTGTAAATTTATCTTTGGTCAATGCAAAATTGTGCACCATCTGCTATAATGTGGAGAACAAAAATAAATCGCCGTCTTGCAAGTCAAAGTGCATCACATCAGAGTTAAAAAAAGTCAGGCCAAAGCAGAAAAATCAGCACAAAGGATCAATAGAAGACAGCTGGGAACCAACTTGCAGCACCTACCTCTAGTACACCTCATAAAGACGGATCAACTATCGCAGCATGAATTTATTGCATCTATTTATTGTCTCCCTGTTTTCGAGACTGTCTGTCTCTATCTATGTAAAATAAGCATTAATTATCAGCAGATATTATTTCTATCAGATATTTTGTATGATATCTTGACATTTTTGTATAAATACCCCCCAGACCAAGTATTTGGGGTTGGTTGGTGGTGGATGTTCATAGTTTTGACTGTAATACTGAAAAATTTTGGTAATAAAAGGCTGTTGGAACCATTTTTGTCGATCTCACTGGATGAAGAATTGATGCTAAGGACCATGTTACAGAATTCTTGAATCGTTTTATGGATCAATAAGTCCCTTCTAACTTGTGTCTTACAGTTTCTATGTTTTCTATATCATATATATTTCATGATCTTAATAATAGAGAAAAAGAATAACTTGGAAGTTGCTTGTTTGCACTCTGTGTTCAGTCTTTGTTATTATTAATGTTTTCTTCAAAATTAGTATAAACAGTAAATTCTTAATTGCTCCTGTTTCCCCTGATTCTTCCACTTTAAATAGTTGCTAAAGAATTCTTAATTGATCCTTAGCAGTAATCATCCATTTTCCCTCTATCAACATGATGAAGGATTCTTAATTGCCCTTCACCTATTGACTCCATTCCGCCTTACTCCAGCCTATGACTTGTTCCCTATTTGAGTACCTTGCTTTGTGATAAATCCTCTGATAAGAAATCCAACCTAGGAAGCCCTCCCTATTTGACTCCATCATGCCCAATGGACTGAAATGTTTTAGTTTTACCTCACTGTGCTATTGTGTCCCCATCCTTCCAACCAAAACTCTAAACAAAACCCTTGTACTTCATAACTAGCATAATATACCTCAAAACAAAGCTAAATCATAAAGAAAGAGCCCTCTCTGGATGCAGATTGGCTAGAATCTATATCTAAAAGATTGATCTGTGGTTACCTCGGCCGTATTCCCTTTCTTACAACTTTTGGGAACAACTTGAGTGATAACAGATATGATTATTGTATTAATTCTCAAAGGTTGGAAATGTTTCCTTTTACTTTAAAAGGAGCGGCTCTTTGATGGTTTATGAGCTTTGGTGGGAATTGCATCCAAACATGGGAGGACATGAAGAGTGTATTCTTGAAAAGGTATCAAGACTACTGCAAATCCAATGATGATATTTTCAGAATGATACAAGGGGAAGATGAAAGCTTGGAGGACTATGTGGAGCGATTTTGATACAACCTTCAAAAATCAAAGCATAAGCATTGGAAAAAAGACGCATTGAAAACACTTCTACTCAAAGGAATCAAAGACGAATTTTTAGAACTCTTAAATCTTATAGGAAAAGGTGATATTTTTTAGCTATCATATGATGATATTTGTGATTTATGCATAAGGTATTCAAGAGGAATCTCCAAGATTGGTAAGAATTCTATAGAACTTTCTTCTTTCTTTTCCAAGTCTGCTACAAGAACAAGAGACATAAGAGCTGAAATCAATGTTTTATTTGAAAATATTAAATATGATTTTAATGGCTCTCTAAATTCACAATTGCATGTTTTGCAGGTTAAGAAGAATCAAGTAGAATTTGATGAAGTGTTTTTCCCTCATTACCGAAAGGAGCATCCCATAGATACTCACTCTTCCTTATCTAGGATGGAAGTAGCATATCAAAGAGATGGGGAAGAGAGCTTCAAGATCAAAACCATGGAAACCATGGCCTACATGTATGGTTCAAAACACTTCCTCTCCATTTTCTTACTTGCATAATCCATTATGGAATACACCTATGTTAAGGCAGCCATACCAATCTTAGTATAACCCCCACCAATATTGTCCACAAATTTGGCATTGATTATCTTATGATTACATGGCTAATTTCCCTCATCTTTTAGCATAAACACATCATCTGTATTATTCACCAAATCTTCCACAAAATATTGCTTGCCTATCAAAAACATCCACACAACCCAATCAGCTACATCATCAAAATCCACCATGTCCTATACAATTTCCCGCTCAACACATTCCACGCCCTCACAATAATAAACCAGTACAACATGCTTACAGTGTTGAATTGCAAAATTTACCCACGCTTCCCACCAATTCTATCTCACATGCACCATTGCAGAAAACTTATATTGAGATTGGGAAGGTTTAAAATAAAAAAAATGTAAAAGTTATGGAAGAGAATGAGGTTTCTTCTAGTCTACATCAACAAGCCGTCGAGATCAATAAGACATTAGAAACTCACGAACTTCAAGAAATGAAAACTATGGGAAATCAAGAGAGTAAAGGCTATATTGAAGATTGGCTTCACTCCATCATTTGCTTGCAGCATCACTCCATACTTCGGCAATTCTTAACACGATCCTTTCAAGGGCAGTTGGCCTCTCATACCTTATTATTTATTAACATGAATTTTTCAAATTTGGGTATGTACATACTTGAGACCTTGTTTCAAAAGTGGCTCCACTAGAAGTACTCTTATACGTAGAGATATTTCATATTTTTCGAAGTAGAGTAGGTTAGTGTAAAAAAATAGAATAAATAAGTACATAAATAAATAAATTTCTTTATATGTAAAAATAGTTGTTTTTGTTGCAACACACTGTGAAAATTAATATCGGTGATAAATATTTGAATTTATTTATGTATGTAGACATTTTATATATAAAATCATATTTCTACAAATACCCATATCCCATTCGATCACCAACTTGGAAAAAAAAGTTTGTTTATCACATTTTATGGCTTGCGGGCTTGATAAAATTTCTGAAAAAAAAAATTAAATAAATAAATAAATAAAATATATATATATATATATATATATATATATAGATATATATATATATAAATAAATAAATAAAATAAAAATAAATAAATAATAAAATAAAAAATAAAAAAATAATAATAATAAAAATTTAGGATAGTCATTTTTTGAGGGACCAAATGGAGATATTTTTAAAACAAGTTTCTATACTAAGTAGCCCTTGATGTCTACTTTACAACCCAATTTGAATTACTCAATTTTTATTTGAAAGAAAAAGTTATGACCGAAAGATTGAAAGGGTGTCTAGTAGGCAACTCAGGGACAGA
Source organism: Pinus tabuliformis (assembly GCA_031772625.1). Taxonomy (NCBI): domain Eukaryota; kingdom Viridiplantae; phylum Streptophyta; class Pinopsida; order Pinales; family Pinaceae; genus Pinus; species Pinus tabuliformis. The sequence goes on along the minus strand of CM062805.1, from coordinate 1,131,268,453 downwards.
GTTGGGACAGTCCATTTTTTGAAGCCTAAATGACTATATTTTGAAAACATGTTTCTATGATATATTCCCTCATGGATCTAGTTTACAAGGAAATTTAATCACTTGATTTTGATATCGTATGAGAAAGTTATGACTAAAATATTGACTACCTATCGTAAATCAACGTTTTTAAAACTATATTTTTCCGGACATTCCTTAGCATATTTGACCCATCAATTCTTAGTTTATTTAAAACATGTTTCTATTGGAGATATATACATGAATATAATTTCATTTAAAATTTTAATCAGCTCAATCTGTCATCAAACGAAAAAGTTATGCTTAAAATATCAATTGTTGGTCTAAGTTGGGAAATCAAAAATTACTCTGTTATGCAGGTCGTTCTAAGTAAATTTGATAAATCATCTCATGAAATTTTTAAAACATTTTTCTATTGTAGTTATCCCTCTAAATTTACTTTCATTTGGCTTTGGAATCACTCAAATTGGGTGAAAAATAAAGAATTTATGATTAAAACACTGCAGGTTAGCATGATTGGCCACTACTCTCCCGCAGGTAATAAATTAATTTTACTTTGTTATTTTTTCCGTGGATTTGTTTTACAGAGTAACTAATTGTTATTTTTTGCATACTTGTTGGATTAGGGGAGCCCGATCACCTCTCTTTCTCCATGATTTAATGTTTTATTGCAGGTAGACGCTCGTTTTTTTGCAGGTCCTAGGAGAATAAAGAAGGTAAATTTATGAACAAGTTATTCTTGAAGACAATGTTAATGAAATAAGGTAAATTGATCCAAACACCTGTTAGGAAATTTAATATCATATGATTTTTATTTTTCTAGGTGTCACGATCTAAAAATATTTTGAAACATAATACTTTGTTACAAAATTATTCTCGTTATTGCTCACCAACATGGAGAAAACAACGTGAAGAATTTTTCATTACTAGAAAGATTCATAACATGAGAAATGAAGAATTGATCTCCATTTGATTATCCAAATCATTGCTACCAAATCATTTTTCCAAAAGATATTTTGTTTCCATTCATTCACCATTGACATATTTTTGTTCCCTTAGGAAACAACATTGTTGCAACCGAAATCACAACTGTTGTAACTTAAGTTATTTATTTATTTATTGTTTTTCAATGAAGTGTTGTTTCTTTTATGATTTCTCTTATGTTTTCCTGTTTCAAGTGTTGCTTACTTCAAAGTCATATCTTTTGTTCCTTCATCAAAATAAAATAAATAAGTTCTTATGTTTCATGATGTTGCTCCACATCTATCAATTTGTTCCCCAAGTCTTATCAAGTATATGGTTTCCTCATATCTAATATTAACACACTCTTATGGTAAGTCTTGTCAGGAATGATTCACTCTTAATTCTTCAAATTTTTGTAAAGTGACTATGACTTTGGATGGCTAATCCTTGTACATGTCACCTTGCTAGGATTTCCCTTTGAGATACTTTTTGGGAGGGATTGTCACAAGTCATGCTTGATACTTCATGTCCACGAGCTTAAAATAGTATGGATAGTTTCGAGGTTGGAACATGCAACAATGGTATTATTGGATAAATAATCCTCGAATCACGATTTCCATTCCTTTGGGCACAATTTTTGTTCCTTACAACTCAGTCATTCTCTCTTTATGGTACAGCTGATGTTCCCTCCAAAGAAACAATTGTTGTTCCCTTCAAAGGTACAATTGTTGTTCCCTTTGTCACAGCTGTTGTTCCCTTCAAAGGTAAAATTGTTGTTCCCTTTGTCATAGTCGTTGTTCCCTTCAAAGGCATGATTGTTGTTCCCTTTGTCACAGTCGTTGTTCCCTTCAAAGGTACAATTATTGTTCCCTTTGTCACAATGGTTCCTTTCAAAGGTACAATTGTTGTTCCCTTTGTCACAGTCAATGTTCCCTTCAAAGGTACGATTGTTGTTCCCTTTGACATAGTTGTTGTTCCATTAAAAGAAACAATTGTTGTTCCCTTTGTTACAGTTGTTGTTCCCTTTGTTACAGTTGTTGTTCCCTTTGTCAAGACCGATGTTCCCTTCAAAGAACAATTGGTGTTCCCTTTGCCAAATCTGTTGTTCCCTTCAAAGGTACATTTGATGTTCCCTTTGACACAGTTGTTGTTCCGTTAAAAGAAACAAATTTTGTTCCCTTTGTTACAATTGTTGTTCCCTTCAAAGGTACAATTGTGGTTCCCTTAGTCACAATTTTTGTTCCCTTGGTCGCGATTGTTGTTCCCTTAGTCACAGTTGTTGTTCCCTTGGTCACAGTTATTGTTCCCTTAGTCACATTTGTTGTTCCCTTGGTCGTGATTGTTGTTCCCTTCCTCACAGTTGTTGTTCCCTTGGTCGCGGTTATTGTTCTCTCTATTACAGTTGTTGTTACCTAAGTCATGGTTGCCCATTTTCATGTTTTTTATTCAACACTTGGTGAATGGCAAATACTTTTGATGTTCTAGGTCCTATTTGACATAATGATTGGGTAGTCAATTTATCTTTGTTTATTTATAAACATAATCTTATTTTTAAAGGAATAATTATTCAAAGATGATTTCATCATACCAACTTTCAACTTTCCTAATTTGTCAAGTCCTTAATCTTGTAAAATTTATGATGATGACCACAAAATTGTACTTAAATATTTCCATCATTGTCTATTGAATTGTTCCTCAACCCCAATCTTAACAAAGAAAAATATATTTATCAACAATCATTTGAATATTATTAGTTTTTGAGAAGAAAAATTACCCAAGTTGAAAATAGATACTACAAAACGTTTTACGTCATCTCTAGCTCTTAAGGAGTTGACCTGCCACCCCATCTATTGAGTAATCTTTTGTTGATTAACAATAACCATAGTTGAATTTTTAAAAAAAATAGTCAATTGGAGGATAGGAGGTCTCATTACGAGCTGACCTACCATAATCATAGGTCCTAATAGAGTGACATTACCGTTACTGGTCACTAAACCAAGGTAATGGCCTTCAGTCATAAAATTGAAGGACAAGAGGTCTCATCACGAGTTGACTTGTTCACTTTTGTTAGCTCCCATGAATGGCATTGTTATTAGCTGGTTACCAATCCAGAACAATGATATTCAGTAGACATCTAAGTAAATTGAAATTCTTTTGTAACTATGTATTTATTTCTAATAGATGGGACACTGACATCTCAATGGGTTAAAAAGTCATCCTTGTCGAGGCTATGGACGCCTGCTGTCAGCAGTGGCCATGCCTGTGGTATAGAAGTTAATTCAATACTATGATCTACTTGGTTACCTTCTTTTCTCAAAACTAATTTCTGATCAAACTTACTGTTGCATATATAAGGTTTGCTAGAACTCATGGTTCATGGGGTAATATTTAATCAGTTCTTAGATGATGATGGTTATGATTTATATCTATTATTGAGTTATAAATATTCACTTTACATGTCAGGGATGAAACTTTTGGGATATTTGATATTTGACATTTTGTATCATCTAATCTATCATTCCTTTATTCTACAAGTTTCATATCTTTAACCAAAGATAGTTGATTTGCCCAATCAATGGCCATTTATTCCTAGCTTAACAACACTACTAGTATTTTGGGGTAGAATAAAGAGGCCTAATTCTGATTTTGAATCCCAGGTAATTGGTCAGACCTTGAGAAGAAAATATTGAGATAACTAATTCTCACAGTTTTTGTGCTCATAACAACCAAATCTTATGGGTATAGGGAATGCATGTTTTACCTTCTAATCCATTATTATCCCATGGAATTCAAAACATGATTATGTCACTTTTATATATAATGAGGTAATTGAGGTAATGAATTACTAATTGAGGCTACTCATGAGATGTGGTATAGAAATCTTGATGAAAAGGTAACTAATAATTTTGGGGGTAGGAAGCATTCCTACGCTTTGTAAATACTTTCTTTCAGCTTGCATGGCTTCCACCTTTTGCATCATTTTCAGCATTAACTCAACCTACATCAATTTCAACAAATGTCAGTCCAGACACGCCATTCCACATTTTTACGGAGGTAAAATAGCATAAGTTGTTGATTTATTAAAAGTTTAGGAGAATGTCATGACAAACCACTAAGCATTATTCACTCATATTTTTCAACTATTAGTTCCACTTCTTTACCACTTCCCATTTTTTCAGAAACACAGAAGCTTTCAGTTTGGGGGAGTGTTACTTTCATTCATTTATTTATCATGGCCATCCCATTAATATTCTTTATCATCAATCAATCTCCTTATTCATTCTCAAAACCTCCCTTATTCGATGTTGTTTTACACCAAGCATAGATTTCAACAACGATTGTAGCAACCACCTCAATTTGTTTTCTAGTATAGCATGAGGGCATGCTAATTCTCCAGTTTGGGGGAGGAGTTGCTATGCATGATGGATGTTTTCTCTTTTCTTCCTCATTTAAGGCATAAAATTTCATTTTTATACAATGCATAAATTGATTTGTGTATATCTTTAAAACTATGAATTGAATTCTTGTGATTTTTGGATAGCAAAGAGGTATCATTAAAATACACAAACCCAAAAAATTTCAAGCTAAATCAGTTTGTAAAATTCCAAAAATCATGCATTGTCACCTACAACCATTTTGCTTATATCTCAGGATCTATGCATCAGAAATATTTGATTTTTGGATTAGAGAAACATTAATATAGTAGAAATTTGCTTGCAAAATTTCAGCAAAATCTAGTTTGTAGTTTTTGAGAAAATGGTTAATGAAGTTCATTGTTACGTGTGTCATATTTCGCTACAACTTCATATATATATTATTAAAAGTCAATGTGCCAATTGTTACACCTTCACCAACATCGCTAGAGTTGAATATCTATTATTTTAAAGAATTATTTGAGGAAGAAGCCATTTGTTCCATCAATATCATAAGTTGGGGTGAGCATTTTGATTATTGTATTACCACATGGTTAATACAAAGGCATTGGGTTGCATGGGAACATGCAACATGTTCAGTTTGGGGGAGATGTTGGGCCACTAATTTGTCATTATTATTATCACTTTTTAACGTCTATTTCATTCATTTCTACCATTCTTTACCATATTATTTATCGTAATCTATCATATAATTCAATTTTATAGTTATGTATGCTCTTGTTAGTAAATAATATTTGTTCTCCTTTCTCTTTAATAAATTGATGATTATTATGCATGATTTTGCCAATGTTGGTTTATTAATGAATTTGTTATAACATCACTCACTATTTTAGCCTCAATATCTTTTCCAAATTCAAAATTTGATTTTCAGCTCATAATAAAATATTCCAACTCAGAAATTCGTTGGGATAAGAAGTGACATTTTTGCATTGGATGTTTCAAGAAAATGAAGATGAATCTTGAAAATCCGAGACATGGGTTTTGTGCAAAACAGACCAAATTAGTTTCTCGAAAAGCATTTTTCCAAAATTTAGTTTAGATTGAGAAAAACACAAGGTTCTTCGAAGGTCATTTTTGCATATTTGTTGTTGCGGCCGTTTTCCAAAACCTTCCAATTGCAATACCAAATTCGACTTGTTCTAGCTGAATCATGATGGAGAGATATTTCAGATCTGATCTTGCTAATCAATTTTTTTTGGAAAATCCAAATTTGCAATTTAAATCAGTTTAAAATCATTTTAGTTGTAATTTCTCTTTGCTCTCTGTGTATTTAAATGAAAACATAGATCAAAGAGAGAGCGGAGAGAATGAACAATTGTTGAATTGGAGGCAAAGTTAAGAAATTCAATTTTATGTAATTATTTCTCTCATATGTGTTAATGAAGGAAGTTATCCATTGATTTCTACATCTGTTATTTATAATCTACTCTGAGTTATTTCTCAAGGCGGAACTAAGTCTTGGGTAGTTGGGCTCACTACCTTGGACGAGGTGATGCCTTGAGAATCTGAAGTAGTGTATTTATGTGCTTGTTTCTTTGAGTTTTAATCATTGTTCTTTAAAGTAAATTTCCTTTTATTCAAGTAATTTGTTGGCTGCTACATTTTTCAGATTTGTTGTTTCTTGCAATTTCTAGATTTCATTTAATTGGATGCTATTGATTAGCATTTGAATTTTGTTGAGTGCAATAGATTAAATTTCCAATTCAGCAAGGTGTAGTTTAATTTAGTATTGATTTAATTCGTGCGATTATCATAATTATTTCAATGTTATTTACTTTCTGCTTTTTAATTTAGTATTGTTTTTCAAGTCTTACATGTTATTTCTTGTCAAATGATCTAGATACTGTAAAACATAATCATGTAGAACCAGTGTTAGTTGTTGGTATTTTCTTACATATATTTTTCCAATTGCCTTGAAATAAAAAGATGCTCCTCAGGTTTATAATTAATGTCTAGGTGATTAGTTGTGGTTTTATTAAGAAATTAATTATCCCCAACACCTTCAAAGGAAGAGACCTCCTTGTCATCAACATCTTGAAGAATCCATATGGTATTAGCCATTTTTATTCCTTTTGCATAGGCCAGAAAGAATTTAATAATTTCATAACCACTTTTCAACTAGATGACCCTACTTTTTAGGAACCATTCTTCCTCCCGCGTTATGAGGATTTCATTTTTCCTTTTTTCCAAGTTGATGAGAATCTCTATGGAGCCTTGAGATCTAAATCCCTCCCCATATAAGTTTGCAATAGTATAGATTTTTCCTTCAATCATCTCCAACTCCTACTCGTTAGCTAATTTATTTCTCTTTTCCCATTCTTTCATATTTTGTTTGATAAGTTTAATCTTTTATTCAAATTGGGTTGTAGTTGAGGCCCCTGAGTGGACATCAAGAGGCTACTAGTGGGATTTAATGAGGGATAATAAATCTTTATATTTTAGCCACAAAGAGTTCATTTCGAATGGGCTAGTAGGCTTCTTAGACAATCCATTAATTTCTTGAAGAATGGGAGAGTGATCCAAAATTCCCCCAATACATGTTCACTATTTTATCAAGGAGAGGGATCCACCAAGGATTTAAAGAGAAGGAAACAGTCAATTATCTTATCTACTATGTCTTCCCATGTTCTACAATCCTACCACGTAGGGGTGAGGTTTACTAATTCCACATCCACCATTTTACTCGAAACTAGTTTTCTTCTAAGGAAATCAATAAGGGGATTTGAACTTTCCTGTGGAACCCAAGACTCTGAGGAGCCGAAGTAGAAATTAAGATCGTTGCCAATGATTACAGATTTATATATGAAGATAGATATGTTCATAATATTGTCCCAAAACTCCTTGTGATTTTGGGTTGGCTCATACATATTTATCGGTGTAAGAGCTAGATCTGGGTTCGTCGATAAAACCTCTACTCCCAAATGATAATTCATACTCCAGAGGTTTATCATTTTTATGTGCCTTGGTATCCATCCCACAACGAGACCCCCAAATCACCCACAAGCATCCAAATCCATGAAACTCCATCCTACCAAGAGGGATTCAAGACAATTCTTTATAGAGTTACCACAACCGAGGGTTTCCTGAAGAAAAATGAGATCCAGGTCATTGACTTCAACAATTCTCTTGAGTGCATGTTTTTGGGGGGACATGCTAAACCCTGGAAATTGAAAGACAACAATTTCATTTTGAGACCCTTATAGAGGTTGGGATTCCTCTCAGGGCCCCTTTGATGGACAAATATCTCCCTCCAACAAGATATGCATGAGATTTTTCCTTTGCTTTGGATAATAAATATTTTCTACCTCGAGCTCTGCCTTTAGCTACAATGAGGTTAATTTGTCCCAAACCTGATACAATTCCCACGTTCTGAGGGACCACCTCTATAGAGTAGAGATTATAGATAACATCCTTTTATCCAAAGATGTTTGATAAAGACAGTGTGATTTAGGGCAATATCAAGGGAGAATCACCCTAAGTTTTGAGGCATGGGAACATAGCCAAAACAGGGCATGAAGGGAGAGGGAAATAAGTAGCAGATTGGAGGGAGGCAACATCTACAAAAGGGACTGCTGAAACATTTGATAGCAGGATAAAAGCATGGAGTTGAGTTACATTTTTTGGCAAGGGAGGGAATTTTTAGGTGAAAAAAGAGATCTCGATCAAGCCACTTTAAGCACTCGATCGAGATCCTTTAGCACTAAAAAAATTGTAAAAAAATAGCTCGATCGAGGGTTAAAATCAAACCCGCAATCGAGATTTTGTTTAACACGACAATAGGAGCTCAATAGAGTATTATGGCTCGATTAAGCTTTAGATCTCAATCAAGTGTTAGAGCTCGATCGAGCCCTTATTTCATATTAAAATACGTGGTCGTGATCTACACAAGTCGTTTTTGCACAGACCGTGAGGCAGATGGGAGCTCGACCAAGACTTGTAGGGATCGACCGAGCAATTCAGCCATGGAGCAACCCAACTAACCTCCCCATCAAGCCCGAAAACATCCCAAAGGCTCAAGATAAGGTAGGTTTCCTATTATTTTTGTCTTTTTTTATTTAATTTTTCTTGCAAAATTAAATAAATTAATTTGAAAAAAAACTTACCATACAAAAACCATGAAAACCATAAAAAAACCCTTCAAAACAACTTATAAAACCACAAAAAGCAACCTAGAAAACCACAAGAAACCACCAAGAAAACGCTTCAAAATCACCAAAAGAACTATAATTTAGGTTTTATTTTTCTTACTTGTAATGTTAGCATGTTTATTATGATTTATTTTATTTTTTTGAATGCTAAAAACTTTATTTTCTAATTATTTTAGGTTTAAAGTTTTTCAATAGAAATTTAGTGACATAAATTTTCAAAAGATTTTGATATTTGTTATTTAAAATGCATTTTAAATTTTGAACAAATTTGACCAAAATTATACCCAAAAAAACTCCAAAACAGAAACAACCAAACTATAACCAATAAATAAATAATTAGGAGCTTGAGATTGACATGATAAATATGGTTGTTCATAGTGAACTTCTATTTATCAAATAAGAAAATTTATTCCATTTTATTATTTTAAATTTAAATTAATTTATATTTTAAATATTTTTTAATAATAAATATAGTATGGTTAATTTTAAAAAATTAATTACTTAAATAAAATATCATCTATAAAATTAAAAATCCAAAAAGAAATATTATTTAATTAAATTTTATTATATATATAAAACAAGAAATTATATATAAAACTTAAACCTATATAACTATATAAAAATTATATATATTATAACTATAACATAACATATTATATATATAATTAGATATATATGATTATATAATTCATGACCATAACATAACCCCCTATCTATATATATATATATATATATATATATATATATATATATAACATTTAACATAAATTTTAACACACACACATATAACATAAAATTTTAGGTCTCTGTGATCCATATTGAACAATTAAGAAAATACTTTCGGTAGTAATCACATAGGAGAAGTTTTTTCCAAAACTTCCCGTATATGATTACTACCGAAAATATTTTCTTAATTGTTTAACATAAAATTATTTAACATAACATATATAACTAACTAAAACATAGCATGTAACATAACTATAACTATAGTTCATAACATAATTATATAACTATATATATTTTAATATTATAACATCACACAACTATATATTATAGTTCTATATATAACATTTAACATAACATAGTTTTATAACTATTTAACATAACATGAAGTTGTTTAATCTCTCTCTCTTTCTCTCTCTCTCTCTCTCTATATATATACATATATATAACACGGCATCTAACATAACTATAATTATAGTTCATAACATAACTATATAACTAGCAATTGCCCCTAAAGGTGCAAAGGTACATCGAAGGTATAGAATATTTGCGAAGACCAAACAAATTGTAAAGACAAAATTTATCAGCTCCCACACTGTCACTTGTACCAGTTGGGTTAATACAACTTACAGGACAACTTCAAAGGGCTAAACAAAAAATTGGCTAGGCAAAGATTGCCCAAAAGAGACTGAAGCCACTCTTGAAAATCCAAGAAGTCACATATATATTTATATATATATATGAAAAAATATATATATATGAAAAAAATGAAAATAAAATTGAAGATTAGAATTTAATAAAGAATTACAAAAGAAATAAAAATATAAAAAGACGAAACATATTTATTCATTGATAGTGGAATGCAGATTGATATGTTCGCATTTCTACAATGAATTAGTTAATAAGTGTGAATAATGCATCATATAGTGAACATATTTACGTATGTATCTATGCTTTCCAAGCGGTTTGGTATGCCAATTGACAATAGCACAATTTGACATAGTGTCTCAAATAATAACAGTTGCTATTATAATTGGAATCCACTAAATATATGAGGGATCATATGGATGCAAAATTTATGATGTATTTAATGTCACAATAGCTTATTTCTAATTGTGGATATTATCTATATCAACTCACAATATACATACGAAATTTCAAATATTGGAGTTGTTTGTCACATATATACATGAAAAGGTTGTGTCTGCTACTTTTATGTGGCAACAGGAAAAGACGAATGTGGGGATACTTAGTTTTTAGATCACGGGAACCTAAGAGGCTTCAATTATTCTCATACAGTTTTGTATGCAAAGGTTGCCATCTCTTGTTACTGAACTATAGTTTCGATCATAATTGTTCATAATGGATTCTTGTTTTGAGATTATGGAAACATAACAGGGTTAATGCTTAATTTATTTTAATACAATTAGGCCTAGGTCTCCTATTGAGATACTTGGAGGGAAATGCATTATTAAAGTATTTGATAATTTTCCATAGATTCTAGGAAGGAATATTGTTTAGTCCATTACCCGTGGACTGCCCAACAAGCAAGGGGACACCAACACAATTATGTCATTGAGATTATTGTTGATTTTGTTTCCTCAATAATTAAGTGACACCCGTTAGATCTTTGATTTTCATTTTTAATTGTATATTTGTTTTATTATAGAGGAGAGGTTTGGGTCCTTAGGGGTTGGGGGAGACAAAGACATTTTTATTTAAGTTTCTATGTGGCAGATTATTTCGCCGACGCCATATGAAATAGGAGTTTCTAGCTTGCCATACGATTATTGGGTGATCAAATGTTTTTAGTCAAGTAGGTAATGACTACATTTGAACCATTACATGCTTGAACTTGTTGCTACCTTAACCTCTCTAATTTGAATTTTGGTGGTTTGACATGTGATAAATAAAATTAGTTTGGAAAAATTGGCATGTGATCCTTTCAGTAGAATACAAGGTCATGTCGTAATCTTATGTCATAGTCTTAGTCACCTCATTCATTTCATTTGATTCTTTAAATATATAATTTGATGAATTTGAACGATTGGTGGAATAATTATGTTCTAGTTTGGCATATACATCCAAGTTTAGTCGAATTCAAATTTGAATTCAAATCAATTTGTTTAAATTTGTCTAAATAGCATGTGATTCTTTTACTAGAGTACAAGGTCATCTTGTAATCTTATGCAATAGTCTCAATCACACGTTTTGTTTCTTTTGATTCTTTAAATATAGAATTTGATGAATTCAATCGAGGGTGGAATAATTATGTTTGAGTTTCCTATATAAATTCAAGTTGATTCAAATTCAATTTTGAATTTAATCAAAAATAAATAAATTTATCTAATTTGGATTAAATTTGAATTTAGAGCTATATGCTTTCTTGAAGTTAATGTTGAATTTCATCACTTTGTTTCTCATTATCGATTTTTTTTTTGCACTTCATAGTTGTTGAACGTGGACAAGAACATAAAACATGTGACTAGGCCATAAACCAAGTGACTTAGGCCATAGTTACCAATTTGTGTTGGAATTAAAATATGGATATGGTTTGATTCAAAAAAAAACTACATGGGAGTTAAAAAATATAGCATGGAAAAATGGATTGAGCATACATCCTCATTATTTTGAAAAACATTCAGGGAATGGGATAAAACATTTGGATATATAAATATATACTCAAGATTAAATATTCATCCATGACTATTTATAAATCGGTACAGGTTAATGACATGGTAAAGACGTTTTTATTTAAGTTTTTTGTGTGGCCAATTATGTCGTCGACGCCATATGAAATGAGAGTTTCCAACTTTCCAATTTGGCAGGATGAGTTGGTGCGGATTGGACCATGCAATTAACTGTGATTCTTGTTGAACGAAGATGTTTGTTTGGAGTGGTAGTAAAATCCAGGATGACATCTGATCAATCGAACTCAAGTCTTAGTTGTTCACGTACAAAGCATAACAAATGGTTCATTGCATTACTCCTTAATGTTTATGATATGATATAAATTTAAATAAAAATATACATTGCTTATGGTGAGTAACCCACAAATCTGTTCAGGCAACATGTGACCCTACATGAGGCCACATGCCCTCCCGCCTCGCCCACGGTGGAGGTAACTCTCACAAGAGTAAAAAATTGGCGTCGCCACTTGCAATGGTCTATGAGATAGATAAGAAAAAGTAGGTTACAACTTCTCTGGCTACGAAAAAGTTTGTTCGGTTTATGGCATCTGCCTTATTAGCATTTCAAGCGTTTGGAAAAATGGAATCCATCATTTGGAAACATGGAATCCATAATCAGCAATAGTCATGGAAATGAAGGCCTATGTCAAGCACATGAGTCTTTCTAGAGATTCAAATCAAGAAGAGGACGACATGAAGAGTTTCTCTTCAATTTGCTTCAGTTATTAGTGATACTTGATTGTGGTCATATGTCCCACAGGGTTTGGATTTATTAGTTGCAATTAGTCAGTCACTTGACAATAATCATCAGTCTGGATCTAATTTAGCCTAATTTCTTTAGTTTAAGCACATTGGACATTTATAAGCATTTCTTCTGAAGATAAATCCTCTCTTTTCTAGTTTTGTGAGTGTTTATTCTCAAGATAAACTCTCTCTCTTTGTCTTGATAGTCATTTTCAAAGAAAATCGTTGCTGTTTGCTTCACTTGTTGTGCAAACATATTTAAACAACAACTTGAGTGGTAATTTTCTAGACTAGGTATCTAATCTCAAAAACCCTAAAGAGTTGCATGTTTATATCCTTTTTATTTTTCCCACTTCTCTAAAAGGAATTTTAAATACTAAGTATCGTATAACAATATTTTTTACCGTTGTCGCAGGTTTATATAGAACAATAGTTTCCCAGGTGTAATTCCTGCTTAACTTCTCGACAAACATTGAATTTTGAGTAATATAATATTTCCCTATATTCACAAAAAAACTTTTGTTGTCAAATGTTGAAGTTATCATTTTTCTTTAATATTTTATTTACTAGCAAAGCAAGGAATTTCGTAGACAACCGTAATACCTAAACAATTGAATGTTATAAAATATTACTGCAGGAGGTTCACGAGTACAATGAAAATCCCTTTATTTAGTGTGTTGTAGATACTATGGGAATCCATTTTTGTAGATATTTTGTTTACTGGTTGTTAGGGCCTAGATTTACCTTAGGCTGAAAAGGTAGGATCCAGGGCCAACATCAAACCACGCTCAGCCTGGTAGCTAGCCCTACCAGGTCAAGAGAGGGCTCTCTCCGGGTCAATCTCAGCAAATAATGATCGATGAGGGCTTGAGATGACTGAAATATCTTCTGATCTTAGGCTAGGTATGAGTGCAAGAGATTTTTATTAAATAAAATAGTGTTTTGTTGGCTCAGAGGGAAAGGCACATTTTGGGGTGCGGGGAATGAGGCTCAGTTCTACAGAGATCTCAATGGGGCAAGGTAGGCAATCATTTTGGCACTTAAATTTGAGTGAGATGAAAGGAATGGATAGATGAGGTGTTGAAGAGGGCAAGAGCTATCATGAATCCTCCCCAAACAACTGAAAACATCAAATAACTAAAGCAAACTTCAAGTAGAGCACTGCACTTTCAATGAATTCTACTTACACTCTCGTTTGTTTAGTTCAAAAGAAATAAGATAGATAATGGCATGCAATCACATAAACAAAATCACAATTACAAAGAGAAGCAATGTACAAAGACAAATTTCCACATGAATCCCAAAGAGTGCTGCAAATCCTGGTCTCAATTCCTTATCCAAAATGAAAATATGAGTGTACAATGAAGGTCAATGCTTTCTCAAGAGTCCAACCATGCTAATGACTGAAAAACAACATAATATAGACAAACATAGCTCATACTTGCCTCTAGGGTTCGAGCTCACATGTTTAGGAGCTGATCCAACTGATTCTAAACTGAGAACTAGAAACTAGGCAACATAACAGCATGCCTCTAGAAACATGGGAACTGATTCATTCAGTTTCAAACAACCTCTAAACTGATGAATCTACCTCTGCAAGTGAAAATCTAACATACTTACATCATGATCCATCAAATTGCATCATAAATTTGCCATTAAGAAAGTAAAGAAGTCAAACTAGGCAAAACTGAACGAAAAACAGAGCAAAACTTGGTCAAACTGGCAATTTTTCCTCTATGCGTCGCCCCTGATTCTCTATGTGTCACGCCTGTCTGGAGCCACTTTTGGAGGCCTTCCCGATGTCAAAATGATCTCTAGGTGTGCTTGCTAGAAAGTTCTACCTATCTAATTTCCAACCCAAGTGGAATTTTTCAATTTGGCCTCCATTTGCCCCTCCAAAATTCCATTCTCCCAACACTGCTTCTTGTGTGTCAAAATAGGGGCAGTGAGGTCATTTTTTGAGTGTTTTTGACCTTTTTGAGAGCTCAAAACCTACCCAAATTTCTTGGCCATAGGTAGGCAAGTGTAATTTTTGCATGAAAAATCCAAAAATGCTGAGTTTTTGTGATTTGGAGGCCCCTAACAAAAGCGAGCGCCACGTGGCGCGGCGCATAGGGCAGAAAAACCTGTTTTTTGTGCCAAAAAATTTCCAAAATGCAAAAATTGCTCCAAATTTCTTGAAATTTGGGCTAAGTCTTCTCTATCAAGTGTTGTGATGGGCCAAGGAAGCCTCGGCCAAGATCTGAAGTCCTTCATCCTCTTTTTGCCTCCTTGATGCTCTCTTTAACTTTGCTTTCAAATTCCTGATTCTCGCTTGGCACACCAAGTTCCGGGACAAGTAATGATATGATAGGTTTCTAAGCATATTCTTTTCATTGATGGCCTTCTCCAGCTTCCTCTCCAAGTGGACATTGACTCTTTCAAGCCATGACTCCCTATCGGCATTGATCTCTTGCTCCAATGAAGTGAACTCCACCCTCCTCCTTTGGGCAGCTTGGCGATTTTGCCGAATGTTTTGCAACTCCATAACCACCTGTTGATCCTCAAGCTGCTTATTCCTCTGCTCCAAGTACTGTATAGTCCATTGGGCTCTATCCAAGTTGGTAGATAAGGCATCAATGTCTGCCTGCTGCTCTTTAATGATCTCTCTAAGATTTGCGCTTTGCGGGCCCATATCAGTATCATCACCCTCAATGAGGATGAAATCAATCTCCCGCTCACCTGATGGTCCTTCCTCCTGTAGTGGCCTCTTGCCTCGGTCCTGAACCTGTTGTGCTGATGATGGAAGCGAGGCCCCTTCCACCCCGGGTGGAGATAACACTCGCTTTGCTGCTGCAAACAACCATCTAGTGCCCCTCTGATAGGTGATGAACACCGGCACACTAGCGGTCTCATGGCCCTCATGCTGATAAGAAGGTCCACCTGTCTCATGCCCAACCTCTAAAGGTCCCTGTTGAGCTCTGAAAAACTCACGAGAGATGAATTCATCCCAAGTGATGCCCTGTAATCCAAGCTGATGAACGACCACAATTTTGATGAGAGCAAAATGATAAATATTGTTGAACTGCTGTTGAGGGGTCTTGTGCTGCACAAGAGTGGTCATCTTCTCTATGTTTTGGCATATGAAGTAAGGAATGTTCATCATGCGTACCCAGGTAAAATGCATCAGCAGCCTGATGTGATAAGCATACAAGCGGGAGAACCGGCCCTCACAGCTGAAATACTTCATGATGAGTTTCATTAAAGGAGCATATTCATCCTTGAGGTACCGAAAAGGAAATACTCTCTTGAGCTGTCTCAAAAAGCCGGGCTTGATATATGGTTCATAGTGCTGCCGGTCAATTTTCTGCCTCTTGTTCCATGGCTCTCCAATGTTAGGTATGCCGGTTGCTAATGAAATGGATTCTGGTGTTAATGTGAAAGTGACACCAACAAGAGTGGCTTGATCACCATGCAAATGCAACACAAATAAGCGGGCCAACTCATGATGAAACTGAATGCTAGCAACCTTCTCACAAAATTCATATCATGACTGATGCTAGAAACAAAAGATGGCAAGAGGGCAGGCCTGTAACTCAGCAAGGGTGGTTGGTTCTTCTCTGATATGTTTGCCACCTCTATGAGGCCTCCTGGGTGCATGTCCCTCTGTGGGTGAGTCACTCTGGGTCTCCTCTTCATAATCATATGAAGGATCAGATGCCATGTCTGCTGGTAGATAAACTGCCTTGGAGAAGTAGGTGTTGATATGTCAAACTGTCTTGAACTGCTTTTGGTGATGTGTTTAACCTCTGCCACCAAGGGAAAACAGTGAAATAAAGGACTGTAAGGGGGGGGGAATAGTGGAGAATTTAGGGACTGTTAGGGAAATATGGGATGTTTTAGGAGTTTTTGTATAGGATTAGGGTTTGGGGTTTCACATTTGAGAATTTGGAAAAGGGATCTTGGGATAGGGGATTAGTGGATTTAGGGGGTGGGGGAACTTAGGAAATAAGAGAATCAATGGAAAAAAGGGATAAGGGAGTGAACTTGGTGGCAAAACAATCATCAAAACCCTAGGTAGCAAATTTTTTTTGGGGAATTTCAAATGGTAGGGTTTGATTTCTTTAAGCAATCACCATGAAACAAGCACCATGAAGCAAGCACCCAACTTGGATAGAAAACGGTAATGGAGGCTCTACCTGACAAATCCATGCATTTTTGGGCGATTTGAGCAAGTTCTGGAAATTTTCAGGGTCTTTGGCTGTGTGCACCGCGCATCCAGCCCAATGTGCCACGCCCTCCGTATGCGCTGCGCCCGTGTTGTTTTACACTGCAAAATGAGGCCCAATGCGCCGCGCCTGGTGAGTGCGCCGCACCAGTCGATTTTCACCCAAACTTGTCACTTACTCACCCAAATCGTTTGGCCTTGCTTCTCTTTGCTCTTGGAGTACAAATGAACTTCAAACACTTGGAGAAATGATTTATACATGGAGCTTTTCAAATTTAATTTTGCCAAACCCACTTTCATAATGTTTTGCAAATGACTTTATTTCAAACTCTGTTTTTTTGGACTTTTTCACTTCTTTTGGCTTTGTGATGAACTAAAAGACCTAAGCTTTGCTTGTTTTGCAAGTGTTGGAGCTTCTGGGGCTAAGGAAGGAAACCAGGGTGCAGATGAAGGAATTTGCAATAAGGAAAACAAAATTGTCATGATTTTTGTACAATAAAAGCTAAATACTCTGTTTTTTCCTCAAAACAGAGTTTTGAGGAAAAACACATTTTCAAACACTTGGTGATGAAATTTATTGATGTTGAAACCTCCTCATGGCCTGCTGGTAATTATCGGACACTTTGACACATTTTTTGACGAAACCCTAATGAAACCCTAGACCTAATTGACCATGAAACCCTAAAGACAACCTTTGAAATTTTAAATATAAAAAAGAAGACTGTATATGTTTTTTTAATAAACAAACATGAGGCAGCAGGTAGATAACATGAGGGAAACCGTAGGAATGCCACTACCGTCAAATAATCTATGCACCTAATGGAATGCAAATGACTGGGCGGGACACCTAATATGAAATGCAACAAGAGGATTTGATCTCTGACGGAGGGATGAAAATACCGACTCTAACACTGGTGATATTGTTGGAGTGTTAATTCATCCTGACCTCATCCTTATTTGAAATGCATAGCATATGGTGAAGCAAACAACAACAAGAATGGAACCGCCCTAATGGATGGCTTAATACTCCCATCATTTTCATAAATGGACCAAGGTCTCATTTGCAATATTATTTTCCTTTTATTTTGGATAAGAAACAAAAAGTAAATATAAAGAACAATGAAAATTCATTCAGAGTTCCCTCTATGTTTCATATTGACTACAATTATATTATTCCCTCTCTTTTTCAGATTGACTGCAATTATATTGATCTGATGAGACCAGGGGTATTGTAAGGATCAACATAAGAAATTAAAATCAAATGGATTTGTTTTTAAGGGCCCTCCTATCAATTTAGTAATAAGTTTTTTTTTTTTTTTTTAACAAGAACAGGTAATGGATATATTTCCAAAGGTGGAGCAAGCTCCTATTACAATCGACTGTAACTTAAAAAAACTGAGCAATGAGAGTGAGCTGGGAACGTAGTCCCTTCTCCATTTCTTATATTAAAAAATTCATTGAGATCTTTAGTTATTCTTGAATATTGTCTTACGTATTGTCCCTCTAGAAAAGCAAATTTACATAACATTGGTCATTATGCTTGTTATTCCTTCTACTTATTGTTCCTTTTGCTTGCCACTCCGTCTTCTTGTTGTACCTTCAGCTTGTTGTTCCTTCTGATTGTTGTTCCTTCTTCTGTTTGTTGTTCCTTCACCTGTTGTTCCTTTGGATGTTGTTCCTTCTGCTATTGTTCCTTTTGTTTGTTGTTCCTTCATATTGTTGTTCCTTCGGATGTTGTTCCTTTGAGTGTTGTTCCCTTTGTTGTTGTTCCTTCTACAGTTGTTCCTTATGCTTGATGTTCCTTCAGATGTTCTTCCTTCTGTTGTTGTTCCTTCAGCTTGTTGTTCCCTTTGCAGCTGTTTCCTCTTCTTGTTGTTCCTTCTGCTGTTGTTCCTTCTGTGTGTTGTTCCTTCTACTTGTTGTTCCTTTCCCTGTTGTTCCTTCTGCTTGTTGTTCCTTCTGCTGTTGTTCCCTCTGCTTGTTGTTCCTTGTGCTTGTTCCTTCTGCTAGTTGTTCCTTTCGCTATTGTTCCTTCTGAAGTTGTTCCTTATGCTTGTTGTTCATTCTGCTTTTTTCTTGGTGTTCCTGAATGTGACTTGCTGAATTCCTAAAACAACTCTCACTCTGAATATTGGGGCCAGTGAGTGCAAATATGTCAGTTGTAGGATGGTTAAGGCAAGGGATGAGTCGAGAAGGGTCCTCCATTAAGGCTGAGATTTCCTTGGGACAACAGACAACCTTTGTTTTCCAGTGAATCTGCTTGCTTATTTAATTCCCGTAGAATGTGGTATCAGTCGACTGTGTCAAATTCTTTCAATAAGTTTCGAATTCGCTACAAGGTTTTGTTTAAAGCAGGGTTACGAAAATGATCTTCAGAATTTAAGAGATTAATCAGAAGCTCTGAGTCTCCGAAGATTTGAATTGTTTTATATCCTAGCTCCTTCACAATCTGGCATGCTTTTAAGAGCTGTAACTCTTCTTGATTGTTCGAACTTATGCCTAGACTCCAACTGAAGCTAGTTTTATTCGATCTATCCGGGGAGAGTATTAATCCTCCTACACCTGCAGTTCCTGGGTTCCCTTTGGACGCTCCATCAAAGAAGATAGTGGCTTTTGAGGTCCCCTGCCACCACTTGAGAAAGTCACCATCAGTGAGATGCAATTGCCAGGTTGGAGCATCCATCGGTTTGCTAACTGTAACTTTCCTTTTACCTGACGCGTAGAATCCTATCCACTCAGAAACTTCTGGTGGTAGAGGGGAGGCAAAGACTGTTTTATCTACTATTTCCAACAGGATGGCTTTAACTTTGGCAGCCACTTCCACTGAGTTCGGGAGCCTGTTGTTGAAAACGCAATCATTTCTAGCCAACCATACTTTCCACCAAAGGCATTTTGGAATAGCTTGCCAAATGTTTTTCCAGACTGCGTTTTTAGTTTTTTTCTTCGGGTTTTGATCTGCCCAGGAGGTGAAGAGGGCGACGACTGATATCTGGGGGGGGGAACACTAAGTCCGTGGAGGACCATCTTCCAGACTGCTTGTGTGAAATCGCAGTCAACCATTAAGTGGTCAGAGGTTTCGATAGCAGAATTGCATAGGCTGCATCTAAAGGGGCCGTGGAATCCTCTTTTGGTCAGATTTTCTCCTGTTAGAGCCTTTTTGTGCATGAGTAACCAAGTGAAAAAATTCACCTTTGGTAGACTAAAGGGGGACCAAATGGATTTCCAGAGCTTCGGTGTTAACAAAGGGGCATGTATAGCTTGTAAAGAGGAGAATCCTTGAGCTACTGTATATATTCTGGTTCTTCCCCACCCCCATTTGTCTTTGGATGAGCGATGGATAGGGGCGAGACCAGAGAGTGCTGCACATAAAAAGATTTTTTGGGATTCCAGGTGGTCGGGAACCCCTGTAAAAGTCCATCCTACCCAGTTCCCTTTGTTGTCCCAAAAAACAAATATCTATTAGCCGAAGGAGACCTTTATTCACTAGCCAGATCTTTATATTGTTGCAAGAGTTTAGGGTGGCCAAAGGGGCATTCCCTTGTATAGTATCCTCCCACAGTAATGTTCTTTGTCCATTCCTTGGAATTCTGTATAAATGCTGTTGTACATGGTCAATGCTTCTTCTAACTAAATTCCATATTGTTGTTCCTGTTGGAGTAGATGATGTTGTGAGGTTTCTCAAAGAGCTTCCCTTTAGGTATTTCTTCCAGAGGAGCTTACTAACACGATGATTTTTATCTACATACAATTGCCATATGATTTTTCCACCAAGAGCCAGATTAGCCAGGCCTGGATCTCATATGTGTAACCCGCCTTGCCGGAGTGGTCTTTTTAGGATATCCCAACTTACCAGATGTAACTTGCTCTGATTTCCCTTTCCTCCATTCCAAAGAAAGTCCTAGAGGAGCTTGGAGATATGTTCCGTGATAGTCTTGGGTGCTAGCAGGAGGGAAGGCTGGAATATGGGGAGGGCGGAGAGGATTGCCTTTATCAAAACCATCTTCCCAACCTTTCTAAGCCATTGGCCTCCCCAGTATGCTATTTTTGCTTTTATCTTGCTTATTACTTCCGTCCAGAGGGAGGGAGGGCTTTGTCCCAGGGTTAAGGGAAGGCCTAGGTATTTGATATTTTCCCATTTTTCATACGCAGGGAAACCCAATGTGCAGGAAATTCGAAGGAGAGTTGGATGATCTACATTCCAGTCGTAGACAACGCTTTTTCTTTTTTGATCAAGGCTCCTGAGATTGAGCAGAAGTGATGAAGAATTTCTTTAAAAGCTTTTGCTATCTTAATCGAGGCACCTCCCAAAAGGAGAGAATCATCCGCAAAAAGGGCATGATTTATTGGGTCAACTCCTCTTGCTACCTTGATGCCTAGGATAGAGCATGATTTCATTTCCGCTGTTAGCTTCCTGCTTAGGGATTCTACCAACAAGATATAAAGAAAGGGTGACAATGGGCACCCTTTGCGGAGCCCTCTTGAAGCTTGAAAAAGGTCAGCAGGTCTGCCATTGACCAGGGGCGCTATCCAAGGTCTGTGAGTGCAATATTTTATCAAATTGACAAACTCAGCAATAAAACCGAAGGAGAGAAGGATTTTATAAAGGATGAAAGTTTAACCCGGTCAAAAGCATTTGACATATCTAGCTTGATGAGCATGCCTTTTTCCTTCCAAATGTGGCTAGAGTGGAGGGCTTCTTGCACTTGGATCACATTGTCTATGAGGTGTCTTCCTTTGACAAACACGCCCTGCAGAGGGGAGAGTAGGTTCCCTAACAAAGGCTTAATTCTATTGGCTAAGATTTTGGCAAGGATCTTGTAGGAGGCATTACAGAGAGAGATAGGCCGGAATCTGTCGAGAGTCTCAGGGTTAACATCTTTCAGGATTAGAGCAAGGACGGTGGAGTTGGTGCACCCTCCCACTTTGGCTTTCTTTTGAAAGACTTTTACCATTTTGAGGAGATCGAGTTTTATTACATTCCAGCGAGCTTTGTAAAAATTAATGGTGAAGCCATCCGGCCCAGGGGCTTTATCTAGCTCCATTGACCAAATTAATTCCACTATCTCTTTTTCTGTAAATGGCTTCAATAACCCATCATTTAAATCTGTTGTGACAAGTGAGGGGATATTTGACAAAATGTTAGTAGTCAGGTCTTCATCAGAAGAACCATCCTCCTAGAACAAATGTTGAAAATGGGATGTGGCGGCCTGTTTTATGAGCAGTTGTCCTTTGATAACTTCCCCCTCACTGGTGGATATTTCTGAAATGTGATTCCACGAGAGACAAGCTCTGCATTGTCTGTGAAAGAAAGTTGTGTTTCTGTCTCCAACGTACAGCCAGAGGCTGCGAGACTTAAGGCGCCAGTATTCCTCTTCCTTTCGAAAGGAAAGGAAAGAGTTGAACTGGGCGTTGTTTTTGAGAAGCAATGGAGCTTTGGTGATTTCAGTTCCTTCCATGCCTAATTGAATCTCAGCTAGAGTTAGTATAGCCTTTTTTCTAGTGCTCGTTGGAGTGGATATAGTTTTTTTTTGCCCAATATTTTAGAGCAAACTTAGTGTACTTGAGCTTCTTCTCCCACACAAAATTGGGGGATCCTTCAACTAGTTGCGACCAAGCGAGAGTCGCTGTGTCCATAAAGCCCTCTCTCGAGACCCATAGAGGGCTGAATCTAAAGGGAATAGGTCCCAAGTCCTCCTCTTTTTCTATCAACAGCGAGATGGGATTGTGGTCAAATGTTATTATGGGCAAGATTTTTGAAGAGATTAAACATTTAGTAATAAGTTTAAACTTTACACCATTTATGGGAAAACTTTGGACTTGTTTTTTTGGAAAAAAAAAAACTCAAATTCTTTTGACATAAAAAAAAAAAAAAAACAAAACAAAACAAAACAAAAACAAAAACAAAACAAAACAAAACAAAAAAACAAAAACAAAAAAACAAAAAAACCGAAAAAAAAAAAAAAAAAACAAAAACAAAAACAAAAACAAAACAAAACAAAACAAAAAACAAAAAAAATAATATAATAATAATATTTATCAAATATAGTCTAAAACAGTTTTATCCCTTGCATACTTGTTTAAGTCATTATTTCCATTTTTGGGAAATTAATTCAAGGAAATTGTCCTTCAAGGCTACGCCACAAAGAGTAAGATATCTTTAGGTTAGATGCCAAGTCTAAGAGATAACTATTGTGTCGAAATCCTCACGGCTTGCACCCAATGATATGTTACCATTCTTATTGTCTCAGTAGCAATACTAAATTTGATCAAACAATGGTTGTATCACTTATGAGTTATTCCCTAATTTATTTAGGGTCTCCTTTTTTTCATTTTGATTGGAGATTCCAAAATAATTTTGACTGCAGAGCAACAATTTGGATTTTTTCTACTAATATATGTTATTGTGTGTAGACGACAAAGTCATAAGCTTTCAAAGCATGTTTGAAGCTGATGAATGCAAGGGCACACATACTGGTCCAATCCCCATTCAAGAAATGAGCCATGATGAGTTGCAATGCTTGTTGGAGTTTTTATACATTGGGAGCATCTTAGAGGAGAAGATTGAACAACATGGTCACATGTTGTTCATATTAGCTGACAAATATAAATTTGTGAGGCTCACATTTCAAATTCTATTAACTCCTCAAATGTTTTGGATGTTGAATTTTAATCTTTTCCTAATGTTAATGGACAAATCACATAGAATAGACATGATAATCGCTTGCCTGAAATTTCTGGTTTCAAGTTGTTCTATATCAGTGCACTTTCCACCATTGTTAATGTTAAAGACTCAAAAAATTTACTCTTTGGAGGAAAATTTGTTGTTGCTTTCGGTTTCAGGTAATACACTTGTTTATGGACATGAATGAAATGCTATGAATTTCGTAGCCCAATTATTGCTTGGGCTTATGCATGAACAGAATGTTAGATGCAAGCTATCTAACAAACATTAATTTTTTTCTATCAACTACTTCTATCCCTAATAACAGGTAATAAGCAATGATGATCTCAATACAATGTTGTCTTTAACCTCTTAATTTATTTATTTTCCTATCAACTGCTTCTATCCCTAATAGCAAGTGAGAATCAATGGCGATCTCAATAAAATGTTGTCTTTAACCTCTAAAAGTTGAGGATTCATAGGCTTTATGCCTATGAATCTCCTTTGTGTGCTCTATACCAAGCATTGTTGCAAATGATAATTTATGGCTTGGAGGGTTTTTCTGATAATTCAATCTGCGTTAGAAATATTTTCATTGCCCGGACAACGCTCAATATTTGTAAGGAATCCATGGTTAAGAAAGAGGCACAAAGTCTGCAGGCCTTTTACCAAAAGCACTCTAGATTGGACAAAGTGGAACTTGATGATGAGTCAAATAAGCAAGAAGTTGTTGGCGACATTAACGAGTCAGAATTCAAGCAAGGCCCAGTTCTTGGAAATATGGATCCATGACGGCGATGATATTTGTCTACGGTGTTCTCATGGCTGCTTTGTCGTTCAAATCAAAACGGTGCCTTCCAGCTACTCCTCATATGGGCTATTCCTTATCAACATTAATGCTTCATGGCCTGCATCATAAACTGAGGGAAGAGATCAAGAGGAAAAGAAAAGGCGCCCAAGCTCCATTACACCACACAGGAGCTTGACAGACTGGGTTTGCCACTCTCCCGGGCTGAAAATCCAAAGACTGCAAGTTTGAAGGAGAACGTCACGTGATAAAATACGGTTTTCTAGAGGAAAACAGAAATAACGCTTCGGGATTGGCTAGGATGAACTATGTCTGCTTGACCAACTCCATAAAGGGAACACCTTCAATGTAATTATATAATTATATATATTTAACTATTATAAAATCTATAACATCACACACACACACACATATATATAACATAGTTTTGTAACTATTTAACATAGCATAAAATTATTTGACGTGTAACACACACACACTGAAATTATTTAACAATAATAATAATAATAATATTATAATATATTTGCATATCAATCTATATATAAATTTATCTTTTTTTTGTAAGTCAAAGTTCTATTCATTCAGCAAAAAAGGAGTACATTAGTTTCAAAATGCAGGTAGTCTCACCCCGACCAGGTTTGTTGACTACTGCGATCAACATATGACAAAGAAACAAAAGAATAGCTAGAGACACAGTCCACAACTTAGGAGGCCAAAAGCACCAGAAAACATGTAAAACAAGTAAAACACCTGTAACCATGATTAGTCATCTGAAGTAATTGAGGCAGGATTGTCCGGAGCAGTCCCTAGAGGAGGAGGAGGGCGGAAGGAACATTGGACATGCTCCTCAAAGTGCATCATCCATGACTCCAGCTTCTCCACCTTCTCTGATATCAAATTCTGGCCACGCCAGACCACCATGATCCATTCCCGAACATGAAACTGGAAGTAATGCATCTTGTTTAAAGTGGAAATGAGTGTGACATGTTCTTCATGTTGCACCCTCTCCAAAGTTTCCAAACGTTCCAACAGAGATTGAATCAAATCCCAACATGTATCCAAACAACAATTTTGTTCCACCATGCCTCCACGCCAAAGCCGTCGTGTTGTCCCTCGACTACCAATTCCTCTTCATTGTGACCTACCACCTCACTTCAAAATCTGCGGGTTGCTCCCTCCACGACTAGCCAAAGAACCACCACGACCATCGCGACCAGCCATCGAACCACCACATCCCCCACGACCCCCAGAAACTACCTAGCCCGCTCTACCAGTGGTGTGACCACCCCGACCAGAGGATGGAGATGCGTCCACTACCATTGCCACTTACAAATAAGAGCCTCGCCTTCCCGGCCTGGTAGAAATTCGTTTGGTCGGAGGGAGGGAGGAAGCATTGCGTGGCTCCAGATGCATCGCAATAGTGCTTCCTTCTCCAGGAAAAGACAAAACAAGCACACAAATACTATACCACACTTGAATTATGACTCTAGGGTGACCTCCCAACCCCACAGTAAGAGAAATACCCAGTCCAACAATGGTAACTATCGGACGCCAAGGCCCCAAACTGACGAGGAGACTATTAGCTCTGACTATGGTAACTATTGGATGCAAAGAACCCAGACTGACAAGGAGATTATTAGCCAGTGAATTGCAAACACCAACACCTCGCAAATGAAAATCTAACTAGACACCCTATGAGTTGCCCCCTCCCCACCACAAGAGACCTATATGGATACTCAAGGGATAAAACCAACAACCCTAAAGAGCCAGAAGAGAGCCAAAATCTCGAATACCCAACCACCCACTACTAATCTCATTGGTCACCTCAGTTGCAGTGAGCTGAACCCTTAGCCTTCTCCGAGAAGCCAACAACCACCCATAAGGAAAGAAAGCAGTCAATTCAATATCCCCAATGCTAAGGAAAAGGAATCGATGGTGGAATCGCCACCAGTCCCATTCAAGATGCCAAACACAAGAGTGCTCTCTGCAACCCGAGCTCTAGTCTCGACCATCAACCCACCACAATAGCCACAACATTTTCCAAAGCATATGTTCGCCACCTTCCAAATACCCATGCCGCTCATCCGCTTCCTCTCCCATCAAGGTTGATGGATGGTTCGCACGCCCAACATTAACATCCCTTGTACGAAGATCACCATGAGAGGTTGGGTTTGCTGGCCCCCGCATCATCAGCCAAGTGTCTGGCATCATCCTCCACGCATTGGGTTTATTACTATGTTTCTCAACCTCATCAGGGAATATATATATATATATATATATATATATAGATGAGGCCAAGTGGCTGGCATCCTCTTCCACGCTTTTTGTTTATTACTATGTTTCTTAACCTCATCGGGGAATATATATATATATATATATATATATATATATATATATATATTCCCCGATGAGGTTAAGAAACATAGTAATAAACTGAACACGTGGAGGATGATGCCATACACTTGGCCTATGGCTCTTTAGATATATATATAGCCATAAGATAAATCTAAATTATATATAAATCTATCTTTATAAATATCTTTATTTATACATCTAAATATTTATATTTAAGTGTTTCTAAATCTTTATCTTTAGATTTATATCTTTAAATTTGTATCTTTATATATAGGTACTTCTGGTTGAGTGTCTATCTAGTAGAATAGAACCTTTCCATATGTTGGTACAATATAATGTTTTCAGTCTAAGCACTATTCATATATAATATAGACATCAATTCTAAATTCAAATATCTTGTTTGTATGTGTTCACCACTAAATCTTAAATAACAACATCCCAATTCTGGAGTAAGGATGAAGAACACAATTGTATCCATAAATTAATGTTGGATCTATACTAGCTACTTATCAAATATTTATCTCTTAGAAAAATACTCAAATTGATTGGATTTTTATCAATTTTCTATTATTGTGAATAATCATCATATCACATAGAAGCCACCTGAACATTATAAAATGAACCAATATACCGGGAACATATGAATTCAAATTGGCTGGACACTTTTAGTGCTAATGATATTTTGTCTTTTAAGACTTTTGGTTTTCAATAAATTTTGATTTCGTGATTTGGTAACGAGTTGAGATGCTCTTTATAAAAAATAATTACTTTAGGTTTTCAATAACTTTTGATTTCGTGATTTGGTAATGAGTTGAGGGGCTCTTTATAAGAAATAATTACTTTATGTATAGAGTCTAGTAAATGATGATACATAATATCTTTTTTCAGAACGAAAAAGCATCATAATATTATATTGAGAGAATATAAGGTTCCAGATTGTACAAATAACAACATTCAGGAGCTGTAGGATCTTGATTTTGAAGATACATCCTGATGTCAAAAAATTCCAAAAAGAGCATCAGTCAAAACCATGAATATATGCGACACATACAAGACCAATTCAGATATGAAAAACTAGATCAGAGATACCGTTGGGCATCCATATATCACGACATGTTCAGACTTTAGAAGCAAGAGATGAAAAGGAAGAAAAAACCATAGAAAAGTCAGCATCCAGGAATAGAGAAATCCTGGATGAGCCAGGAATTCTCGTCGAAAATAACCTTCATGGACCAGGTCTCTGTCCCAAGAAGCAGACCCTCCTTTGACAGGCAGTCCGCTTGCTGATTTTGAGCACGGCAGATGTGTTGAATTGAGCTATCTTTCATGAGTCCCCAGTAGAACATGATCCTGTCCAACCATCCTGCTAGGTGGGGGGATCTGATGTGACTCAATCCCATGACATGATCAATCACAGATTTGGAATCACCAAAAATAGAAATAGTCTGGATATCAAAAAAGATACAAAAAGCGAGTAAACCTGCTAGGGCCCGCACCTCAGCCAAGCTATTGGTACCGCTCCCTCCATTCCATGAAAAAAAGTATTGCAGGTTCTTGTCCATTATGATGTGAACCCCACATCCACAGATATTTTGTTGTTCAGCACCATCAAAAAACGCCTTTGGAAACTCTGAGTGGAGGCATACATCCTCTGTTCTGTTGCCTTTCTTCATTTTGGGCTGCTTTTTTGGAATAGTATCATAAACAAATATGATTTGCTGCAGGATAGAACTGAGGGGGATCTTTGATTCCTCGAAAATCTTGTTGTTCCTCCATTTCCAAACACACCAAAGGACAATAATAATCATGGGCCTCCATGAGTCTTTTTGCGCACTCCACCAATCAAAAGCTGCCTGTGTAGAAACAAAAACAATGAGAGGGAAACCATAAAGATTTGCCAAGACCTGCCAGATTTGCATCGAAGATTGACATTGGAAAAACATGTGGAAATTGGATTCCTCGTGAGAATCACACATCACACATCTGCTCGGCCCGTGCCAATTCCTTTTCCTCAGATTCTCCCATGTCAAATTTTTGTTGTGGAAGACAAGCCACGAGAAGAAAATTAATTTCGGAGGGCAACCTGTCTTCCATAAGAGCGGAGGAAAAATCGAACTAAAACGAGGGGACTTTGGGCCAAACAGATCAGCGTAAATGTCTTTTACTTGAACCACCTTGTTTGCATTTGGAACTGTCCATATCAGATAGTCAACTACCCTTGTACGATGAAAGCCACAGCCTTTCAGAGATACCATGACGGATTTCCAAAGCCCAGCCAGAGAAGTCGGCATGCCGAAATCATTCGCCTCTTTCCAAAGGGGGATAGGACCTTGCCAAGCTGAAATGAGCTTGTCCCAAGTAAAAATACCAATTCTGTGGAAAAAACTAAGAAGATCCTCAGGAATGGAAATGCCCTCCCGGCCACCCATGATGGGGTCTATGCCAATAAGAATTCTGTTGCCAGATTGTAATTTCCATTTTAAATTTTTTAGAAAATATTGCTCTATTTTCCAAAAACTGAGCCAAATGGCTGATCCATATTTTGTACCAATCCTACCTTTCCTGTACCAAAATTCTATATCCCTTCCTTTCATATATTTCTTTTTGATAGAGTTGCTCCACGGCCCTTCCCCAAAGATCCCCCTCCACAAAGACTTACAAAGGAGAGCTTTACCAAAGACCCTCAGATCAAGTAATCCCCAACCTCCTAAACTCTTGGGCGAAGCTATCTTTTCCATCCTAGAAAGGTGATATTTCTTCTGTTGAGATTTACCGCCCCATATAAAATTTGCAGAGATCTTGTTCATTTTGTGTATTATACTTGCAGGGAGGAAGAAAATATGAGCCCAGTAAACAGCCAGTTGCGATAAGACAGCTTGAGTTAAAATAACTCTGCCCACCAAGGATAGGCACTTGAATTCCCAAGCCGAGATCTTTTTGTAGTACCTATCAATCATCCACTGCCAGTCCACACTAGAGTAATTGTTGGCCTTTAACTGAAAGCCCAGGTACTTTACACCATCCTTGATCGGCCTCGACTCTATTCCAAATAACTCAGAGACCCAATTCACCATTTCCATATTGGTGTCGTTGTGGAAAAGAACAGACTTAGCCTTGTTTATATGTAACCCTGTTGCGCTTTGAAATCTATTAAGGATATCATAGAGGCATGTCCACGATGCCCTGCAGAGCATAGAAAAAATAAGCACATCGTCAACAAAAAGATTGTGAGAGATGAAGTTTTTCCTGCATATCTTTACGGGCCTGCACCTATTTTCTGAGACCGCCTTGTTAATGTGAAGGCTCAGAGAGTTCATTGCCAGGATAAACAAAAGAGGAGATAGAGGGCACCCTTGACGAAGCCCTCTTTCAGCTGGAAAAAAAGGAGAGGGCATGCCATTAATGATGACTGCATAATTCACATTCTCCACGCATGCCATAATCCAGCTAATGGAGTTTGATTTCAGGCCAATTTTTGCTAATAAACATTTTATAAAACCCCAGTCCAAACAGTCGTAAGCTTTTTGTAAATCAATTTTCAGAATGGCAGCATCTGATTTCTCCGAGAGCATAGTAAACAAGCATTCCTGTGTATTGGCGACGGCATCCAATATATTCCTTCCCTTTAAAAAAGCGTGTTGATCCTTAGTAAGAAAGGTGGCCAGAGTCTCTTTTATCCTTTCAGCTATAATTTTTGTGATGATCTTGAAAGATATGTTGCATAAGGAAATCGGCCGGAAATCTTGGAATGAAACCGCCTCCACTTTTTTCGGGATAAGAGCTATTAGAGTGGAGGATGTAATCTGATGAATACTACCTGAAATTCTTGATGCTTCGACCATCCTCAACAGATCTTGCTTGATGATATCAAAGAAATGTATAAAAAATTCTATTGTCCAGCCATCCGGGCCAGGACATTTGTCCTTTTTAAAGTCCTTCAAAACACCCATAAGCTCGTCCTCTGTTATAGGCCGAAAGAGGCTCTCATTTTTTTCATCATCAAACATCTGAGGCACCAAATCGATTCCCCATAGGATGTCCTGGAAGCCGCATCCTTCCCTTCTTTTATATTGGCTTTTAAAATGATTTACAGCTTCCTTAGAGATATCTTGTTGAGTGACATAAAAGCCTCCCTGACCATCACTTATCCTCCATATGGTGTTTTTCTCACGCCTGGAATTTGCATATTTATGAAAGAACTTCGTATTCCTGTCACCCTCCTTAAGCCAGGTTACTCTACTTTTGAGCCTCCAAAAGGCTTCCTCCTGTTTCAAAATGTTCTGTTTTTTTCTTTCCAGCTCTTTTATCCTGCATCTCATGCTGAAGGAAAAGCAGTTAGCGTCCATATCCATGTGGATCTTATCCAGCTCCCTCTGTGTTTCTTGAAGAGAGGCTCTATCCCTCTGTCTTTTTTTAAATTGCCAATCTTTTACCACTTTTCTCATGGCATTTAGCTTTTCTTTGAAAGTCATAAACGGGGGAACTAAATCCTTAGCAGAAAAATCCTTCCAAGTATTAATTACGACCTCATTGAAGTCTGGGTCTTGCAGCCATGTTCTATTGAATTTAAAAGGGTACCCCTTTCCGAAACCAGTCTCCTTCCAGCAAAGATAAATTGGTCTATGGTCGGATATAAGAGCAGTCCCAATGGACGAGTATGGCATTCCCATTTTATCAATGATGCTGCCATGAACAATGAACCGATCGATCCTTTTAGCAATATACGCCTTTTCTGATCTTCCGTTATCCCACGTCGGCATCATTTTAGAAGGGGCAATGTCTACAAAATTTCTCTGCAAAAGTTCATGCTTTATGCGATCAGCAAGCGGATCTTTATTCCTGCAGTTTCCCCATCTTTCTTCAGTGCTTAGAGTTACGTTGAGATCGCCTGCAATCATCAGAGATTCTATATCAAAAATTTCTGAAGCAAATAATTTATCCCAAAAGGTGACCCTGTTCTTATAAGGGGCATAGGTATTCAAAATATTAATAGGGCAATCTTTTCCTCTGATGGATGCTGAAATGAGAATGCCGGCGAAACACTTGAACGCCCTTGCCCTGATCCAATCAGGGTCCCACAGAACCACCAGCCCTCCCGATAGACCCTTAGCCTCTGAAGCTACCATGAACCATGAGGGAAACATTTTCCTAAAATAGGCAATGGATGCATGGCTGCTATGCATCGTTTCTTGTATTAAAATGATTTTTGGCTGAGCAGAAAAAAAGAGGTCTTTTAGCGCCAAAAATTTGGGGTCTGCTCCCAGACCTCGAATGTTCATGGAAATCATAAAGGTCATTTGGAAGAATTACCAGCCACGCATGCTCTAAGAGGCTGTGTCTCTGACATGTCATAGATGGGAACCTCAGTCAGGGATAGGTTCCTTATACCACTGTCTGCTACAATTGTCCTCCCCCTAAAATGTTTGTTGCCCCCATTGTGCTTCTTTCTGACTGTTATATTCCTTGTTGAGTTTGGGCTAATAAAAGGCACTCCAGGATTACTCGGTTTATGGATAGTCAGCGGTTCCAGCTCCAAGGATTTTCTGCTTAATAGAAAGTCGAGGTCACTATCATATGGATTAACAGGAGAGGAGGTCGGGGAATTTAGAGGGGTAACAGCCGTCATTGGCTCCTTTCCATTCGAGGATAGATTCAGGGACTTTTTGGGCGACGGCGATGATGAAGAAATAAGAATGGGGTGGGATCCCACAATAAAGTCTTTAAACTGTATGGGAGGAGGGGACGGGACCGCTTTGTCGTCAATCGGCTCCGGAATAGATGGGCACTGGAAAGGCGAAGTCTTGATTTTTGAAGTGCCTACAAACTTACTCAAGCTTTCGGGTCTTGAAACTCTTTCATAAGAGGCTTCCTGATACAAATACTGCGGAGAACAAATGACATTGTTATCCATATTTTTAGAAACTTGCCCATTCACAAGTTCTGTCGGGGAGAGAGAAGCTGAAGGAGTTGGGATCTCCTTTTCGCTGAGCATGGGAGAGTCTACCCTGATCTTACGATGCAACATCCTGCTTTTTTACGACGGTTGCCGATAACAATTTTGGATAAGGTGTCCTGTTTTGTGACACGCGAAGCACCTGAAAGGGATGCCCCAAAAATCCAGTCTTTGTTTGATCTTCAAGTCTCTCCAAGCAATCTCAATATGGTCAGGGAACCCCCCCATATAGGCCTTCTCAATAAGTATCCACGCTATTCTCTTGTCCTTCGCACCCAAGCATCTTGGGTCGACATAAACGAATCTTCCAATAGAATTACCTATTTCAGCAAGCGTCTCCTTGGACCACATCTCCAGGGGCAAATTTGGGAGCTTGACCCAAATAAGGTTATTCGACGGAGTGTTTTTTAAAGGGTTATATCCTATGTACCACCTGTAGAGGGCGAGGAAGCTCTTATTGTGTACCCATGGACATTTCAGGATGGATTCTACATCACTGGCCTTTAGAAAATGGAAGCAATACCACTCTTTCATAAGATTAGAGATGATGGGTGTATATCCAATCACAGGTTTCCACTGAACCTCAAGCCACTTTCTCATCCCGGCATCGTCCATTTCTGGAAAATGCAACTTACCCACCAAGGCAAGGTCCTGTAAGCTTTCAATTCTTTCGGTCAGGTGAATGTTGTCCAATTTAATAGCAGTCGGCGGGGAGATAGTTTTGACAGGGTTGCGGGCCTTGTTGTAAATACTAGCATGCTCACGCATCAACTTTTTCTGATGGTTAACACCTCTCCTATCATCCTTCCTAGACGACTTGTCTCTATGGATACCTTTTCTCTCCCTGTCAGCAACACACATCGCCGATTTGACAACCACGTCATCGAGGGTGGATTGCCATCCACCCGACAGCGTGGCATTCTCCCATGCTTTCTCGGCCTGGATTGCAGCCCTGACCATGGCTTCTGTGGCCGACGCATCTGACCCACCCTCCATGCGCCTCCAAAAACCCCTACCTCAGGATTAGAGCCAGTACCTTAGTCCTAAATTGGATTTCCGAATCGAATTGGTGCCAGAAAATTAATCAGACTCTGACCACACTCAGAGCATAAAGCCTGGATTAAGTAAATGCCAGACGAGGGAATTTAAGTGATATTACACCAGCTCTGACACTGAGACTGATACTTAGAAGACTCGAGAGTAATGGTTCCAGGATCTGAGGCAGACACGAAAATAGAAACCACTTTTTGGTCATATATAATAACTATTGGGATAAGGGATTACAGAAGGTAATTTACTGAGGATGGGTGATCCTAGATTGTTTTTGCCTTCAAGTACAAATACACGTCATCTAAGGACACAATTCAAATCCCTATGAGATTTGAAAAACAATTCCAGATAAGGCTGAGATAATCTGGGCCCGTAAAAATTTTCCGGTCCAGAAAAAGTTGAGGCATCGGTTGATGGACAGGGCTACTGGTAGCAAGCCATGACAATTCCAAGTTCTACAGAGGAAGAGAGTTCCAGCTTTGGATTGAAACTCGAGAAGAATACCAACTCCCTGATTTTGTTAACTGGTGGACGACTCTTGACACACTAAGCAGCAGCAATAAATTTCAACGATACACCACCACCCTCCTATTTTGAAACGTATGTCTGAGCACGGTTTATGAATTACTATGAACTTCTTCAGGTTGCGAAAGATTGCCCAGACCATAGTGACATTTATCAGACCAGATCTTAGAAATTTTAAGGAGCATGCTAAAAGAAATTTATACTTAATTCCCTCCCATCTCTGGACTTAAAGATTTATAGCAGTCATAATTTAGATGCCTCTCCGAAACACAAAGGCTTATACAATCTTAAACTAATACTAAGAGCTACTTCCATAAACGAAAAGATACAGAAGCATAAAAACACAAACTGAGAGGGATTGATACCAACTGACCTCTTGCTAGGCGCTTGTCGAGGGGAGAGCGACCGTTTACCTCCAGCAGAACCAAAAACCAGTTGAATTGAAACACAGAGTGTTAACCACCAATAAAGGGAAGAGAAAAGATATTCAAAGAAAAGCAACTCCGCTCCCTGTGGGGACGAGAAACTCAGAGGCATGCCTAAACCGTCACCCTTTCCATAGGGCTATTAATATAGTGGGTTTATGAATGATAGCTCAGTGGAGAGGGAAGAGTTCGTGTCAATATGATAGTTGTCATGGGTGGCTATGGGCTGAAATCGTCAGGTGTCAACGCGACAAGCAGAGGGCATGCATGGGGATTCAGAGAAGACAAAACAGCTATGAAGTAGGGAAGGAACGAGTGCAGAGCATGTATTGGATCCTCGGACTTACCTGCTCATCAAGGATTGGAGCGTCTGAGCAGATCTAAGGCATTCTGGTTGGTTGCTTTAAGCATACTTCTCCTCTTGGCACGCGCCCTCCCATCAAGAATTTCTGGTACATAAATGTATAGAGATTTGGAAAAGTAAACAAAACCAGAGATCCAAGTTCCTCTCACCATACAACTATACATAATATCTATATGCTTGGATCACTGGTGAAATATAAAATTTTAAAAGAATTTAATGTAATTCTGATTATCACAAATTAAATCTATTTATATATATATATAATATTATGTATTTTAGAAAGATAAATTCATATAACACAAATTAAATCTAAATATAAATTAATTTAATTTATGGAACCACGTGGATAGTGATGTCACCCCAGCAAAAAGGGTCGTTGTTTTCACCTTGGTGCTTTGTCGGCAACGATTTCTGGTTGAGATGGGTACAATCCCACTGCGATTTAATCCGGCGGATGAGAGGGCAGTGGTGGGCCCACCTGCATAGCTGTAAAGGAGGTGGAACCTTGATGAGGTAATGGAACCAAGGTTGGGTTGGAGAAGGCCCTCTAACATGCATGCATTGTGGACCCGAAGACTAATCAGTTGGTGGATATATATAAAAATTTATATATAGTTATCTTTATTTATTTATATATATATATATATATATATATATATTTCTATATATATATTTCTATATATAGTCCCCTAAATCTAAAGATAGATTTATATATAACCTCACGATAAATCTAAATCCAACTAATTTTTAAATTATTTATATATTTATAATGACAAATTTATATTTATATTTACCTAAAGATAGATTTATATCACAAGATAAATCTAAAACCATCTTTATATAAAGACAAATTTATGTATTTAAAAATATATATATAGATTTAATTTGTGATGGTATATATAAATATAGATAAGATTAAATTTAAATCTATATATAAATCTATCTCTATATAAAGATCTAAATCTATCATTATATATAAAGATAAATTTTTATATAGATTTATTTATAATATTAACGTGATAATCTTTCTCTTAAAAACATGCAAGATGGTTTACCTATGTGTTTGGTGTTAACTTGGAAACGGACAATTAGAATAATTAACATTGACTTTAACTATTATCATTTAACATCCAATAAATTAAATTGTTTTTATGTTCATTTTTGCAAAGTCATGGTATTCTAGGTTTGATGTAGTGTTACAAACTTATATGAATTTTTAAAATCAATTCTTATGCATTCATTACCAACCAGCACAATCATAAATCTCAGCTTGTCATGTTAGATGTTTTTCGTTGAGAGTCTATCTAGTATAATAGAACTTTTCTATTAACTTTTCTATATGCTAGCACAATATGGTGTTGTCAGTCTAAGCATTATTTATATATAAATCTATATTCAAATTCAAATTCAAATTCAAATCTATATATAAATCTATTTGTATAGATTTACATATAGTCACGTGTATTATATGTACATATATATAATCCAAATATCTATATAAATATATCTTTATATATAAATAGATTTATACATTTATATAGATAAATATATATCCAAGATAAATCTAAATCTATATATATAGTGATACAATTTTAAATATGATAATAATATAAATAAATAAATAAATTAAGATATATACGATAATAATATTGTTATATAATATTATAAAATAAGATATTTAAGATCAAAAAAATAATATAAGATAAATAATCTTCTCTATCATTATAAATATATTTATCTTATATATTATATTATCTTATATTATTAATTATTTTATAATATTATATAATGATATTATTATATTATATATCTTATATCTTATTTTTTTTATATATAATAATAAGATAATAATAATATAAGATAAAATTTATTATAAGATAAAATTTATCTTATATTATCTTATAAGATAATATAAGATAATATAATAAGATAATATAATAATAATAATACTCACTTTCCTAGCCTTTTACAATGTCAAAATTATAGTGAGCTCGGGAGGCTTCTTTCCAAGCTTTTTGAGCATAGGAATAAAATCTTAAATCAAAATAAATAATTTGTTTCTTTAGGTCTGATAGACCAATGTTTGGTCTCAGTTAACCATCATTATAATGATAATAAGATTATATTATTACTAGTATAACCACATTAAAATATTAATGTGGTCGATATAGTCAAACACTTTATAAATATAACAAAAAAGTTATCACAACATGAAGAATGGTTTCTTTCCAAGCTTTTTGAGCATAGGAATAAAATCTTAAATCAAAATAAATAATTTGTTTCTTTAGGTCCGATAGACCAATGTTTGGTCTCAGCGGACGTTAACCATCATCATAATGATAATAAGATTATATTATTACTAGTACAACCACATTAAAATATTAATGTGGTCGATATAGTCAAAAACTTTATAAATATAACAAAAAAATTATCACAACATGAAGAATGGTTTACCAATGTACACATTTACCTCATTAATCATGTATAAAAAGATCCTAGTCTAATTAGAATATGAACTTATTAGAATTGGAATAATCTCAAATCCCCAAATTGGTGGGTGGGGAGCCATGTGGCAAGAATCTATTTAATTTGAGAAAAATATAAAATTACACATCTTATCGTAAAATGGACTATTTTGCTAAATAAATTTTGCTTATATCTTAATTTCCCCATCTAATTAGAATATGAACTTATTGGAATTGAAATAATATCAAATCCCTAGGAAATTGGTGGATAGGGATCCACATGTTACGAATCTAATTTTTTAAATTTATTAAAAGTCAATTCAACCTAACAAACTTTGTAACACACTTCAACTATAGATAAGCATATTCCCTTGAGAATCAATCTAGGCAGCTAATTAAAAAAAAATCAACATATGTATCATATTAAAATAAATTTAAAAGATATTTATTCATATTTATAACCATAAAATTAATAAGCATATAAAAATTTAATCATTTTAATTAATAAACATATAAATGGAAATGATAATAATTTTATAGATATAGAAATGTAAAATAACATTTAAATAATAACTATATACTAAGATTTATTTTATCATATAAACTAGTACAACCACATTAAAAATATTAATTTTAATGTGGTTGATATAGTCTAAAGCTTTATAAATATAACAAAAAAATTTATTGCAACATGAAGAATGTATTACCAATGTACACATTTACCTAATTAACCATGTATAAAAAGGTTATGGGTCGACTTTAACTTGAAAAAAAAAATAAAAAAATTACACATCTTATTGTAAAATGGACCATTTTGCTAAATAAATTTTGCTTATATATTAGAATTTGAATAATCTCAAATCCCTAGGAAATTGGTGGGCTGGAACCATGTGGTAAAAATCTAATTTAATTTGAAAAAAAAAAAAAAAATTACACATCTTATTGTAAAATGAACCATTTTGCTAAATGAAATTTTCCTATATATTAATTTCCCCATCTAATTGGAATATGAACTTATTAGAATCAGAAATCCCTAGGAAATTGGTGGGCAGGGAGCCATGTGGCACGAATATAATTTTTTTAATTTATTAAAAGTCAATGCAACCTATCAAACTCTATAACACACTACAACCATTGATGAGCATTAAGACTAAGCATATGTTGAGCATAGTCCCATGAGAATCAATCTTCGTTGTAAATTAAAAAATAAAAATAAAAAAAGTCAACGGATCCTCATCCACCTTAACTTGAAATAAGAAACCTTAGACAATTATATTATTATTATAATGACTTAATTATATTATTATTATATTATTATAATATAACTTATATTTATAATAATAATATAAGATATAATTATATAGAAGATAATTAGAGCAATTAAGGTCTGCGGTGCTTATGATTTAGATGTGAATCGAGTTTGTGGTACTCATGATTTAGATGTGAATCAGGTCGGCGGTGCTCATGATTTAGATGTGAATCGGGTCTGCGGTGCTCATATATTTTTTGGGTATAATTTCTGACGCACTGAGTCTCCTCGGCATTATCTCTGAGACAACGAGTCCTCTTGACATCATTTTTGAGACAGCAAATCCTTCTGGGCTATATTTCTGTGTCAACGAGTTCTTTTGGGCATGATTTCTTGTACATCAAGTTCTTTCCTGACACAAAAATTCCTTCCGAACACCATTTATGTGATAGCGAGGTCTTTAGTGGCTGCGGTTTTGATACAAACCAGTGTGTTAGGGCTGCAGTGGTTTTTGAACTAGTACTGTGGACGACACCCTTCGGTGGATCAAAACGTTTGTTGTGGAAGTCTAGAGCACTCGCGGGAAGAGGTTTTGTGACGCAGATTTTTGTTGAAGCTCATAACCTTGTCACAGGTTATCTGAAATCACTGGAATCGATCCAATCTGGCCTGCGGGTTGTGGTTCCGAGGCACGTGCAGTCTGCGGTACGATTTTTTTCCAATCTTTGCGGTCTCAACCATTCATCTTTCCAGATCCAATCCAACCTGTGGTTCGATCCAATCTGGGGCACGTGCGGTCTGTGGTCTGGTTTGCTGATATCAGGTGCACACATTCCTTATCTTTTACTAATACATATATGCTCATATATTTTCAAGTATGAATAATTCACCACAACTACCAAACATTACCAAAGGTAGACCTAACATAGTTACTCTATAAAGCCTTTATGAGTATATAGAGTCTTTAGAGAAACGTAGAGAAGAAAGAGAAGTCAAGCTACAAACATGTTTTATTACTAACATGAAAAGCACCAACATTTAAAAAAACCATCCACACTTAATTCATTAGAAAATTTAAAGTGTAAAAACCAAGCCCTCTAAACAAAAAGGATTGATACTCATCAACACTTTTGAAAATCAAGATGAAAATCATTAACAAAAAAAAAAATATGTTCACACTTGATACATAAAAAAATTTAAAGTGTCAAAAATAAGCCCTCTAAAAGAATGTGTTGATGTTGCATCAACACTTTTCAAAATCAGCATGAAAATCACTAACATTTAAAAAAATGTGTTGATGTTGCATCAACACTTTTCAAAATCAGCATGAAAATCACTAACATCGAAAAAAAATGTTCATACTTGATACATAAGAAAATTTAAAGTGCCAAAAATATGCTCCAAAAAAAAATGTATTCGGGCATCACCACTTTTCAAAATCGGGTGATTTTTTACCTCAAAAAAAGCGGGTACCAATTCACGTTCTCGTTTGATTGGTAACTATGTTACATCCACAAGATTTTCAATCAAACGGTCAAGCAAGGGTTCCCTAAACCATGGACTCAGAGCCTCATTATCCCTATTTTTAAAAGTGGGGGTACAAATAAGCCCTCTCATTATCAGACAATTATGATCAGCCCTCTCTTAGCCAAGTTATATAGTATTATTTTGGAAAAGAAGTTGAGCATATGGCTTGAAAGTGAAGGTAAGCAAACTAAAGTCCAAGCGGGTTTTAGAAGGCAACACTCAACAACAGACCACCTCGTTACGCTTAGGATCATTGTGGAGGAATGTCGCAATGTTAAATCAAATCTCTTATGTTGCTTTGTGGACTTTAGAAAGGCTTTCGATACGATTCCTAAAAACTACCTATGGAATAGATTAGAAGAGCTAAAGGTTCCTTTCGAGTTGAGAGTTGCCGCTATAAGATTATACGAGAATATAATTGCCAAGTTAAAGAGCAATGAGGGTGGTTGAAAGATATTAAGTGTAATATCGGAGTTAAACAAGGTTGCCCCCTCTCCCCACCTTATTTGGCATTTACATCAACAAGCTAGAAGGTTGTTTAAAGGAAGCAGGTTGTGTTGGCACAATCTTAGCTGGGATAGTCATCATCCTTCTTCTCTATGCTGGCGATATTGTTCTTCTCACAAGGTGCCCTTCTGATCTTGATAAGCAACTTAGACTTCTTAAGGATTTTTGCTCTACCATGGGTATGACTGTCAACACTGATAAAACAAAAGTTATGATTATCGAATCCAAGAAGGACACTTACGCTAATTTTATGTATGACAATAGTAACTTGGAGGAAGTGTCTTCTTACAAGTACTTAGGAATTGATATTCATCACAAGCTCAACTGGAACTATAGCATTGAGAAAAGGATTAATGGGAGGTGGAAAGCTTATTTTGGTCTTGAAAATATTTGTAAAACGGCAAACCTCGTAATGTGGGATAGAAAGAATTTCCTCTTTGAAACTCTAGTCACTCTTGTTATCTTATATGGATGTGAGGTTTTCGGTTGTAGCATCTCTAGAGAATCCTGGAGAAATATTGAGCAAATCTAGAAGCGTTTTATAACGTATAACCTCAAAACTAAAAGCAATACACCCTATCATATTCTCCTTATAGAAGTGGTCTTTCTCCTATTGAGAGCCTAGCTATGACTAGGTTTCTGTTGTACAAGCACAAACTCAATAACATAGGAGACCATATACTTCCTAAGCTAGCTTTACATTCTAGCCAAAACCACTTAAGGCTCAAATGAGGTTGGTATAAAGTCACCAAGGCCTGGTTAAACCATTGAGAGATCAACAATAATGTTGTATTGCAAAACATTAATAACATTAAAAATATTGTTACTTCTAAGTTCAAAGAAAAATGTGGTGTGAGAAAGATTTAGCAGCTAAAAGAAAATTAAGATATTATAAGGAGGTCATCAACCCCACCCTAGAAGATCAAAAGTATCTCTCTATTTTAACTAGCTCAAAGAAGAAAATTAATATAGCCAAGATTAGAACGAATTCTCATGAGCTCCATAGTGAAACGGGTCATTGAGCAGTTCCTAAAACACCATGGATGGAAAGGATCTGCCATCTCTGTGAGAATATGAACATCGAGGATGAAAATCACTTCCTCTTAGAGTGCCCCGCGTACAACCACATTAGATCTCAGTTTCATAATCTTTGTTGCAACACTGACATTCCTAGCCTTTTACGATGTCAAAATTATAGTGAGCTCGGGAGGCTTCTCTCCAAGCTTTTTGAGCATAGGAATAAAATCTTAAATCAAACTAAATAATTCATTTATTTAGGTCCGATAGACCAAAGTTTGGTCTCAGTGGACGTTAACCATCATCATCATCATAAAAAATAAGATTATATATATATATAGATAGATAGATAGATTTATAAAAAATATAAGATTATATAATCTTATATCTTAATATTTAATATATAAAATTAATAAGATTAAGATAAAGATATATAAGATAAAATTATTTCAAAAAATATATAAGATTATATATATATATCTTATATTATTAATCTTATTATTATATAAGATATAGAAGATAATAATATAAGATTAATAAGGTAAGATAATAAAATTATATAATCTTAAATACATAAGATAATAAGATTAATTAGACAATACCATATAATACTAGCTCAACCACATTTAATTAATTAAATATGGTTGATATACCCCAAAGGTTTCATTTGTATCTATCACACAAGCCATTGATAATACATAATAATAAAAATAAGATTACAAAAAAAATATTATTATTATTATTATAAATAATAAAAATAATTAATTTTTAGTATTGTTACTAAAAATATATAAGAAAAAACTTTTGGTAGAAATCACATCTTAGAATTTTTGCCAACGTGTTTCGAACCATCGATGAAGAGGTAGAACTAGGTAACATCTTAAATAGAGAGCAATGTAGAAACCCCAGTTTAGATAATTGTTATAAAAACGACTAGTTTATAATTAATATATTTTATTATTTTTTGTCAATAATAAACGGCTAGTATATATATAACATTAATTATTAGTAATAGGTTAAATATTTGTCTAGAAATAGAATCAAATAAATCAAAATCAAACTTTAAATAAGGAGCGAGGTCAAAGTGAATAAAATAAATCAAGATCCTATTATTAAATACAGGAGTCAAGGCCCTATAATAACTAAAAAAAATTATTAAATTAATGAGAAGATAGTCTAAATCGAACAAAAAAATCAAATTAAAATTATAAATAAAGAATGACTAAGAAATGAAGTCAACTATAAAATAAGGCGCCAAGGTCATAAATATAATTCAAGAAATTAATAACCTAAACAAAGTCTAACAAAAATATAAGTTAAGAAAGATCAAGACAATAAATATATACTTAAACAAGGAGGAAAAAACCAAGCCCCAAGGGTTAGCTCAACCAGTTGAATCCTTGTTGTTAAGTGCCTCGCCGATCGGGAGGTCACAGGGTCAATTATCCTTGATGCCCTTGGGGTTAGGCCCTGATTGTCTGGCCGACGGGATTTGATTCCCTTCAAGGTTGGTCTGCTGAGATGTGAAAAAAAAATCAAACAAACAAAAACAAAAAACAAAACATTGGGAAATAGGTAAAAAACAACATATAATAAAAATATAAAAATCATAAAAAAGATAAAAATTAAGAAGAAAGGACAAGGACCCAACTTCTGCTAATATTCTAACCATAGTCCCTATTCAAATTATTGGGCCTTTTTTCGATTTCTAAGGCCTCCTTGAATTTTCGATGGTGGAAATGATTAATCTTGGCAATGACTTGGGCATCCTCAATGCATATGTGATGCTTAGATTTATCGTCATGCTCAGCCAAAGTAGAGGAGCGGGTCCTACCATTTTTAATATCTGTGACATCCTCACGAATCCTTTCATTCATCGAATGACTGGTCTCACCTATGTAGGGAGTCCCACAAGAGCAAGGATAACATAAACACCTTTCATATTTTTAGGGTCCACCAGGTCTTTGACGGATCTTAGGGAACTTCGGATGGTATCGAGAGGCCTAAAGCTTGAGGAAACATCATGTTTCCTTAAGATCTTCACAATATTGTCAGTGGTCCCTTGGATAAAAGGGAGATGAATGACAGAAAATCAATCTTTAGGATCTTTTTTTAGCCCTAGGACCTTTTTCGACTTTAAGGAAATCATTAGTGCATTGGTGTCTATTGTACCCATCATTAATGAAACCCCTCTAGAGGTGCACTTTCTCTTCATTAAAATGGTTACCATCAGAAACTCTTAAATCTCTAGTTGTTAAAGTGTTGAGAACACCAAGATTTTGGGTTGGGAAATGATGAGATTTAGCATGAAGATATTGCTTTGCGTGAGTTTTCTTTTGATAGACCTGATGGGAAAATGAGTCATCCTCATTCCTTGAAAGGAGGACTTCAAGGAATGGAATCTACCATTGCTTTCATATTCCATGGTAAACTTTATGGAACTCGACTGATTGTTAAGATGAAGGAAGAAAAGGTCCAACTCTTCCTTACCATGGGACCAAATGACACAAGTGTCATCCACAAACCTCTTCCACAATTTAGGCAGAAGACGAGAAGAGGCTAAGGTTTTATATTCAAAATTCTCCATGAATAGATTAGCCACTAGAGGGGAGAGGGGGGAACCCATGGCGACACCACAAATGGCTAATCTATTCATGGAGGATTTTGAATCTAAAACCTTAGCCTCTTCTCGTCTTCTGCCTAAATTGTGGAAGAGGTTTTTGGATGACACTTATGTCATCTGGTCCTGTGGTAAGGAAGAGTTGGACCTTTTCTTCCTTCATCTTAACAATAAGTCGAGTTCCATTAAGTTTACCATGGAATATGAAATCAATGGTAGTCTGCCCTTCGTTGATGTCCTCCTTTCAAGGAACGAGGATGGTTCATTTTCCCATCAGGTATATCAAAAGGAAACTTACACTGAGCAATATCTTCATG
Source organism: Pinus tabuliformis (assembly GCA_031772625.1). NCBI lineage: Eukaryota > Viridiplantae > Streptophyta > Pinopsida > Pinales > Pinaceae > Pinus > Pinus tabuliformis. The sequence goes on along the minus strand of CM062805.1, from coordinate 1,131,223,683 downwards.
CTAAATCTCATCATTTCCCAGCTCAAAAGCTCGGTGTTCTCAACACTTTAGAAATTAGAGCTTTAAGAGTTTCGGATGGTAACCATCTTAATGAATAGAAAGTGCACCCACAGAGGGTTTTCATTAATAATGGATATATTAGACACAAATGCACTAAGGCTTTCCTCAAAGCCGAAAAAGGTACTAGGGCTAAAAAAGATCCCAAAGATCAATTTCCCATCGTTCATCTCCCTTTTATCTAAGGGACCAATGACAAGATTGTGAATATCTTAAGGAAACATACGGTTCCCTCAACCTTTAGGCCTCTCAATACTATCCCAAGTTCCCTAAGATCCATCAAATACCCGGTGGACCCTAAAAATATGAAAGGTGTTTATCGTTCGATTAATCAAAGGATTCCTGAGCATGTCATGGATATTAAACATGGTAGGACCCACTCATTTGCTTTGGCTAAGCATGCTGATAAATCTAAACATAACATACGCATTGAGGATGCCTAAGTCATTGCTAGGATTAGTCATTTCCACCATCAAAAATTCAGGGAGGCCTTAGAAATCGAAAAGAGGCCCAATAATTTGAAAAGGCATGATGGTTGGAATATTAGCAGAAGTTGGGTCCCCACCCTTTCTTTTTAATTTTTATCTTCTTTATGATTTTTATATTTTTATGTATATGTTGTTTTTTACCTATTTCCCAATGTTCTTTGGGTTGGTTTTTTCCTCCTTGTTTAAGTATATATTTATTGTCTTGATATTTCTTAACATAAATTTTTGTTAGACTTTGTTTAGGTTATTAATTTCTTAAATTATATTTAGAACCTTGGCCCCCTATTTTATAGTTGACTTTATTTCTTAGTCTTTCTTTATTTATAATTTTAATTTGATTTTTTTTCGATTTAGGCTATTTTCTCATTAATTTAATAAAAAAATTAGTCATTATAGGGTCTTGACTCCTTTATTTAATAATAGGATCTTGATTTCTTTTATTATTTTTTACCTAGCTCCTTATTTAAAGTTTGACTTTGATTTATTTGATTCTTTTTCTAGACAAATTTAACCTATTACTAATAATTAATGTTATATATATATTAGTTGTTTATTATTGACCAAAAATAATAAAATATATTATTTATAATCTAGCCGTTATCTAAACTGGCATCTCTACATTGCTCTCTATTTAAGCTTTTGCCTAGATCTACCTCTTCATCTTGTCTTGACGATGAACCATACTGGATGGTTCGAAACACAACGGCAAAAATTCTAAGATGTGATTTCTACTGAAAGTTTTTTCTTAATTCAATATGGATCACAAAAGCCTAGATTCACTAAAATTATTTATTAATTAATAATGAATAATGAATATTAAATAATCAATTTATTTATATTAAAAAAAAAAAAAACATAATAATAATTATTTAATTCATTTTTTTTATATAATAAATAATAGATTAATAAATTTCAAAACCCATGGGATTAATATTATAAATGTAAGCAATTATTAATATCATAAAACCAAGGTATCAATAAACCCAAGGATACAACCATTTGTCACAATGTGATGTTGGATAATGGATGACCATCACTGACCATGGTTGATCTCTATATTGAGACAATCTTTGTCACAATGAGACATTGGGCCATGGTTGACCATAGATGACCATGGTTGTGACAATGTAACGTTAGAATAACAGACAACCTTTGTCACAATGTGACCATGGTTATTGGCTTATTTATATTATAAACCTAATGAATAATATTATACCCTATGAATATGTACCCTAAGATTGATAAACCCAAGGGATTAAAACCTCTAGGTATTATAAACCCAAGGAAATAAAATTAAACCCGATGGATTAATATTATAAACCCTAAAATAAACATGCTTGACCATGGTTGACCACAATTGATTTTCATATTGACACAATCTTTGTCACAATGCAACATTGGACTATGGTTGACCATGATTGATTTTTATAATGAGACAACCTTTATCACAATGCGACGTTGAGCAATGGTTGACCATCGTTGACCATGGTTGATCTCCATATTAAGACAATCTTTGTCACAATGTAATGTTGGACCATGGATGAACATGGTTGTCACAATGTGACCATGGTTGAGACAACCTTTGTCACAATGCGACGTTAGAACATGGTTGACTATAGTTGATTTTCATATCGAGACAATATTTGTCACAATGTGACATTGGCTGATTTTCATATTGAGAAAATATTTGTCACAATGTGACATTGAACTATGGTTATAAACCCAAGGGATTTATATGAAACCAAAGATTTATATTATAAACCATATGAATAATATTGCACCCTAGGAAAATGAACTCTTAAATTAAAAACCCAATGGATTAATATGTTAAACCGTAGGGAATAATAAACCGAACGGATTATACTAAAACCAAAGGCATTTTAAACCCAAGAGATTAATATTATAAACCCTAGGTATATAAACCCTAAGATCAATACTATAAACCCTAAAATAAAAATGGTTGACCATGTTTTACCATGGTTGGTTTTCATGTTGACCATGGTACACCATGGTTATAAACCCAAGGGATTTATATGAAACCAAAGATTTATATTATAAACCATATGAATAATATTGCACCCTAGGAAAATGAACTCTTAAATTAATAAACCCAATAGATTAATATGTTAAACTGTAGGGAATAATAAACTGAACGGATTATACTAAAATCAAAGGCATTTTAAACCCAAGAGATTAATATTATAAACCCTAGGTATATAAACCCTAAAATAAAAATGGTTGACCATGTTTTACCATGGTTGATTTTCATGTTGACCATGGTACGCCATGGTTATAAACCCAAGGGATTTATATGAAACCAAATATTTATATTATAAACCATATGAATAATATTGCACCCTAGAAAAATGAACCCTTAAATCAATAAACCCAATGGATTAATATGATAAACCGTAGGGAATAATAAACCAAACGGATTGTACTAAAACCAAAGGCATTTTAAACCCAAGTGAGTAATATTAAACCCAAGGGATAAACCCAAGAGATTAATATTATAAACCCTAGGTATATAAACCCTAAGATAAATACTATAAACCCTAAAATAAAAATGGATGACCATGTTTTACCATGGTTGATTTTCATATTGAGTCAATCTTTGTCACAATGTGACATTTAACCATGGTTGATTTTCATATTGATGCAATATTTTTCATAATTTGACATTGGACCATGGTTGACCATGATTATAAATCTAAGAGATTTATATTAAACCCTAGGATTAATATTATAAACCTAATGAATAATATTATACCCTAGGAATATGAACCCTAAGATTGATAAACCTAAGGGACTGATATTATAAACCCAAGGGATTAATTCTAAAACCCCAAGGAAATAATATTAAACCCAAGGGATTAATATTATAAACCCAAGGTATATAAACTCTAAGATAAACATTATAAACTCAAGGGAATAATAAACCCAAAGGATTAATACTTAAAAACCAAGGGATTATAAAATCAAGAAACCCAAGAGATAAAGATTATAAACCCAAGGTATATAAACCATAAGATAAATATTATCAACCTTAAAATAGACATGGTTGACCACGGTTGATTTTCATATTGACACAATATTTGTACAATCTGACGTTGGATTATGGTTGACCATGATCATTTCCATATTGAGATAACCTTTGTCACAATGTGACGTTGCAAAATGGTTGACCATGGTAGATTTTCATATTGAGACAATCTTTGTCACGATGCGAGGTTGGAGCATGGTTGACAATGGATGACCATGGTTTTTACAATGTGACATTAGACAAAGAGACAATCATTGTGACAATGTGACCATGGTTATTGACCATTATTGACCATGGTTCACCATGGTTGATTTTCATATTGAGACAATCTTCGTCACAAAGTGACATTCAAACATGGTTGACCATGGTTGATTTTTATGGTGAGATAGTCTTTATCACAATGTGACATCGAACCGTGGTTGACCATGGTTATCATAATGTGACATTGGACGAAGAGACGATATTCATCACAATGTGACCATAATTATTGACCATGGTTGATTTTCATATTAAGACAATATTGTTTGACCATCGTTGACGATGGTTGATTTCCACACTGACACAATCTTTGTCGCAATGCGAAATTGAACCATAGATGACCATGATTGATTAAAAACCCAAAGGATTTATATTAAACCCTAGGCACTAATAATCACAAGGGATAATAAATTTATAAACCCAAGCCACTAATAATTTTTTTTTATAAATTATAAATAAATTTTTTTATAATAATTAACATTAACGCTAATAGTAATGTTAATATATTAACGTAAACATGGTTAACTTAATGTTTAATGTTATCTAATATTTAGAATTATAAATTATGTATAATTAAATTATTAAACAATTATGTTATTAATGTTCATTAAAATTATTAATATTATAATTAATGAAATATTGTTATTTATTTATAACATAAAATTATTTATTTATTTATTCAGTTCCGACTAAAATGGTTATTATAAAGTTATATCATGCATATGCATGAGATGATACAAAACTTATTTACTCCTAGCTTTATTACCGTAATGAAAAATGATCTATCGAGATGTTTCTCGAAGGCCTATTGGTCTCCAATAGCCGTGAATGGGGTAGGGGTTAGGTGGTTCCCCTAATACCGTCGATTTGGAGATGATTGATCTAATGGTTTGAACTCTTTGGGAACTAGTTACAATACCAATCACTCAAGCCTCACTGCTTGGTTGTGCCATTTGCGCCTCACTGGTTGCAAGAAAATGGCTCGAAAACACTATGGAACCCTAATCGTTGCTTCTCCTATACATGTATGTAATTTTACATCTCTTGCACCTAACGAGACACTTCTTAAGTCCGCTACGTTACCCACCTTATAACTTGCCTCAATTTCATGTATGTATTGTTTCAACAGAGGTTTATTCCTCATGTTGTAGTGTTCTACAAGAACCTAAGTCCACCAGGAACAAGGTATAGTCTTGCATACTCCATTATGGTCGTCACTTAAGGATTATCATTATATGTTATCATTTTTTTCTTCATGGTAATATTGATCAAATGGTTTGAATTCAAAGGGGGTCTCTACAACATATTAAGGTGATAAATTTTTCATGTATTGTTTCTCCTTATAAGCCTTATGCCTGCATATTTGCCCTAAGCACAATAACCCTTTCTTTTTCTTGCTAAATGTGTGATCCAATATCTTTTGCTTATATATGTGTTAAAGAATTACATGCATAAATTGTAGCTTAACATAGAAATTTAATGTGCACATGAGAGAAGAGGAGAAACACATAAAGCATGAAAGAAGACAACAAGACTTGATAACAGAGTACGTCCGACTTGGACTACGTCTATGGGCCTTGCTCGATCAATGGGGAGGCCTTCATTCATTAAGTGGCATGAGAAAGAAGAGTATAAGCAGCAGTTACAAAAAAGGGAGTTTTATACCTTCATACTGAAAATTGGCAATCTGTCTCGAACTGCGTGCACTGCCTCCTCTGCCCTGAGCACATTGATAAATTGTGTGTTAAATAGAAAATGTGTTGATATATTTCGCAAGAAATCCGTTGGCAAGTTGGTTTGAGATTTGTTTAATACATAGGAGGTCAGGCGGTCAAACCTCGCCTCCTCTTTTTACACACTAAATCTTTTATTTTAAAATGGGTCGGGCTGGGCCCGCCTTGGGAAGCCCGCCCACCCCACCTCTGTCGATTCCGTGCAATTCTTTTTTTAAGTGGCTAGTTGCATGTTTAGGGATTGGGTCCGTGCCCCAAGGGTTGGCCCTACCCAAAACTCTGTCATTGTTTTATGTTGTTTTAACAGTTTCATGGAGGGGCCGGGGGTCGTGGCCCTCCCCTCCACCAATATATCATATATATTATGCGGATAAGAGTGGGGGTGGCAGGGTTGGTAGGCCGCCACCCTTTTTTTTATATTTTTTTTGTTTAATAAAACGATATTCCATTTTTGAAAAATCAGATTTTTGACCGAAGGAGTCGTTTTAACCAGGCGACAATTTCGCCTGGAATCTGGTGTTGGCATTATGGTTCAAGTGTTGTCCTTGATGGCAACTCACTCAGTGGATGGTACAGGTGCTCAAAGGTTAGTACAGGTGATGGCAACTCAATCAGAAGACAGATCTCAGTACAGCATGGCAAGAAAGCTCATACACGCTCTTTCGTTAAGCCCAAGTCGCGTGTACACGCAAGTTAGATTCAGAAAAAGCGCGTGTATGTGGAAAGGTTCCTTTGGTTCATGGTGGTTAGACCTTGGAAGTTGTGCCTATGATTTCGGACCATTATGTCTCGACGGGCGTGTCGATCCCTAGTTTTAAAGTTGATGGTATTGTGTTACTATGGTTTTGGCTCTTGGTATTGAGAAAGGCCTAAGGCTATATAAGGAGAAGAAGATCATTAGGCAAAGATCATCTTTCGACAAGGCATGAATATCTAAGAGAGAAAGAGATCTGATATGCAGGTTCTGAGTTGGTTGATCTGAGCTAAGGAGAGATCTCATTGGTTGATGGAGAACTAGATCTAAGGAGAGATCGGGATCAAATGGTTTGAAATGCACTATCATGATATGGTTGATTATGCGTATTTCTAGATCTGCATATTGTCGCAATATTACGTTCTGAGTCTAACTAATATCTGGTACAGCTGCAAATTGAGAAAGTTTATTTTTAGATCTGTACGCAGGTTGGCTTCGGTAAAAGCGCGTGTATACGCGGTTTCTGCTCATTAAAGTAGCGTATATCTTTTGAAGCTTGATTTGAGTTTACAGTGGGGTCTGACTGTTATTACAGAGTTCTGTAGTCTGCTCTGTGTTCTGGTAACTGGTGATTGACAGGGTTCAGTGGTTCAGTGATTCAAAGTTGGGTTGTTTTATGCTTCAATGATCTGTTGTGAAAATTGAATGAATTGTGGTCTTCAGATTGTAATGTTGTGCTTCAGGTATATCCAATTCTGAAAATGTATGAAAAGTGATACCTGGAAGAAGGAAGATTGTAGGTCAGCACCTACGTACTAGTATCTTGGCTAGTACAAAAGAAAAAGGGGGTTGGAGCTCCCTTCCAAGGAAGTTTGGAGAACGAGAGAAGGTTGAATCCTTCTGCAGGTTGTAGCCTGCGTACTGGTATAAGGCTGCACCAGTACAAAAGATTGTAAACTGAAGTTTCATATTAAGAAAGATAGAGACAACTTGCAGCAGGTGGTTTTCACCCACATTGGGTTTCCACCTTATATCTTGGTGTTCATGTGTGTGGCTTTTTATCTGTTCTGTTATACTGCACATGTTTACTGTTAATATGATGAATAATGTCCTGATGCACTTAATTGAAGAATAAGCCAACTAAATTGTGAGTTTTCTGCTTATACGCTGTTTTACTTCGTCACAGTAGCGTGTACACGCTGGTTCACTTAACTGAAGTAGCGTATATGTTTTTGGGCATTTGAAAAGTTTGATTAATCTGATAATACTGATTCACCCCCCCTCTCAGTATTATTTCCAACATCTGGCCAGAGTTGGTCGGATTCCATCCATCATAAAAGTTCAAATTGCGTCTTTTTTAATCCTACCTAGTCAAAAAGTCAACCCATCTTTGACTGCCTATATCTCCTTCATCCGGACTCGGATTGGAGTGTCGTTCACACAGTTGGAATCAAGGCTATGAGCACTTCGATCTGATGTCAATTTAATCGTTATTCCACCACTTTGAATTTTGAGCCTTTTCCATGCCACTGGTGTTTGGAGATCCACCTGGATCAATCCTCCCCATTGAGGAGCTTTTAGACTGCCAAAAGCTTTATCAGTCAATTGGCAAGTGAGGGAATTGTTCCCTCACTCTTTCTTTTTCCAGCCATTTTTCCTTGCTAGGGTGCATCCCTTGAAACCAACTCGAAGTTATTCCACATCTCCCCGTCGTGAAGTCCTAGTCCTTCTATCAAGGATGATGTCCTCAGGTAACTCATTGAGATACTCTGGTGCAAAGTCATCAACTGTAGGAACTGTGCCCACCTCTTCGGTGTCCATAATCAATGGTGGCTCATACAGCTTTAAGTTTTCCACATTCAATATGGAGTACATTTGCATATATATCGACAAATCGAGACGAAAGGCATTGTTTCCAATCTTCTCCAAGATGGTGAATGGACCATACCGGATTGGTCGCAACTTCTTCCCTTCTCCCTTCATTCTGTCCTTGCTGATATAGAACCACACTTTGTCGCCCACTTGAAATTGATGGTCGACTCGGTGTTTGTCATGTCAAGCCTTGTAATAGGCTTGACTTTTCTCCAACTGCTCCGGCACTGCCTGGTGAATCAACTGGATCCGTTGAATGAACCGTTGCGATTTGTCCCTGTCATCACGTCCACTAGAGTCATCTTCCCTTCCAAAGAACATATCAAAAGGGTCTTTTGGCAGGTATCCAAAGCATGTCTCAAATGGTGGACGATGCGTAGATGAGTGCACTGCTCGATTGTAGGAATGTTGCACATATGGGAGATGCTCATCCCACAACTTAGGATGTTTCCCACAATAGCCTCACAACAAGTGTACCACGGTGCAGTTGAAAACCTTTTTCTATTCGTCAGTCTGTGGATGAAATGTGGTGCTTCTTTTAAACTTGGTGTCCATCATATTCCACAAGCTAGTCCAAAACTCTCTGAGAAAGCGAGAGTCCCGATCTAACACAATTGATGTGGGAAACCCAAAATGGACCCAAACACGCTGAAAGAAAAGATAAGCAGTCTAATCTGTAGTGATCTGCTTTTTACAAGGCATTAAAATACACATCTTACTAAAACGGTCAATGATGACATACAAATAGTCGTGACTTTTTCTAGACAAAGGAAAACCTCCTACAAAATCCATCAACACACTTTCCCATGGACAACTCGGAATTGGGAGTGGTCTGTAGAGCCAAAGTTTTCTATTAGAGGGCTTTGAAACAGAACACATCACACATCCCTTTACATAGCGAGTCACAATGTTCTTCATATGAGGCCAAAAACAAAATCTTTGTACATGACACAAAGTCTTCCAATACCAAAATGACCAGAAACAAGGGAGGTGTGGGCCTCCCGAATTACATGCACCCTTTCTCCTGTGGGTATGTACAATTTTCCAAGGTGATACAACAGTTTCCCCTGCAAGTGATAGTTGTCCACCTGTGAACCATGGGTTAGTTTTGCATAAATCTCCTTAAAGTCATCATCGTTAGCATATTGTTTAGCATAACTCTCAAAAGATAACGAAGCATTATGCAAAATAACAGAAGCAGAAATAGGAGGGCGAGATAGCATATCAGCCACTTTGTTGCTAGTGCCCTTCTTATACTTTATTACCAGATGAAACTACTGAAGAAAACCCATCCACCTGAAATGACAAGATTGTTGCAACTTGGTTTGTGACTGAAGATACTGCAAGGGCTGATGATCCGTATGGATGATGGTCTCCTTGTCGATCAGGTAGTGTTTCCACTTTTTCACACTCTAGACCAAGGCATATAACTCCTTGCCATAAGTGGGATAGTATATCATAGCCTGAGAGAACTTCTCTTAATGGTAACATATCGACTTCTTTTGCTGCATTAGTACAGCTCCCATGGCATATCCGTTGGTGTCTATCTCGATCTAGAATGGCTATTGGAGATCTGGTAAGGCCAAGACCGGTGCGGTGCTGATATTTTCTTTCAATGTTTCGAAGGACTTCTACTGCTTCCCTCCCCATTGAAAGACTTGCTTTACACTTGTCAATGCGTGTAAAGGTGCTGCAATAATAAAGAAATTGGCAATAAATCTCCTTCAATATTTTACTGCACCCAAAAAGCTACAAACCTCGGTTACACTAGTAGGCTTAGGCCAATTTACAATTGCTTCAACTTTAGAAGGATTAATTTTTAGCTGACCATGACCAACAATATGACCTAGGTAAACCAAAGAGGTTTTCCCAAACTCATACTTTGACAATTTTACATAGAGTTTTTCTTTTTTCAATAGATCAAGCACTTTCTTCACATGGCATACATGTTCATTCCAACTTTTACTAGAGATAATAATATCATCTAGATAGACAAGAACAAATTCATCAATGAAAGGCCTAAAGAGATCATTCATGACCCTCATGAAAGTGGTTGGAGCACTGCAAAGTTCGAATGGAATCACCATCCATTCGAACAACCCTTGTTTGGTCTTGAAGGTGGTTTTCCACACATCCTGCTCTACAATTCGGACTTGGTGATAACCACTACGCAAATCCAATTTAGTGAAATAGATAGAATTCTTTAATTGATCTAATAAGCCATCAATGCGGGAAAGCGGGTAACGATTTTTCACTGTGATTTTGTTTAGTACTTGATAATCCACGCACATCCTCCATGTGCCATCTTTCTTCGGCACTAAGACAATCAGTGAGCCGCATGGAGAAGTGCCCGGTCTGATGACCCCTTGGTTCAATAGTTCCAACACCTACTTTTTTATCTCCTCCATCTCAATGGTCGACATCCTATACATGCCAATATTTGGTAAAGGAGCATCATGCTGCAAATGGATCTCATGTTGGATTTCCCTTTTTGGAGGTAATCCCCTTGGTTCCTGAAACATCTCATCATAGTTAGAAATTAATTCACATAATTTCTTTTTATGCACATGATCACAACCCTCGAAAGCATCGGATAATTCTTCATCTTTCCCCCTTACAACCATAAGCATGCAACCCTTACTAGAATTCACCAACCTCTTCATTTTTCCTACACTTACAAGGGTGGCATTGATTTTAGTTTGATGAGCCCTTACAATATATTCTACCCCATATTTTGTGATTTGTATTTGTTTTCATGATGGAAGAAGATTGCCTTTCTATCATATAGATATGGACTCCCTAGCACCATGCCACAGATATCCAATGATATCACATCAAGTTTTACCTCATCCACTAACGTAGAAGTGATCACAAATTTAACCTTGCACTGCTAAGTTACATCCAGTTTTGCTTTATCATGTATCCATCCAAGTGGTTAAGGTTTTGGATGTGGTTTGGTTTCCAAGCCTAGCTTCTTTACCAAGGACTTTGAAATTAAGTTTTCTTGGGATCCGGTATCAATAGAGTTTCCACTTTTGTATGATTTATGATAACTCTAATATGAAATAGCTCAATTCCCTTTCATTCATTAGGAAGAGACTCATCTATTGAACTAGTGCCTTCATGTGATTCAGAATTGAGGTGTAAGAGTACCTTTTGTTCCTGCTACTGTGATCAATGCTTCATCTCCGGAATCAGATCCAAGGTCTTGCTGCACAATTTCCACTGTATTCTACTTGCCTTTTCCTCCATACTTCTTTGGTCTCTTTTCTGGGTACAGTTTCCAACAATGATCGTCGTCATGACCTTCCTTTTTGCAGTGAGTGCAATGAGGTCTTTCCCCTTCATCTTTCTTGGTTCATGCCATCCTCTTCTCCTTTCCTTTCCTTTCACTTTGGGTTTTCCATTTGGAGGTTTGAAAGGTGGTTTCTTGAAATGATCATCTCTTTCATTTTTTCCCCTGTTCTCAAGATGGATGGCCTTTACACTGGCTAAGTCAATAGTAGTTGGTTCAAACAATAATAATGAATGTCTAAGGTAACTGTGTAATGATCCAATATACTTAGTTACTACTTTAGGTGAGTCAAGTGCAATGCCCAAATTAAGTGGTTGTTTTCTAAATTCCTTTGTAAATCTCTGAACATCCTGACCTCTGCCTTGCCTTAAGTATTGCCAATCCATTAAGGCTTTTTGTTTATAACCCAAGGGATAAATTGTTCCTTTAATGCAGAAATGAAACTAGGCCATGAGGAAAGAATATTACCCACACTCTTACTGCTTCCAAATTTGCTCTCCCGCCAAACAAGAGCGGTGCTACTCAGCCAAAGAGAGGCCAGTTGAATCTTTGCCTCGTCCTCTTTGATCTGTTGAATCCTGCAGTAGATTTCAATCTGCCTAATCCAGTTATTAAGCTTTTTTGCATTACTTTCACCGTTAAACATGGGAAGATCAAATTTGACATCTAATTTAAAGAAAGGTTTCTTAGATGCATCCCTTGAATTTTTATGATGATGGTGATGAGAGGAAGAAGAAATTTCACTCATGGAAGGAGAAGGAGGGGGTTCTTCTCCACACATGCACTTATCCTTGTTCTTCTAGATTTCTCTCTTATGCTTTCTCCAGCCTTGAAAGCAACTAACCGACATTTTCTACCATTGTATAGAAGGTTTTTCAGAAATTTTGCTCCTCTTCAAGACGAGCCTCTTCATCTGCCATGTTTCTCCTTCGATGTGCATGCCCCGCTTTGGGATCGAAAGACTTTATTTTCCCTTCGCCTCTTCAGAGCTTGTTTCTTGTTAGCATACAAACATGCAATTCACATCTAAAAAGACCTGCTTTGATACCACTTGATCTAAGATCTTTTTCTTATAGATGTGTTAAAGAATTACATGCATAAATTGTAGCTTAACATAGAAATTTAATGTGCACATGAGAGAAGAGGAGAAACACATAAAGCATGAAAGAAGACAACAAGACTTGATAACGGAGTTCGTTCGACTTGGACTACGTCTCTGGGCCCTGCTCGATCAATGGGGAGGCCTTCATTCATTAAGTGGCATGAGAAAGAAGAGTACAAGCATCAGTTACAAAAAAGGAGTTTTATACCTCCATATTGAAAAATGGCCGAAAAAATGCAGAACTTTGATGGAGAAACAGACAGCGCCATTGCGTTCGTGGCGTCGAGAAATGCTGAAACCATATAAAATTTGTCAAAATCTGACAAAGTGAAAATTCGGCCCTCCTGCAAAAATCTGCCTCAAACTACGTGCACTGCCTCCTCTGCCCTGGGCGCACTGATAAACTGCGTGTTAAATAGAAAATGTGTTGATAGATTTCATAAGAAATCCGTTGGCAAGTTGGTTTGAGATATGTTTAATACAGAGGAGATCGAGCGGTCAAACCCCACCTCCTCCCTTTTTTACACACTAAATCCTTTATTTTAAAATGGGTCGGGCTGGGCCCGCCCACCCCACCTCCGCTGTCTCCGTGCAATTCTTTTTTTAAGTGGTTGGTTTCGTGTTTTAGGATCGGGTCCGTGCCCCAAGGGCCGGCCCTACCCAAAACTTCGTCGTTGTTTTATGTTGTTTTAACAGTTCCGTGGGAGGGGCCGGGGGTCATGGCCCACCCCTCCACCAATATATCATATATATTATGCGGATAAGAGTTGGGGTGGCAGGGTTTGTGGCCGCCACCTTTTATATATATATATTTATATATTTATTTATTTATTTTTTTAATAAAACGATATGCCATTTTTGAAAAATCGAATTTTTGACCGGAGTTGTTTTAACTAGGCGAAAATTTCGCCCGAAATCTGGCCGAAGTTGGCCGAATTCCATTCACCGGAAAAGTTCAAATTGTGTCTTTGTTAATCTTGCCCAGTCAAAAATTCAACCCAACTTTTACTTCCTCTATATCCTTCATCCGGACTTGGATTGGAGTGTCATTTGCACTGTTGGAATCCGAGCGACGAGCACTTCGATCTGATGTCAAGTTAATCATCTTTCCACCACTTTGAATTTTGAGCCTTTTCCATGCCACTGGTGTCTGGGGATCCACCTGGATCAATGTGAGCTTAATTCTTTTGCTATAGGTATAAATTTTGGTACCACAGTCAATTTTGGAGTTAAGCCTAGGGTTTTCTCCAAAATCTTCTAGGTTTTTAATTTCCTATCCTCCTTTCTAACTTCTCAAGCATTCTCATTCTCAACCAGAAAACAAGGCCAGAAAAATTTATGCAAAGTTAAATTGTGTTATGACATGAGATGGTTTACCACCACCAGAGCGACTATGCAACCCCTGTGCTGAGGGTTTTCTCCACAGGTAAGACAAACCCCTCAGACAAATTTAGATTTGATTCTAACTTAATCTATTTGGAGCACAAAAGATAGTTACCATGACTTTGATGGGTTGATTGTTGTTTGCAACCAGTCTAGGTACAAGGATTGTGTCTCGGTTCTTGATGGTAGCCATCCTTAGGATGCAACACCGCACACAAATAGGTAATTTTCCCCCACATTTTTTACTACCAATTGCATGTTCCAGCGACTAGGGTTTTTACTAATTGTTCCTCTCGCTTTCCAAATACCTTCATATGGTGTGTATTTTTTACATGTTTCTCAATTCATCGAATAACTCCTAGATTGTGTTTGGTGAAGAAAATTGAGTGCCCACCTTTCAGATCCAAATGAATTTGTTTCACCTTTCAGATCCAAATGAATTTGTTTCACCTTTCACATCGAACTAAATTTGTTTCATAACTAAATATGTTTCACCTTTCAGATCCAACTAAATTTGTTTCATAACTAAATATGTTTCATCATTTCATTTCCTCATCTGCCACATTACCAATAATTGAGGATCCACCACTTAAAACAAACCCTAGACGTAGATAAGTTTTAAGCGAAAGTATATTCCCAACACATTAAACATTTTCCGTTTTTTTTTTGCTATTTAGAGGAATTGGCAACTAGGTTGGTTTCGTACTCAAGTGACACTGGTGGATTCCAATAGTTACCACTATAATTTTTTGGTGTCTATGTATATCTTTTTAGAAGATTTGTACCTCAAACTTCCTAACACATAACTTCCTAGGTGTTTTAGAAGATTTGAACCTCAAACCTCCTGACACGTAACACTTCATTTTCACCGCTATCATCAATTAAACTACAAAACTTACTTTTCCATTTTATTTTTTATTTTTTTATATTTATTAAATATATAATATTAAAATACAACGATTACTTTATAGTTGGATTGAAGTTGATGTAAATATTTTGTCTGGTTCAATTGTGCATATTACTTTATGTTTAAGAGTCATTTGGAGTATTACTCAGATATTCAAATTTTCAATTTTCTAACATTTATAAAATAGTTGTTATGTATTTTAAAGAGATTAATAATAATTGTTTTTATTAAAGTAGGTGAGCTATTCCTCAATTGAATTAAAGGAAATTCAAGTATTTTGTCTTAAATTATTTTAGTCTTGCATTACGTTCTCTTTAGGATTAATTCAAAGCACATTGCAATGAATTTTTAGTATTTGTATTTGAATTTGATTTATTTTTTGAGTCAATGAATTTAGGGAATTTAAGGTCAATCCCATGCTAAGTTCTTATTAGTTCTTATTAAAAAAAAATTATGTTTTTTTATTTGGAAGGAATGGAATCCATACTTTTTTGTAATTTGTTCAATTTTTTGTCCATTTAGAAGCACGGAGCTGGCCCTTAGCTTTGAGTGGTAACCATGTTTAAGCAAAAAGGGATAATTATAGACTGAGATGGAAATTGGATAGAGAAGGGGTTGGAGCACATAGGGATTAAGTTTTTATGCATCAATTTCTTATGCCCTAGACTCTTTTGATTCTATAAGCTCAAGACAAAGGACTTTTTCAAAGGGGTTGGATCTCTCAATTGAAATGAAGGTTTCTTCACTACGTAGTGACAAAATTAGCAAAATTAAAATTGATGTGAAGAAAAAGTAAGTGAAAATCAAAGAAATTAATTTTCATAGAAAGAAGAATCTTCAGTACTATCACATATCTACAAAAAGTAACAACTTTGAGAAGTAAAGAAACACACAAGTGGGGTTAGTGTTTGATCTATTTTTTTATGCTCCCTAAGATAATAGTTACATTGAAAAAAATGTGTTGATTCCTAATGGATTATTTTCTGTAGGATTCCAAACTTTTGTTTTGCAAAGTTACTTATTCATGCTACTCCTAAGGTTCAAAACAATAAGTAAAATGTTAAATGGTTTATTTTATTTCATCTTTTTATTGAAATAATTTGTTTATTTCTAAAATCCCATGAAAATTTGGTTTACAATCCTTTGTCTTGAGAGGTAAAAGGTGTAGTTGCAAGCAACAATGCCTTACTTCTTCCAAATGATGGAGAGCAGGAGGCCTTTGAATAGATGTGTTGATATGGTTTTTCATATCTGGGAGTCAGTAAATTAAATTAATTATGTATCGTTGGAGTTGAAGCTTGAGTTCTAGCATTTAATCTTATTTGTATTTGAAGATTATTATAGCATTATTTCCTCTTTGATATGCTTTGGGCAGTGTGGTAAATGGTTTCTTTCTTTTTTCTTTTCTTTTCTATGTGATTTACGGCCCCCTGAGATCAGTGACCACTACCTCCATGGAATTTTTGTACCAACCAGATCCACCCTAAGGGATCAATTCCTTTTGCCTCAACTACAGAGCCTGACCTCGAGAGTGTCGAGCGAATTGGGCCTGTGACCTCTCAATAGAAAAGGTGTTTTAACGACAAGGACTTGACCAATTGAACTAACCCTTGGAGATTTTCTTCTATGTGGTTCACAAACCATGGAGATCGGTGATTGCTACATCCACGGAATATTCATACCAAGGGGATCCACCCAAAGGGATCATTTCCTACAGGATCAACCACGAAGTGTGACCCCAAAAGTGTCAAGATAATTGAACACATGGCCTCTCAATAGCAAAGGTGATTTAACGATGGGGACTCGACCAATTGAGCTAACCCTCGGCGCTTGTGGTATATAATTTCATCAATTGACTTGGTTAAGTTTTCTTAGTTCATCTCCATTACATGTGTACTTATATATTGTAAAATAAAGTGTTTTTGGATATTCATTGATGCACTTATTACACTAGAGCATTTTGCAGTTCCAAGAATGCTCAAATGTTTTCCAATGTCTAATGTTGGGGCAAATGATACTTCTAGGTATTGTTGCTTCGAATTTATGATAACTAGTTAAAAAAAATTGTGATACCTCTAGCTATGCCTAAGGATATATATAAACTCTAATTTAAATTGGTTTATACAATGTCAATATCTAGTTTCCCTGCGTTTTATTGTGGGGGTGTTATCCATTGAACACATTTAAAGTATCTTTATTTCATTAATTAGGCTCATTTATTACAACATAATAGAGTTAGTTGGTCAAATTTTGAATGCAATAAAGTAGATTGGAAACGTCAAGTGCGTTTTCTTGATTATAAAAGTAAGTTGTTATAAGAAAACGTTAAAGTTGTTAGATATTTTGATATGCTATTCATAAATAGACTTTGTTGCACCGAGAAGCACATTCTACAACCCATTATGACCCTGATGTATGCCTGAACTTTATGCAATCTTATACATCAGCAGGGAATTATGTATGGATTGGATAGTTTTTTCTTTCATTTGCGTGATATTTGAGAGTATGGTGGATGGTTGATAGACCAATAGTGTGAGGGTTTAATCATTAATTCTTAGTAGACTCTATAGTTTGAGGATGCCTAAACTTTATGCAATATTATACATCACTGGGGAATTATGTATGGATCAGATAATTTTTTCATTCATTTGTGTGATATTTGAGAGTACAGTGGATGGTTGATAATACACTAAAATTGGTCAATTTAATTTTTTAAACTTTTTCTCTTTTTCTTTCTCTTTTTTTTGGTATTTAGAGAAATTGGCAACTAGGTTCGTTTCTTACTCAAGTGACACTCGGTGGATTCCAATTGTTACCACTATAATTTTTGGGTGTCTACTTATATCCTTTTAGTAGGCGAAGATGAATCTAGAAGTTTTGAACCTTGAACTTCCTGACACATAACACTTCATTTTCACCACTATCATCAATTGAACAACCCCAAGAACTTACTTTAACATTTTATTTTTATTTTTATTTTTTATTTTTTATTGAATATATAATACTATGTTTTAAGGCAAAGACAATGATTAATTTATAGTTGGATTGAAGTTGATTTAAATATTTTGTTTGGTTAAATTGTGCATGTTACTTTATGCTTAAGAGCAATTTTGAGTATTACTTAGAAATTCAAATTTTCAATTTTCTAACCTTTATAAAATAGTTATTATGTATTTTAAAGAAATTAATAGTTATTGCTTTTATTAATAGAGTTAGTTAGTCAAATTTTGAATGCAATAAAGTAGATTGGAAATATCAAGTGGGTTTTCTTGATTATAAAAGTAAGTTGTTATAAGAAAATGTTAAAGTTGTTAGATATTTTGATATGTTATTCATAAATAGACTTTGTTGCACTACGAAGCGCATTCTACAACCCAATATGACCCTCATGTATCCCTGAACTTTATGCAATCTTATACATCATCATGGAATTATTTATGGATTGGATAGTTTTTTCATTCATTTGTGTGATATTTGAGAGAATGGTGGATGGTTGATAAACCATTAGTGTGAGGGTTTAATCATTACTTCTCAGTAGACTCTATAGTTTGAGGATGCCTAAACTTTATGCAATCTTATACATCACTGGGGAATTATGTATGGATCAGATATTTTTTTCATTCATTTGCTTGACATTTGAGAGTACAGTGGATAGTTGATAATACACTAAAATTGGTTCGTTTTTTTTTTTGGTTGGTATTTAGAGAAATTGGCAACTAGGTTGGTTTCTTACTCAAGTGACACTCGATGGATTCCAATAGTTATCACTATAATTTTTTAGTGTCTACATATGTCCTTTTAATAAGCCAAGCTGAATCTATAATATTTAAACCTCGAACTTCCTAACACACAACACTTCATTTTCACCACTATCATCAATTGAACCACCCCAAAAACTTACTTTAATTTTTTATTTATTGAATATGTAATATTATATTTTAAAACAAAGCCAATGATTAATTTATAATTATATTGAAGTTGATTAAATATTTTGTTTGGTTCAATTGTGCATGTTACTTTATCCTTCAGAGTAATTTTGAGTATTACTTAGAAATTCAAACTTTCAGTTTTCTAACATTTATAAAATGGTTGTTATGTATCTTAAAGAAATTAATAATGGTTGTTATGTATTTTAAAGAAATTAATAGTAATTGCTTTTATTAAAGTAGGTGAGCTATTCCTCAAATGAATTGAAGGAAATTCAAGCATTTTGTCTTAAATTATGTTTAGCCTTGCATTACATCCTCTTTAGGATTAATTCAAAGCATATTGCAATGAATTTTAGTATTTGTATTTGAATTTGATTTATTGTTTGAGTCAAGGAATCTAGGGCTAAGCTGAATCTAGAATATTTAAACCTCGAATTTCCTGACACACAACACTTCATTTTCACCACTATCATTAATTGAACCACCCCAAAAACTTACTTTAACATTTTATTTTTAATTTTTTATTTATTGAATATATAATATTATACTTTAAAACAAAGCCAATAATTAATTTATAATTAGACTGAAATTGATTTAAATATTTTGTTTGGTTCAATTGTGCATGTTACTTTATCCTTAAGAGTAATTTTGAGTATTGCTTAGAAATTCAAACTTTCAATTTTCTAACCTTTAAATGGTTGTTATGTATCTTAAATAAATTAATAATAGTTGTTATGTATTTTAAAGAAATTAATAGTAATTGCTTTTATTAAACTAGGTGAGCTTTTCCTCAAATGAATGGAAGGAAATTCAAGCATTTTGTCTTAAATTATGTTTAACCTTGCATTACATTCTCTTTAGGATTAATTCAAAACATATTGCAATGAATTTTAGTATTTGTAATTGAATTTGATTTATTGTTTGAGTCAATGAATCTAGGGAATTGAGGTCAATCCCATCATGAGCTCTTATTAATTTGGCATGTTTCTTTTCCTTCGAAATGGAACCCATGCTTTTGGCTCTTTGTAATTTGTTCATTTTTTTGTCTTATAAGTTGTTCATTTTGTTTTGTTAATGTGGTAACAATGTTTAAGAAAAATTGGATAAGAAGTTGAGATGGAAATTAGATAGAGAAGGGGTTGGAGCACATTGGGATTAAGTTTTTATGCATCAAATTCTTTATTCTATAGACTCTTTTGTTGTTATAAACTCAAGACATATGCCTTTTCCAAAGGGATTGGAACTCTAAATGGAAATGAAGATTCCTTCACTACATAGTGACAAAACTAGCAAAACTAAAGTTAATGTGAAGAATAAGTAAGTGAAAACCAAAGAAGTTAATTTTCATAGAAAGAAGAATCTTCAATACTATCATACATATACAAAAAAGTAACAACTTTGAGAAGTAAAGAAACACACAAATAGGGTTAGTGTTTAATCTATTTTTTTTATCCTCCCTAAGATAACAGTTACAATGCCTAATGGATTTTTATTTTTTTGTTGAAGGAATCCAAACTTCCATTTTGCAAAGTTACTTATTCGTGCTACTCCTAAGGTTCAAAACAATAAGTAAAATGTTAAATGGCATATTTTATTTCATATTTTTATTGAAATAGTTTGTTTATTTTTAAAATCCTATTAAAATTTTGTTTACAATCCTTTGTCTTGAGAGGTAAAGTGTAGTTGTAAGCAACAATGCATTACTTCTTCCAAATGATGAGGAGTCCTTTGAATAGCTTTGTTGAGATTGTTTATCTTATTTAGGATTCAGTAAATTAACTTAAATATATATTATTGGAGTTTAAGTTTGAGTTCTCACGTTTAATCTTATTTGTATTTGAAGATTATTATAGCATTATTTCCTCTTTGATATGTTTTGGGTACCTTGGTTTCCTTTTTTTCTTTTTTTCTTTTTCTATGTGGTTTATGGACCCCTGAGATCGGTGACCGCTACGTCCACAAAATTTGTGTACCAGCCAGACCCACCCGAAGGGATCACTTCCTTTTGGCTCAACCACGGAGCCTGACTTCAAGAGTGTCGAGAGAATTGAGCCTATGACTTCTCAACAGCAAAGGTGCTTTAACGACGAGGACTCGACCAATTGAACTAACCCTTGGGGATTTTTTTGTATGTGCTTCACAGACCCTGGAGATTGGTGACTTCTACGTCTACAGAATATTTGTACCAATGGGATCCACCCAAAGGGATCATTTCCTACTGGCTCAACCACGAAGCGTGACCCCAAAAGTGTCAAGAGAATTTAACACATGGCCTCTTGACAATAGCAATAGTGATTTAACGACAAGAACTCGACCTATTGAGATAAACCTCAAATCTAGTGGTAAATAATTTCATCAATTGAGTTGATTAAGTTTTCTTAGTTCATCTCCATTACATATGTACTTATATATTGTAAAATAAAGTGTTATTGGATATACATTGATGCACTTATTATACTGGAGCATTTTGTAAATTACAAATGTTCCAAGAATGCTCAAATGTTTTCCAATGTCTAATGTTGGGGAAAATGCTACTTTTAGTTATTGTTTCTTGGAATTTATGATAACTGGATAAAAATTGTTTGTGATACCTCTAGCTATGCCTAAGGATATATATAAACTCTAATTTAAATTGGTTTTTACAATGTCGATATCTAGTTTCCCTACATTTTATTGTGGAGCGTTATCCATTGAACACATTTAAAGTATCTTTATTTCATTAATTAGGCTCATTTATTACAACATAATAGAGTTACTTGGTCAAATTTTGAATGCAATAAAGTAGATTAGAAACATCGAGTGGGTTTTCTTGATTATAAAAGTAAATTGTTATAAGAAAATGTTAAAATTGTTAGATATTTTGATATGTTAATCATAAATAGACTATGTATACTTTGTTGCACCGAGAGACACATTCTACATCCCAGTGTGACCCCGATGTGTAAGTATGTCACGTCCTCCAAAAAATAATAAAAATAATTTTTACTAATGTTGACCAAACCATTAGCTTGAATCTTAAATTATATATAACTTGAATCTCTAGATTATATATAACTTTTTAAAGTTATTAATGGACTAAGCTTAATTATTAAAATATAACTATGTATTATTATATACAATTTGAATGGAGAATAAATTATCTAATGTGTTTAATAGTGCCTTTATCAAATGTGTGAAATTGAATGGATCATAAATTTACCTTTAACAAAAAAAATTACCACATTAAAATTAACAATGTAAACTATCAAACGGGAACTGTACCAAGTACCCATTTTTTTGAGGTGGCAAAAAATCATCCAATTTTGAATAGTGTTGATTCAGAGTACACTTTTTTTTGTAGCATATTTTTGACACTTTATATTTTCTTATGTATCAAATATGAACATTTTTTTTAAATGTTGGTGATTTTCATGTTGATTTTGTAAAGCGTTGATGCAACATGAACCACTTCTTTTATAGGGCTTATTTTTGACATTTTAAATTTTCTAATGTATTAATTTGTGGATCATTTTTTTAAATGTTGATGATTTTCATGCAGATTTTGAAAAACATCAATAATTATTTTTTTAAGGTATATTTTTCACACTTTAAATTTTCTTATGTCTTAAGTATGCACAATTTTCTTTTCAAATGTTGATTATTTAACCATTTTTTAAGTTGTCTTACTCCTCTTCATGTTTTTCGTCCTAACATGTTTGTTTTTCAAGGGTTTTCCAAACTTCAATACACATAAAATAATTAGGGTTTTCCAAAATTCAATACACATAAAATAATTGTCACTAAAAAATAATAATTTGAAACACTTGACAAAAAAATATACATTTTCCATATAGATATAATTAAAAACAAAAAAGTGTGTTTCATGATCTTTTGGATAAAAAAGGCATGTTAAATAAATAAATAAATTACTAAAAAATTGCATTAAAACTTTGGAAATTTATGAAATTTTATGATATTTTTATGAATTTTATATCAAAAAATGATAACATTTAATGTTTTTCTTTCCAAAAAAGATTAAATTTTAAGTAAAATTAACAACAACAACAAAAACATAGGGAAAAAAAAAAAAAAACATGGGATTAAATTTTAAAAGAAAAAAACAAAAACTTTAAAAATTAAAAATAATAAAAACATTGAAAAAAACATTAAAACTATCTTTTTTTGCAATTAAAAAACAATAAAATATTTAATTTTAGAAAGGAAACATTGAAAAAAAAAATCATAAAAATCAATAATAATAATAATAATAATTAAAATTAAACAAAACAAAACATTAAAATAGTTATAAAACAATAAAAAAAAACATTAAGAAAAGTATTTTCAGTAGAAATCACTTAAGAGAAAAATTTTCCGATGTATTTCAAACCAACTAGTGTGGTTCATCATCGGGACCAGATGAAGATGCAGATCATGACAAAGGCATAAATAGGGGGCAATGTAGAGACCTGAAGATCATATAACGACTCATTTATGAAAAATAGTATTTTAATAATAGTTATTAAGATCGAATGATATTCCTATAAAAACTAATATAACGGTAAGTTTAAGAATAAAATATTAGCAGAGTTTGGGTCCCTACCCTGTCTTCCTAGTTTGTTTCTATTTGCGGATATATTTTTTGTTTTTTAGGGTTTGAAGTTTCTATTCATGGTTTGTTTTGTTTCTATATATGTTTTTATTCTTTTGATTTGTTTTCTCACCTTTAAAAACTTTTACCTTTCCTTTAGATTGCTTTGGTTTTAACTCTCCTTTATATATATATATATATATATATATATATATATATATATATATATATATAATTTGTTCCCTGTTTTTTATTTTACTTGGATTGTTTGTTTCTTATTATTGTTTACGTGTTTCAATGTTTCTTATTTATTTATTTATTTTTATTTTTTTAATGATAACATTTTATTCTTAAACCAGTTGTTATAGGAATATTGTTTGATCTTAATAACTATTATTAAAATATTATTTTTCATAAACTAGCCGTTATATGATCTTCTGGTCTCTACATCGCCCTCTATTTATGCTTGTGCCATGATCTGCATCTTCATCTGGTCTTGGTGATGAACCATGCTAACTGGTTCGAAAAGCGTCGGCAAAATTTTCTCTTATGTGATTTCTACCGAAAAGATTCTTCTTAATGTAATATGCATCACAGAAGCCTAAATTTGGAAAAAAAAAAAAAACAAAAACAAACAAACAAACAAAAACAAAACAAACAAACAAACAAACAAACATTACATTAAAAGAAAGTATATATATATATATATATATATATATATATATATATATATATATAGATAGATATATATATATATATACTTCTTCTTCTTTTCCTTTCTTTTTTTTTCTCTTTTTTCTTTTTTTTTCTTTTATGGCCTCACGGGCCCAGGGCGCGGGGCCCCATTGGGCCACGAGGGTGTGCAAGGTGGCAGAGTTGCAACCTTATCACTCTTCTGCCCGCCCTGGGCCCATTGGGTTGTTGGGATGGGGGAGGAGGCGGAGCAGCATGCCCCCCTTCCCCCGCCACCTCCCTGCCCAACCCTGCGACCTAACAGGGCCAGGGCGATGGAGGCCCAATTCTCAGAATCAGGCCTCCCCCTCCCTAGGACCATTAGATCGCTAGGGTGGGCAGGGGGCAAGGGGGTGAGCTACATGCCCGTGCCCCAACGAGCCCAGGGTAGGGGAGGCCTGATTAGCTCTGCCCTCCGACCACCCCCGCGGCCCAATGGGCCCAGGGCGGGGGAGGCCTAATTCTAAGAATCGAGCCTCTAGGCGGGCGGAGTTGCACAACTCCACCCAACGCCTCAACTTAATAGGCCCAATGCAGGGGGAGGTCTGATTCTAGGAATTGGATCTCCTCCCACCATAAGCCCTTTGGGCCATAGCGTTTAAGATTTTATATATTATTAAAAAAAATTATCAATCTTTTTTTAATTTTTTTTTCTTATTTTAATCTTTATGTTTTTTTTCATTTTTTTTTTAATTTAGAAAAGAAAAAAAAAAAAAAAAAAGAAGAAGAGAAAGAAAGAAGAAGAAAGCGTTTGAAGTTTATTTTATATTTAATTTTGAAAGTTTTTTTCCTTTTGATTTAATCATATTTTTTATGTTTTTTTTTCCAATCTTTTTTTTAATTTTAATGTTTTAAAAAAATTATAATTTTGGTAATGTTTTATTTTAATTTTAATTTTATTTATTTTGTATGTTTTTTTTAATGTTTTTAATTTTATTATAATATATTATTTTAATTTTTTTGTTTTTTGTTTTATTTATTTTGTTTTTTAAATTATCTCATTTTGTTTTTAAAAAAAATCGGGTTAATCTTTTGAATTTGTTTTTCTTAAATTAAGTGTGTATATATATGTGTGGGGGGTTAATTTTTTTATTATTTTTTTATGTTTAATTTTATTTTTGTTTTTTTTAATATTTATTTTTTATTTTGCCATATATTTTTATGTTTTAATATATTATTTATTTAGTTCTTCTTTCTTTTTAATTTATGTTTTAATACATATTTTTATTTAATTTTTTAATTAAATTTATGTTTTAATACATATTTTTATTTTTATTTTTTTAAATTTTTGTGTTTTTTTTTTTTTTTCTTTTTGTAATATTTATTTATTATTTTGTTTTATTTTGATTTTTTATGTAGGGTTTGTATTGATTCTCAACTAGCAACCCAATTTTATTATGTGTACGTTTGGTAGTTGATTTTCAAGTTTTGTTATAATGGATTGAGACTGCCCCCAAAATGTATCAATTTCACGGTCGGTCTTTAGTTTTCATTACAATGGGTTGAATTCGCCTATACTTCATGTCAATTTGATGGTTGTTTTTTAAATTTTTGTTGCAAAATGTCATGTTGTCTTAGGCTAAGATTTTAAAGTCATTTTACTTTTAGCATTTAAAAAAGAAATTACTCTTGGTATAATGACTCTTTGATTGAGGTGTTCATTTTTAAAGTTTTTTTAGTCATAAAATTTTTCCATAATGCCATTGTTGAAATATGTTGAAAACTTGAGGTTTTTTGTAGTCACAATCTTTGGTTTTAATTCCATGGTTGAAAAATTGTCAAAATGTTGAGAATTTACCTCAAAAAAAAATTAAGTTGTTCCAACATTAACACTTTTTGTTTTCAAGGTGTTTTTCGCACAAAAAAAAAATTGTTTTTATTGGCTTTCACTGTCATTTTTAAAAAATGTTAAAAACTTACCTTGAACAAAAAACGAAAAAACAAAACATTATTCCAACATCAACACTTTTCGTTTCATGTTTTTTTTTGTATTTTGGCTAGAGTTCTTGTTTCAAAGTTTACATTGTTAATTCCAAATTAGGTAACATTTTAAACATATTTACTCTTTACTAAAACCAATACAATCTCTTAAATCAAAGGAAAAAAAAAATTTAATTCAACACAAAGAATCAAAAATCTTGCTCCAAAATCTTTTAATATTTTTTTAATTAAATATTGTAAATTGAATCTTTAAAGGGAAAAACCATATCCTATGGATATATTAAAATCTTTAAAGACATAAATATTTGCACATCAAAGTTCTAATATTTGAAAATATTAATTTGATGTAGTTTTATTATAAAAAAAAATTATCATGCCATTTAAAAAACATCATTAAATCTAATATTAATATTATTAAATTTAATAACTTTGGATTAATGCAATATTAAATTTAATATGATATTCAATTTGTTATATTATAATATATATTAATATATCATGATATATATTAACTCTAGATATATATGGAGGGAAGAACAAAGACATAAAGTGATAGAGGTGGAGAGATAGAGGGAGTGACAAGGGAGAGATGGAGATAAAATGAAGGAGAGGGGAGAGGAGGAATGAGAGAGAGAGAGAGAGAGAGAGAGGGAGACACAAAGATGGAGGAGGGAGAGAGGGGGGAGAGGGACAAGATTGGAGGACATAGAGAGAGCCAAAAAAAGATAAGGGGAGAGAGAGGGAGGTAGGAGAGGAGAGGGGAGAGGGGAAGGACTAGAGAGAGGACTTGAGAGAGAAGGGGAGAGAGGTAAGGATGGAGAGGGAGGGACAGAGAGATGGAGTTGGAGGGGGAGAGAGGGAGTGAAGAAGAAAGACATAGAGAGAGAAAATTGGAGAGAGAGAGAGAGAGGGAGTGACAAAGGAGAGATGGAGAGAGTGTGTGTATATTTTGGGGTGAGATAGAAAGACAAAGGAGAGGTGGAAGGAATGGGAAAGAGAAGGAGAGAGGGAGGGAGATAGTGACAAAGTTGGAGGGTGTAGAGAGAAGGGGGGAGAGATAGAGGGAGTTGAGAGAGAACAAGAGAGAGAGGAGGGGAGAGAGAGAGAACGTGACAGAGATAAGGTGAGAGGGAGGGAGAGAGAGATGGAGTTGGAGGGAAATAGAGAGTGAGGTAAGAAGAAAGACATTGAGAGAGAGAGAGTGAATGGGAAGATGTAGGGAGAGGAAGAAGGAGGGGGAGATATATAGATATGGAGAAAGAGTGTGCATGTTTTGGGGGTGATATAGAGAGAGATAAAGGAGAGGTAGAGGGAGATAGAGATATAGATGGGAGGTGAAGAGACATGTAGAGAAAGGGAGGGAGAGATAGATAGATATGGAGAGTGTGTGTGTGTGTTTTGTGGGGCGAGATAGAGAGGCAAAGGAGAGATGGAGTGAGATATAGATATATATGGAGGGGGGGGACATGGAAGAAGATTTCTTTCACTATATGTAATGATTCAAGTGTGGATGATGATTTCTAATCCTATTTGATTGCTTGCACTTCATGCATTGATTTTAGTGTAGATGTTGATTTCTAATTATATTTGATTGCTTGCACTATATTCATTGATGTCAGTTTAGATGTTAATTTCCTATTTGATTGTTTGCTCTAGATGCATTGATTTCAGCTTAGATGGTGATTTCTAATTCCATTTGATTGCTTGCACTAGATGGGCAGATTTTAGTGTAAATGTTGATCTCTAAATATATTTGATTGCTTGCACTATATGCATTGATTTCATTGTAGATGTTGGTTTCTAATCTTATTTGATTGCTTTCATTCTATGCATTGATTTCAGTGTAGATGTTGTTTTCTAATCCTATTTGATTGCTTGCATTAGATGGATTAGATGTTATTAACCGTGAGACTATAAATTATTAAAAATATTTTTCAAGATTAGATGGAGGGGGGACAGAGGGAAGAAGATTTCTTGCACTATATGCATTGCTTTCGGTGTAGATGATCATTTATAATCCTATTTGATTGTTTGCACTAGATGCATTGATTTCATTGTAGAAGTTGATTTCTAATTATATTTGATTATTTGCACTAGATGCATTGATTTCAGTGCAGATGTGGATTTCTAATCCTATTTGATTGTTTGCACTAGATGCATGGATTTCAGTGTAAATGTGGATTTATAATCCTATTTGATGGCTTGCACTAGATGCATTGATTTCAGTGTAGATGTTGATTTCTAATCTCATTTGATTGCTTGCATTAGATGCATTGATTTCAGTGTAGATATTTCTAATCCTATTTGATTGTTTGCATTAGATGCATTAGATGTTGTTTTTTTTTTTGCTTAAGCAAGAGCAGATCCTTCTAATCTTTTATTTACAAAACTAAACAAAATTTACATAAAGACTAAGGGGTATGACCCACCAAAGCCAAGATCCCGAGACATAATCTCAAACAACGGGCCGAGGGCCCACCAAACAAGCACACCCTTTCACCAACAATTACACAGATCTAACGACTGTGACTTATATCGGGTGCCTAACAAGCACACCCTTTAACCAACAATTCGGACCCAATGAGCCCAATGAACCATGTTTAATAAGTCTATCGGGTCTGACTGGGGCTCTAACCTCCAAGCACTTTATCTGCCCGAAATCCACCGTTTGCGCGCGATCCGATGCGTCCATGCGACTAGCACGGAATTTAACCTTTGCTTCGGACCCGAAGCTGTATTAATCTCCCGCCTATATAATTTCGGGTCCGATTTCCTCATTATCTTACTTGTTGTTTTCCACGCGAAATGCATGGGATTGCTGCGATTTCGATGACCTGCTGCCCTTTTATCTGCATCCGGGTCCCAATGAAACATGGTCTATGTTCTAATCTTGATGTAATTAGGGTCCATAATTATATCTTCGGCCTACCTAATCTTGTTTGTATTCTCCGGTCTGAGCACCATTAATGTATAAAGTTCCCGGAGCAATTTCCCGTCCGAAGGCCCAATGGAAACTTACCCTCCTTCGCGCACTTTGCTTTGTACTAATATCCCCTGTGGACCAAATTTCTTTGTCTCCCACAGTCTTCATCCTCCTTATTCTCCCTGCTCTGATAGAGCTCTCTGTCTAAGGTCGCCTGTCTGGAACATTCTTCCCTCAAAAGTCCTTGGGGTGTCCCTGTCCAATCATATCTTATGTTGGTTTTTGAACAAAGCACGCCTTCATTTGCCAAGATATCCGCTAATTTATTGGTTGTTCTTCTCACATGGATAAAACTAATGGTTCTCATGTTTTGCAAGTGGGATTGAATGCGTTGATAAACTTGCAGTAACCTCTAGTGTCTTGACACTTTGTTTGGTGCTGATCCATTACCAATTTTCTTGACCGAATTAATTATCAATTCAAAATCATAGGCAATGTTCCATGGCCATGAGCTCTGCCATATTGTTGGTGGCCTTCCCCAAATGACAGTGAAAGATGGTTTTTATGATACCTCTTTCATCTCTTATGACTCCTCCATACCTAGCCGATCCCGGGTTTCCTTTTGAGGCTCCATATATGTTGCATTTCATATAACCCTGAGGTTGCCAGAATTCCTTATCAGCTGTCATATTACTTACTGTCTTGTTGTTTCCCTTGGGGGTAATCCCATACAGTCCCAAATTTAGAAGTATCTGCTCATCCTGATCTTGAGGTTGGTTATCAGGGAGATTTTTTAAAAGGGTTCCTATAGTATCTTTGAGCTATCTTATAATTTGAGTCATGATGCTCTGTGGTGACCCAATCTTGTTCTTTAAGATTCTATTGTTGCACTCTTTCCAGACATCCCAGATTATAAATCCTGGAACCAAGCCCACGCTTTGTTGATTATTTCATTTGCCGAGAAATTTTTCCTCCAATTCTTCAAAGTATGGGTAATGCTGCCAATATCCCTGTCTGTTTGTCTAAAGATTGAAGCCACCCAATCCCATAAGGTGGAGGTGAAAGGGCAAAGGTTGAGAAGGTGATCCATAGTTTCTTCCTGTAATTCACATAGCTGGCACCTGGATGGTCCAGCTACCCCTCTTTTCCTAAGATTTTCCCAAGTCATAATTATTTTATGATGCACTAACCACATGAACAGTTTAATTTTCATCCAGTTTTGGTTCTGCCATAGGTCCTTCCATACCTTATCAGGGTTTGGGAGGTCTAGCCCCAGGGTTATTCGCTTGGCCTCTTTGAGGTTAAAGTTGCCTTCATTGTTTTTACCCCATCTTAGTTGATCTGGAGATGTTGATATTAGAATCTTTCTCTGTTCCAAGATGACTGTTAGAGCTTCTGCATGGGATTTCAATGGGGAGTCATCTCTATACACTAGGTTCTTCTATTTCCTCCATTTTCCATCACTCCTTTCCTGATCCCAAAAGTCATTTACTTTGAGTAACCCTTTATTTTCAGTTTCATTTTTTAGGTTGACAAATTCTTCTTTTAACAGTCTAGGTTCCTGTTGCCAATTATCCTCCCAAAACCAAGCGAGATTTCCATCTCTGATTTCCCAGAAACTGTGTTTCTGAACTATGGTTCTATTTTCCCATGATTGTTCCAAATGTGAGAGCCTTTGATGAGTCTCGTCATCCTAATGTAATCCCTTTCTTTCCAAATGCTTTCATACTTCTATTTCCATACTTTTGCCCAAGGGGAAACCGCTTCTTTTAGCCATCTCCACCATATCTTCGCCCCCAAGACTTGTCTAGTGTTTCAGGATCATCAAGTCCCAAACCTCCATATATCTCAGGCTTACATATTTTATCCCAGGCTACCAAATCCCATTTCTTTTTCTCTTCCCCTTTGCCCAAAAGAAAATCCCTTTGGACATTTCTGATGAGTTGCATTACTCCTTTAGGATCTGGAAGGACTGAGAACATGAAGATGGGGATAGTTTGTAGGATAGCTTTTGTAAGCACTAGCCGACCTGCTATATTCAAAGATTTGATAGTCCATTTCTTGATTTTGTCCTGAAGTTTATTAGTAATCAGCTCCCAAACTGCCATGTTGAGAGGTTACTCCCAAATATCTGGAGGGAAGCATATCCCTTTGAAAGCCTAGAATTCTGGTGAGGTTTCTCTTAATAGCAATCTGAGTATTAAAAAAAAAAAACCTTTGATTTGCTTAGGCTTACCTCTGTCCCCGCAGCCATAACAAAGTCGTTCAGGATTTGTTTGAAGGCTTGAGCTTCCTTGACTGTGGGTATACCCTGTAGGATGGTGTCGTCCATAAATTGTTGATGGGTCAAGGCATCCCCATTTAAAGTGAGTTTGATCCCCTGGATTCCGCCTTCTCCTTTGGCATATTTAATCGCATTGCCTAGCCCTTCCATCATAAGAATAAAGAGGAAGGGTGAGAGCAGATCACCTTGTCTGAGTCCTCTCGAGGACTTAAAGGTCTTTGATGGTGAGCCATCTAGCAGGATAGAAAAACTTGGGGTGGTTACAAGGGCCATTACCCATCTTACCCATATGCTATCAGTACTTCCTTGATGTAAGCCCAACTCAGCTTATCATATGCCTTTTCTAGGTCAAGCTCAATGATCATGCATGCCTGCTTATTACTTTTAAGTGAGTGAACCACCTCGTGAGCTTGAATGATGTTATTAAGAATTTTCCTGCCCTCCACATATCCAGTTTTCTCCTCTGACACGAGAGTTGGGAGCAGGGGATTAAGTCTGTTCGCAATTACTTTTGAAATAATTTTATACACCACATTGCATAATGTTATGGGTCTGAATCTGTCAGGTGTGATAGCATTCTCCTACTTCGGAATCAGGGCTATGAAAGAGGAGTTGAGCGCTTTGAGAACAGTTTTGTTTTTCCTTGAGTCCTCCACCACATTGAGGATCTCTTGCTTGACTATTTCCCAACATGATTTGAAAAAATCAATGTTGAAAACATCCGGGCCTGAAGCTTTTCCATTTTGCATTTCATTGACAACTTCGCTGATTTCCTCTTCATTCACTGGCCTGTTAAGATTATAATTATCTTCTCTTGTCACTAGCTTAGGAATGTGCTTAGTGAAATCCTTGATAAATTGAGATCTGTCCATGTGGGGCTCCTCAGTTATGCCTTCGAGGAGCTGAACCAGAACAGTTTCTATTTCTTGGTGTGTAGTGAGCTGTATTGCGTGAGTATCTTTGATTTTAGAAATCCTGTTTTGCGACCTCTGGTCCATGGTATATTTGTGAAAAAACCTTGTATTTCTTTCTCCTTCTTTTAACCGTTGAACCCTTGATTTTTGTTTCCACAAAATCTCCTCTTTTTTGCATAAGCCCTCCCATTCTTGTTGAAAATAATCAGATTTTTCCTTACTCTCCTCGGTGAAGCCCTCTGTAATGAGGGTTTGGTTAATTTCTTATAGATTCCATTTTGCTACTTTTTTGGCTTCGAATATATTTCCAAATTCCTTCTTATTCCAATCTTTTAGCCTTTGTTTAATGTGTTTCAATCTCTGTTGCAGAAGGAACATTTTAGTACCCTGAATTTGCGTATCCTCTGTCCACCATCTTGCAATATTGTTGATGAATTCAGGATGGGTAAGCCACATGTTTTCAAACCGGAAAGGTCTGTTTCTTGGAGTTCCTATAAAGGACGCTTCAAGTTGAATAGGCCAGTGGTCCGAGCCTCCAAAAGGAAGTATCATTGCTACTAAGTTATGGCCTGTGAGGATGAGGTCCTCCGAGATAATGAATCTATCCAATTTAGAGGCCACTTGAGTTGCTCCTCCCCTCTTATTATTCCAGGTAAAGATACCATTACTTGTTTCTATATCTACAAGCTTCATGTTATTTATGAAATTCTGAAATGCTATAGAATCTTTGCCTAGTGATCTGGTTCCCCCTTTT
Source organism: Pinus tabuliformis (assembly GCA_031772625.1). Taxonomy (NCBI): domain Eukaryota; kingdom Viridiplantae; phylum Streptophyta; class Pinopsida; order Pinales; family Pinaceae; genus Pinus; species Pinus tabuliformis. The sequence goes on along the minus strand of CM062805.1, from coordinate 1,131,190,807 downwards.
TTTCCGTGAGAGATCTGATCATGTTGAAGTCCCCTCCCAGAATTCAGGGGATACCCAGATGCCTTCCTCTTAACTCCTCCAATGAGGTTAGAAGTCTGAGTTTATCTTCCAGCTTTTGTGGACCATAAACATTAGTGAGCAAATAAACTTCCTTGTCCCCCAAAGGTTGGATGACCATTCATAATAGTTCTTGGATGCTTCAGCATCTAGGATACTTAGTTTTTGAGGGTTCCAGAGTGTGAGAATCCCTCCTGCTGCTTTGTCTGCTTTAACTTCTATATATTCATATTTGATAAGCCATTTGCTATGTATCTCTCTTATTTTTTCTATTGAACATTTAGTTTCCTGGATGAAAATCATATCTTGTTTTTCTTCTTTCATTCTATTGCTAAGATTCCTTTGTTTCCTTTTACTTCCTAGACCCCTAATATTCCATGTTGTGAGCTTCATTAAGAAAGATTTGTAAATGAGTAACTAGTTAGGTCTTTCATCTTACCTGAATCGATCATGAGTTTTCCACATTCTATCAGTAGCTCATTCTGTTTTTTCCTACCTCTTTTCCTGCCTGGGTTCCTAGGAGCTAGTCCTAGTGTTGCCTTGATTGTTTTCACCCCTTCGTTGTCCTGACTATCATGGTTTCTTTTGACTCCTGAACCTTTTGCCTGAGTTCTCCATAGGAATAGTTGTTCCACTCTATTAAACTCCTCTTATGGTAGCAAATCCATTCATTTGGCGGTTCCTTGCTCCAGGAACTTTTCCATATCTAGATGCTCCCTATCGAGAATATCCTGCAATTCATGATCCTTTGTTCCCACCTCACTCGGGGTCATCTCTTGCTCCCTAACAAGTTCCATAGTGTTCGGCCGATCCTCCTTTTGTTGATTGTTTTCATGTGTGACCTCCATGCTCTCTTCCTTTTCCTCCTCTGCAGGGATGTCCTCTAGTGACTGGTTCGTTTTATCTTGCTCCTCTTCTTTGATACCTTCTACCTATTCTGACTTAACTGCTTTTCCTCGTATATTTTCTTTTGGTACTTTCTCCCTCCTTTACCTTTGTTCCCCACTTTGTTAAAGCTTTCAGTTTCTTTCCCTGAGGTAGCTTTAGTTTTTCTTTCCACTTTTTTTAAGGGGCAGTCTCTGAATATATGCCCATTTTCATGGCATTTGCGACATCTGAAAGGAACATGCTCATAGTCCATCACTTGTACCCATTTTTCATCAAAAACTTCTAGAATTATTTCATCCAGTAGAGCTCCAGAGAGGTCCAACTCTACGCATATACGGGCAAAGGAGGTATACTTTCCTCACATAGTGGCCTCCGAAAATTTTACAAAATGACATAGTTTATTTCCTACTACTTTTAATGATTCGAGTTGCCAATAATCCAGGGGTAAGGAATAGAGCCTTACCTGAACCGGGACTGAAGTGAATGTCTCACACTCCAGGACAAAATTCATCACTCGAGGCCGCATATAGAGGCCTGCAGCAGCATAGAAGTAAGGCCCTCCTTCAAACACCCTGTCTTTATCTTCTATGTTTGTAAAAATTACAATAAAGAAACCTTTGGATCCAAGGTGCAGATCTATATCTCCCTTGGGTTTCCAATTATTCTTTATCTATGCCTGTAAAGCCTTCTCCGTTGGCCATAACCCCATGAATTTACAAATGATTGCATAAGTCGCCATGTGTTCCCTATGCGCCTGTAGCGCTGGATCGCTTAACACTACTCGGGATGTGATGGTTTCCCTAGGCTTACAAGGTCTAGTCTGATTTCTGGTGTGAACCTTCTGATTTTCTCCTTTTGATCGCTTTTCTCTTCTAAATTCCTCCTGCACAGTGTCCTGCCCCTGTGAGCTTTTGTTTTCATGTTTCCCTCCTCCTAAAACTCCGTTGTCAACCTCCAGAGGTTTCTTAAATCGATTAGAAATTGCCTGACTGTAGGAGGGAGTGGAACTCCCTCCCTCTCGCCTCTCCATGGCGCCCAACATTGAACTTCTGTTGCAATCCCTAGCTTTGCGCAAACCCTAGCTCTCCCAGTTCTCAGATTGTTCCCACCCACCTACTCTCCCGATGCATTAGATTTTGTTAATCTTAAGGCTGTAGATTATTTAAAAAATTACTTTTCAAGATATTTTTAGTAATACATAGAGGGACACTAGTAAGAAATAATTAGTTGTCAAAAGTTGTGATGCCTATAATTAAAATGAAAAAGATGTTCAAAATCAATCCTCCTACAAAGTGTAAATTAATCCTTGAAAAGATTGTCTCCCTTCTTCATTGCCAACTAATTACTAGTAGGAAATTACATATATTCAAAATTAATAATAAATAATTGCATACAACAATGTATTAAAAATATTTATAAGAGGAAAATATATATTTATAGACATGAAAACAAATCAAAATATTCTTGAAGGAGATGTGATAATTGTTTGGAGAAACAAATAATGTAAAGATTTTATAAATTTGGTCACTCATTAAAAAAAATAAAAATATATATATTATTTCTTTACTTTGCAAAACAGACTGTAGAAAAAAAAATAAAAAATCATCAAAATATTCTTGAAGGAATAAATTATTTCAAACATTAGCAAAGAAACAAATTATTTCAAGAGTAATCTTGATGCAGTAAATTATTAAAACTACTCTTCAAGATATATTTTGTAATACTTGGAGGAACACTATTTAGAATTAATTAGTTGTCAAAAGTTGTGATACCTAAAATTAAATGAAATAGATGTGTAGCATCAATCCTCCTGCAAACTATTGACAAGATTGTCTCCTTTCTTCATCACCAACTAATTACTAATATTTCAAGAGTAATCTTGATGCAGTAAATTATTAAAACTACTCTTCAAGATATATTTTGTATTACTTTGAGGAACACTATTTAGAATTAATTAGTTGTCAAAAGGTTAAAATTAAATGAAATAGATGTGTAATATCAATCACCTACAAAGTATTGGCAAGATTGTCTCCTTTTTCATCACCAACTAATTACTAATAAATAATTACATACACATATAAAAATATAACACAACAATTGTAATATTCACAAACATTACCATCCAAATCCAAACACATAAACACACAAACCACTCAATGCATCCAAACACAAATGTATAAACCATTCAAGGCAAGCAATACAAACTAAATTAAAGAAGAGAATGATATGGTCATGCCAAGCAAAGAAAACCTAATGTGAATTTTGAATTTTATCTCAAACATATACATAATAATGATAATCTAAAAATGTGACATTGTTGCCCTCAACTGGAACCAACTTAGATCCATCTAACAATGGCTCTATCATGCATTGAGAGGGATCAGCTCCCTTGAGGTGTAAATCTCTCCTCAAGTTCTACCTAGCAAAAAGAAGGCTTTCACCACGAGGGATTTGAACTCTCTCGGCGCATGATAGATCCAGTGTTCGATGGATCTAAGCTGGTAAACTATAGATCACAAATGAATAAAATTTTATTTTCTAATATTAATTAATAAGATCAAGCAAAAATGGTTCAAGTTTTAGCAATGCATCCCAATAAGTGATAAATTTTAGTTTCCACAATGGTCCAAATTTTGTTTATTATGATTTAGAATTGAAGAAATGTCTCATTCTTGTGATTTAGAATTGAGGAACTATATAATTGTCATGAAACATTGCACTCTCCAACACGTTGATGAATTATGGGTAGGTTGAATCTATTCTCTTACCTTGTTATTGCCAAAAAGAAGTATTCCAATTTCCATTTTAAGAATCTAACCTTAAATTATTATTTTTGTTTTTTCTTTGTCTTTTACCACCTTTATAATGAAAATTTGTTTTAGGGTTCCATTAAATTATACCAATGTTAAGTTACATGTAACAAAAACTTAAGTCACATAAGTAGTAGATTCGGCTCCCGCTCCCACTATGCAACCTGCGAGATCCGCTTTTCGTGCGTTCTGAACTTGCGCGAGCACCCACTCTCTGCATGTCCCGATCCCTGCGGACTTGTCTGCCAGGGGTTTTGTTTCTTAGCTGCGGTCGGGCTGGCTGGATCGGCTGCCCTCCATGGAGGAGTTGACTCCTCCTTGGGGGGCTTCCTCCCCTCCTTTGCCTTTTGTCGCTGAGGCCTTCAGATCCTTGTTGGCCTCCCTGCCAAAGAAGAAATCAGTGGAAGCTGCGAAGTTCGTGAAAAGACTCGAATATATCCCCGAGATTTCCCTTCCACCTGAAGGTCCGATTCAAGTAGCCTTGTCCCTGGCAGATCGTGCCCTGGTCGGTCAGTTCACAGGATTATGGCCCTCTCCGAAATCAACTGAGAACTGGGTCGCAAGGAACTGGGCTCCGTTGATAAAAAAGAAGGTAACCTCTTACTTCCTCGGAAGAGGATATTTCTTGTTTGAATTCTCTGCAAAAGAAGACAAAGACCTCATTTTCAGGAATGGCCCCTACTTCATGGGACCCCAAGGTCTGTACCTAAATAAATGGACATCAGACTTCGATCCGGCGATGGATGTTCCTACAGCGGTCTTGGTATGGGTAAGACTCCCCAACCTCCCCGTCCACTGCTGGAACTGGGAATCCCTGAAGCATATTGGAAACTCTCTTGGGAAATTCATTGACAAAGCCAACAACAAGGATCAGTATGACTGTGCCAGGATTTGTGTGGAGGTAGATCTGGAGGTCGGTTTACCAGAAGCCGTCAAAATTGTTGTAGGTCCCTGGACCCACGTTCAGAAACTGGGCTACGAACAGCTGCCATTCAAATGCCAGAAGTGTCATGTCTACGGACACTTCGCCAGAGAATGCCCGTCCAAAGGGGAGGAAGAAAAAGGGAAAGAAGAAGGGTGGAATCAAGCAAAGCGCCCCAAAACTTCACACAAGAAGAATACAAATGCTAGCTTGAAAGTTCCTCAAGCGGGCCCGGCTCAGAAACCATCCATGGAACGACAAGGTAACAAATTGGAGATACTTGGATCTGAAATAGTGATCACGCGGGAGACAGAAACCCCTAAGGAGACCGCCCCATCCAAAGCCTCCCCCTCCAAGAGCGTACCAGAGAGATCCAAAGAGAAGTTATCAGAGGAAGAAGAGGAAACCCAAGAGTCCAAGGAATCAGAGGAAGAAGGGGAAATAGGTGAATCCCAGTCTTCCCCCAGAAGATCTACAAGAGGACGCATGTCAGCAAAGGAGAAAAGAGAGCAAGAGACTTATAAAGACAAGCTCCAGGGCAACCAGCAAACTCTAGAGAAACTCCTAGCAAAAACCCCAAAGATGAAGAAGACCAAAACTCAGAGCTCCAAGGGAGCTCACCACAGCAAAAGTAAATAATGAAAATAGTCTCCTGGAACTGTAGGGAATGGGTACCAAAGCAAAGGAAGAAGCAATGAACAACCTTGTAATATTGGAAACCTCGGACATCCTTCTCATCCAGGAGACAAAATTGGAGGACTCAACCTTCCTCCAGGCTAGCAAAAATTTTTGGAAGAAAGAAGGAGCACTTGCAACCTCCGCCCGTGGAGCTTCGGGAGGACTTGGCTCACTCTGGAATCCCAATAAGTTCTTACTCATCTCTGAGTCCCTGAACACCCATTGGATTTTTTTTAAAATGCAGCACTTAGAATCTAAGGAAATTATTTGCCTATTCAATGTTTATGCTCCTAACAATGCAGGTGAGAAAAAACTATGTTGGGATTCTATAAAAAAAATTGCAGATCTAGAAAACTTGGAGAACACAATCATAGCCGGAGACCTTAACCTCACCCTCCACTCGTCAGAAAAAAGAGGAGGCAGCATCATCAGAGATCCGACAAGAGAATTAGTGGAAGACCACATGCAAGATTGGGACTTGATAGACATCAAGCCGAGTACGGGTAACTTCACCTGGTCAAATAAGAGAGTTGGTCCGGGATACATAGCGGCAAGTGGTTTAAAGCTCCTTCCTTCTCCTTGGTTTAGATGCTAAAATGAAAATTCTTCAAAGCAGCGTTTCAGACCACAAGCCCACCATCCTTGAGCTGTTGACCCCCAAGGATTTGGGGCCTATACCTTTCAGATTCAGCTCCCTGTGGATCAAAGAAAAAGATTTTATGGAAAATATCAGAGACTGTTGGAAAAAGCCAGTCAAGGGATCAGTGTTTTTTGTGTGGGAGGAAAAACTCAGAAGAGTTAAAAGCATGCTGAAAAATTGGGCCAAGACCCTGCCAAATCCTGCAGCGGAAAGGAAAACAATTCAAAGTGCGTTAGAAAGACAGCACCTACATATTGAAACAACAGAAATCACTAAGGATGAGTTGGAAAAGGAGGCCAAACTTCAGCAAAGCTTCCACAAGGCCTGTCTGGCAGAGGAAGAATACTAGAGGCTCAAGTCCAGGAGCCTCTGGCTCAAATCTGGAGACAGAAACTCCTCCTTTTTCCACAAACAAACCCAAGCCAGGAAAGGTTGCAACTCCATCAGCGAAATAAAAGAAGACAACCACGTTTTGAAGGATTTTACCAGCATAAAAAAGGCAGCTTCAGATCATTTTGAACAGCTGTATAGAGAAGAACCAGGAGCTGATTTAAACGCTGCCCTGTTGGACGCAATCCCTAACATGATCACCTCTAAAATGAATCAGACTCTTGAAACCAAAATCATGCAAAAGGAAGTTAAGGAAGCTCTCTTTGCAATGGATCCCGATAAAGCCCCGGGACCAGACGGTTTTACGCCCAGGTTTCTCCAGGCCTGTTGGCAAATTGTAGAGAAGGAATTCTACAAAATGATACAGAAATCTCAAGACTGCCAGAAGATCGGTGGTTGTACAAACTCAGCCTTTCTTGCCCTCATTCCCAAAGAGAAAGGAGCAAACTCTTTCAGTAGATTTCGCCCAATCTCCTTGTTAGCCTCCTATTGCAATAGGTGTTCATATTTCATGATTGACAGTTGAAAGTGCCAAATATGTCATCTTTTCATGCTGCAAGGTTCGATATTTCCGGAAAGAGGCCAAAGAAGAGGCCATGAAAGTGTGCCAGTCTAAATGCCACTGCTGTATTCCAATTTTGATGAAGTTATTCCATTTTTGAAGAATTTTTCAGTTAAAGGAAAGCCAAACAGCTTAATCTTGGCTTCCCTAGGTTTCAATTGCTTGTTTTAGAATATAGAGAATGAATATCTGTCCAAATTGTTTAATCTTGGCAGATCAGTAGCTAGGTAGAGAAATAAAGGAGCCCAACTGCTTAAACTGGGCCCTTGGAAGATATAAGGGTATGTTTAGATAGGAGGGCAGTCAAAAGAAAAAAGGATAATCAAGGTCTGCAAGTCCAAGTGCACCCATGCAAAAAGAAGAAAAAATGCTAGGTAAGTAGGTTGGGTAAGTAGTTTTGTGGTTGCAGAATCAAGCTATGTGATCCATTTCATGTTTTTAAGTGTTATATCTATTCAGATCACAATTATGAGGCACTTTTTCATTTGGAGGAGCTCAAGCGAGGCATGTCTAACTCCCCCTTCTTCTCACTCCCTAAATCACTCACTAACATCCCCTTGAGGACTTTGGGATCTGCCCAACCAGTCCTGTTACCACTTCATTTTTTGTAGAATACTAAGTCAAGCTTTGACTTTCTTCAGTGAAAAGAAGCCACATTTCTCGTGTAAAAATCATTTCTCCACAGTTCATTCACTTCCTATGCCTAAGTTTCAGTTCACAAACTTAGCCCCCTACACTTCACCTCACAAACTCATATTAACTTCTAAACATTATTATGTAAATCCCTATCTATTTCCCCTTCCCCTTACTAAAAGCACTAAATAGCTCCCCTATGTACATACTCCCATCCCCTGGCACTATAGCTCTATAATATTGTTTGGGGAAATGTTGAGTTCATTTGGGGCTTAGCATTAGCCTTCCGCATCCTAACCCTGGGATTAACTTAACATTTGGTTAAGGTTAATAACCTCTTTCCTCACCCCTCTACCCATAAACCTTAAATATTTTACCCTGCACGCTCACATTTTCGGGTTTGGTTTAAATATTTTGATTAAACTTTACCCCCGGCGCACAAACCATGTATAAAACCCACAAACCCAAAGTCTAAACCCCCGCAACATTGTATAAATATTCGAATATTCCAGCGGGCCCCGCGCACAAACCTGCCGCCAACTCCGTGCTCTGTCAGCCCTCCGGTCCACTCTCCCAGATCCGACGGCTCTCGGCGATTTTGGAGCCGCCCCGTCACTCGACAGTTAGCGTCCGATAGCCTGGCGGTTTTGTCGTCGTACAGAGGGACGCGTGTCCGCCCTTGATTGCATCAGAGCCCCTCTGACATTTACCACCCTCGTACAGAGGGTGGTCCGATGAAACCACAAACTGCCTTTTGTCTCTCCTCCCCTGACAACAGCACCAGGTCAGTGCCACGTCACCTCTGCGTCGACCCCCCACTGCTATGTGTCACTGCCACTACATCACCCTGCCGTACTGCCACGTCACCCTACTGACGTCACCCTGCCACGTCACTGTCGTACTAGGACCCACTGCTGACGTCATCACCGAAAAAAGGCGCGAAGGGCGAAATCGCAGCGAAGGATGCCCAGAATGAAAAACTGAGGCAGTTTTTGATCTAAGAAAAAATGGTCAAAATGGAAAGCTGCCTGTGGCTAGGCTACCAACAGGCCCGAAAATGCGCAGTTTGACAGGATTTCTTCATGAAGGTTCAGAAAAGGGGCGATTTGACAAATTCAAGAGTATCAGAGGAAAGACGAAGCCCAGATTAAATTAAAAGAGTATCAGTGAAGCGGCAAAGAGTATCAGATCGGCAATACCAAAGCAGGTGAACATTAAAGACCCCCAAAGCAAAGTCAAAGAAAACGGTGAAGCCATCTAAGGCTCTCAGATCACAGTTAATGCACATCAAAGTCACTCGAGAGCAGGGGATCAAAGCCCAATGCACAGTTATGGCTAAATGAACAGCACAGAGCCAAAAGGACACCGTATTAACTCATTTCGATACCGCTGCCTCCAGCGCAACTCAAAGATATTTTCCTGCATTAAATTCAGGACAAAAATTAGGTTAAAGAAGTTATTTCCCTCATACCTGTTTTAGGTCTGCTGTAATAGATATTTTAGATATTTTCTTATATAAACCACCCTAATTCATTGTTTAAAGGGTTGATTGGTTGATATTCCTCATGCTGGACTTGCGCTGTATTTTTTAGAAGCTCTGTAATCAAAGACTGCTGGAATGTTTTGGATGAAAAAATGACTGTTGTGTTATTAATGGTTAAAGAGTGACTGTGGAATTCCTGTGCTACTACATGGCTCAATAAGTTTTTCTACCTCTGTTTACAGTTTTATTATGTTTATGCACAATTGTGTTACCATCTAAATAGCAAGAAAAAAGAATAGCTTAAAGTTTTGCTTAACTGCACCTTATGCTCAGTTCTTGTTATTTCTATATGTTTTCCTTAGAAATGGTTATGAATATGCATACTTAAATGATCATATTTTGCCTGTTTCTTTCATATATGACTGTTTTTTAGGAATTCTTTGCTGCTCCTAGACAAACTTTCATCCACCTTCCCTCTATGTTAGCTAATGAAAGATTCTTAGTTGCCTTTCATTTCTGACCTTCATTCCATCTTTATTCCAGCCTGATATTGTTCTATGTGTAGCTATCCTGCTCTATATTCCTCTTGTGACCAGGAAAACGCAACAGCAAGCCTTAATCCATGACTCCATGCCCAATGGTTTGAACTTCTCACACTATGCATCCCAACTCTGCTTGAAAACATCTCCTTCCCACCAAAATCAAAACAAAACCCTTGTACACCATAACTAGCCTAAAATCAACCCAAAACAAAGTTAAATCATAAAGAGAGAGCCCTCTCTGACTGCAGGTAGGCTAGGACCTGCAGCCCAAAGATTGGTTTGTGGTTACCTCGGCCGTATCCCTTAAGGAGCTTAGGGACAACCTGAGTGTTAACATAGTGGCGACTCCACTGGGGAAAATCTTCAGATAATTTCACAAATCAAGTTGCAAAGCTCCACTGGGGAAGAATCTGACCTTCAAAAGTTTCTTTCTAACCCATTTTTCTTAGAAAAATGCCCAAAAAAAAAACAAGTTAGAAGTTGGCTCCCAAAAGGAATTCACGTTATACAAGGTCAAATCCAAACCCAAATCCCCCAGCTGCTTTTGAAAATCCCAATATAATCCCAAGGAACCTCAAGAAGCTAGAGCTAAGAGAAGATTTTGCTGATTCTAGTCCTGAAACAGTCCAGCCAAGCTGTATTCCAACCCCTGTCAAAGTTTTATTTCGTTCAACCCCTACTTCCCTTGTTCATCATCCACCTCTCCAAGCACCTTTTCTGCACCTCCTTTCACTGCGCATACTCTCGTTACCACTGTTATTACCATTGTTCCAGTCGTTCCATTTATCCCTGCTGTTCCACTTATACCTGTTAATATGGCTAATAGATATGCACCGTTGCAGTTGCCAGCAAATCCAGGGGCTATGCCTCAGGATTATCAAACTAAAATCACATATTTTGATGGTACTGGTTCTTGCACAGCCCTGCAACATACCAAGAAGATGCAAGACTATTTTGAGAACTACGAGATAGATGATGACAGTGTAAGAATGAAGATTTTTGTCCAAAGTTTAACAGGAGATGTAAGGCCCTGGTTTAGAAGCCTTGCTGCAAATTCCATAGCTAACCCAGAGGCCCTTTACCAAACATTTCTTAACAGATGGGAGAAAAAGAAAGATCCCTTGCACATATTATCTGAATACGACACCATCAAAAGAGGCCCTCAAGAGGCTGTCTTAGACTATTGTGCAAGATTTAACAATGTTTATAATGCAATACCACAGAACCTCAGACCTCCACCTGATCTTGCTTTGTATAAATTCCCCGATGGTTTTGATACTGATATGGCTTATCAATTAAGGGAAAGAGCCCCTCAAAGCCTCGTAGACATGCAAAATGTTGCTGTTAGCGTGGAGGCAAACCTAATTTCCAAAAGAAACAAAGCTAGAACTGAGAGAAGAACCACCTTTAAGGAAGAAACCTCAGCCTTAGACCAAAAGCTGGATGCTATTATCAGTGGCATGCATAGGCTGGGAGATAGAGTGGAAAGCGTTGAAAGGAAGTCTACATGGGAAGGACAACAGCCCAATACCATAAGGAACCCAAATTTCAGGAAAACTCAGAACACAAACGCTGGTAGGTCTAGCCCAGACCAGGATATAAGGCCTCCTTTCCAAGAAAACTATACAGAAGCATCCACATCTAGTGAGCAGACAGAAGACACTCATATGAACTTGATGGATTTGAAGGGTGAGCAACAAATTTTTCTAACCCAACAGGACCAAGATGAGCATGACTTTAATCAATTTCAGACTTAGTCTGGTGAGTCTTTTGACTTTAAACAAGGTTATGATTCAGCTGTGTATGAGGTCCACAAACAGTATAAACTGAGAACTAGAACAATTGATGTGCCCGAGGCCATCAAACAGAAGGAATCAAAGCAGCCTAAGAAGATCAAAGAAAAGGCTGCCCTCATAGAAACTGCTGATAAAACAGTCCCAAATCCAAAAGAAGTGACCATAGAGGATATCACAGATGTTCAGCCCTCTGAGAATCAGCCTTTTGTATCTTTTCCCTCAAAGGAAAACATAAACAGCACTCCTGAAAGCCTTTCCAAATCAGAAATAGTTCAAGAAATCAATGAAGAACAAGAGCAAATCGCTGATACTCCCATGGAAAAAGGGAAGCCTGCCTATCACAACACTAAAACCCAATCAGAGAAAACATTTGATTTAGAGGCAGAAATAGGTAAACTTAAGATATCCATCCCTCTATCTGAACTTGCTAAGCATGATGTATATAGACAGCAAATCAAAAGATCGCTGCAAATCCCCGAGAACAAGGATGATGTGAATGTTCTTGATGATCAGCCTGAGCTGTTGTTCGGTCCAGAAGTTAATGGAAAATCAACATATGGATCTGTTCTGCCCTTTTATGTAAGCCTGCACATACATGATAAAGTCTTGCACAATGCTATGTTTGATTCAGGAGCATCGCACAATCTTATGCCCAAAGCAGTTATGGAGAAGCTAAACCTTGAAGTCACAAGACCCTACAAAGATCTATTCTCCTTTGACTCAAGTCAGGTCAAGTGTTTAGGCTTAATCAAGGACTTATGTGTCTCCTTAGTCCAATACCCAAACAAGACAATCCTCATGGATGTGGTGGTTGCTGACATTCCACCAAAGTATGGCATGCTAGTATCAAGATATTGGGGAGCAAAACTCCAAGTTTCTCTCCAATTAGACCTCTCTTATGCCACTATATCTGTCTTTGGACAACCAAAGAGACTATATATAGAAACACTCATGAAATATATGGTAAGTAGTGAGGATAAGCCACAAAACTTCCAAATCTATGCAATCCATTCTCATATGGATTCCTTCATATTGATCAATGATGATAGCTGCCCACCCACTGATGAGAAGCCTTTGCTTTCGAACAAGAAACATGCATCAATGAAGAATCGGTTACCCATACTTATGAAACTGTCAAAACGACCAATGCAACCAGCATACTAGAAGAACCTCCCCAAACAGAAATTTCAAACCTGCCCAAACCTGAAATGGCTGAAACTCTTAATACTAACCACAAGCAAGAAATCACATGGTATTTAGAGTTTGATGGCTCTGTTAACAAGTTAGGAGCAGGGGTAGGTGTATGGATTCACAATACACATAACAGTCATGCAGAGGGTCATGCTTACAAACTAAACTTCAAATGCACCAACAACATGGCAGAATATGAGGCTCTCCTTTTAGGCCTTAAACTGCTCAAAACTCTAGGAGCTGCAAAAGTTTCCATTCTAGGTGACTCCGACCTCATCATCCAACAAATAAAAGGCAACTTTGTCACAAATGACAATAGGCTGAGAGCCTATAGGTCTGCTGCTACAGAAATACTCAATTCCTTCACTGAAACCAAGCTTGCCAAAATTTCTAGAAGCCATAACATACATGCTCATAGTCTAGCTACTTTTGCTAGCACTTGCAAGCTGCCCTTTGAGCCTAATCACCACTTTACTGCTGAGATAAAGCACAGGCCTGCTATCCCTAACAATATCAAAGATTGGCAAGTGTTTGAAGACGATGCTCAAATCAACAATTTTCTTACCTTACATCATGATTTTTCAGGGCTAAACATTGACATAGATGCCATGGATTATTCCTTACAGCGAACAAATGAAAATCAGTAGGCTGTAACAACTGTAACAACCAAACAAATGCTAAACCCAACTGTTTTTGACAAAGCAAACATACAAGAGCTGAAACAGATGCATTTCGAGGAAATAGCCAAAGCAGAGGCCGAGATCATTGATTTAAAGAACAACTTTCTGCCCGCTGGCCTCACTCCATTAGAAGACATGTTTGATGCTAATGATGTCCCCAAAAAACCTAAGATGCAGCCCTTAAACGCTGCCATAGAAGAATACAACATTGGGACAGCAAAGAAGCCCAAAATGATTAAATTGTCCAAAAATATGCCACCTGATCAAAAACCAAAGTATGTGGACCTGTTCAAAGAGTTCCAAGATGTATTTGCATGGAGTTATGAGGACTTGAAGTCCTATGACACCTCAGTTATTCAACATACCATCCCTATAAAACCAAATCAAAAGCCCTTCAAGCAGAAACTAAGGAGAATCAATCATGTGCTTCTCCCTTTGATTGAAAAGGAAGTGAAAAGAATGTTTGAAGCAGGTATCATAGCACCCATTAGATTTTCAGAATGGGTATCAAATCTTGTTCCCACAAGAAAGAAAACAGGTGAGATTAGACTTTGTGTAGATTTGAGAAACTTAAGCCAAGTCTCCCTTAAAGACCATTACCCCTTACCAAAAATGGACCACATCCTACAAAGAGTAGTGGGTTCATCTAGAATCTCTTTGCTAGATGGCTTTTCAGGTTTCAATCAAATACTTGTTCACCCAGATGACCAAGACAAGACAACCTTTACAACACCGTGGGGAACATTTAAATATGTGAAGATGCCTTTCGGACTTCAAAACGCTGGTGCTACCTTTCAAAGGGCAATGGAAATGGACATTGCCTTCGCCAAAGAAATCCATGATTTCCTGGTTATCTATCTTGATGACCTTACTCCTTTCTCCAAATCTGATCAAGAGCACCTAAAACATTTGAGACAAGTGTTCCTAACATGTAGGAAATATGGTATTTCCTTGAACCCCAAGAAGTATTTATTTGGCCTTGAAGAAGGAAAATTACTAGGTCATATCATTTCAAAAGATGGCATTAGGATTGATCTGGAAAGAATTCAAGCCATCCTTCAAATCCCATATCCAAGAAACATAAAAGAGTTGCAAGCATTCCCTGGAAAGATAAATTTCCTAAGGAGATTTATCCCAAATCTAGCCGAGCTGATAAGACTGTTAAGCAACATGTTAAAGAAGGATGCCAAGGTAAAATGGTCTCTTGAAACCAAGCAAGCCTTTGAGAGTATCAAAGCTGCCTTAACCCAAGCCCCTGTCCTCACAAGCCCTCAATTTGATAAGGATTTCATCATTTTTTCATTTGCCTCCGAACACACCGTTGTTGTTGTCCTTTTGCAAAAGGATGACCAAGGAAATGAAAAGCCAATTGCTTTTTTCAGCCGAGCCCTTAGGGATGCCCCTTTAAAGTACCAAATCATGGAGAAGTAGGCCTATGCCCTTGTTAAAGCAATCAAAGACTTCAGAATCTATATTTTATACTCACATGTGATTGCTTATGTGCCAAATGTTGTTGTAAAAGACATATTAACCCAAGAGGGGTTAGAAGGCAAAAGAGGCAAGTGGATTGCTAGCATCCTTGAGTATGACATTGAAATAAAACCAACCAAGCTGATAAAGGGACAAGGTTTAGCCAAACTGATGTCCGAAACAAACTTTCAAGCCTTAGACATTAACCAGCTGGACAATGAACAGGAGCTGGCGACTCCACAGATCAGTGAAACCTTTTTGCAATCCCCATGGTATGCTGATATATGCTTTGTATTGTTAAACCTGTTTGCTCCCCCAGGATTGTCCAGGACCAAAAAAAGATTTTTAAAAATGAAGGCTTCAAAGTTTTGTGTCGTAGATGGTGCATTATTTTGGAAAAATCATGAAGGCGTATTGCTTAATTGTTTAACCATGAATGAAACTAACAATGTCATGAAAGAATTCCATGCAGGGGACTGTGGAGGACATCTATATTGGAAGTCCACTGCTGGTAAAATTTTAAGGGCTGGTTTCTATTGGCCCTCTCTGTTTGTAGATGTAAAGAAGTTTGCTATCTCATGTCACAAATGCCAAATCTTTGAGGGCAAAAGAAAGCTGTTACCTTTGCCTCTTAAGCCCATCTCAACCGAGAAGCCTTTTCAACAATGGGGTCTTGACTTCATTGGAGAAATCCATCCCTCTTCCTCAGGCCAGCACAAATGGATTTTAACAGCCACAGACTATTTCACCAAGTGGATTGAGGCCATCCCATGTAGGCAAGCTAATGACACCACCATTATCCAATTCCTTGAATGCAACATCCTTTCTAGATTTGGCTGCCCTGAGAAGATCATCACCAACAACGCTGCTGCCTTCAAATCCGAAAAGATGATCAATTTTTGCGATAAATTTCATATCACCTTAGGCCACTCCACAGCCTATTACCCTCAAGGTAATGGCTTGGCCGAATCATCCAACAAAAGCCTGATTAACATCATTAAGAAAGTGTTGGAGGAAAACAAGAAGAACTGGCACAAAAAGCTGATAAATGCCCTGTGGGCAGACAGACTCTCAGACAAGAGATCCATTGGGATGAGCCCTTATGAGCTAGTATATGGTATGGAGGCCAGATTTCCCTCATCCTTGGGCATCCCTGTTATCAAGCTGTTAAAGGAAATTCAAGCTGAGCCAAATGATATACAAAGGAGGATAAATCAAACAATTCCTTTGTAGCAAACAAGAGAGCAGGTCTATGACAGAGCTCAAATTTTTCAAGAGAAGCTCAAAAGGATGTTTGATAAAAGAACAAAGGCTGAAGATTTCTGTGTTGGCAACAAAGTTCTAAGGTGGGACTCACGAAGGGAAGACAAGGGAAAGCATGCAAAATTCGATTTCCTTTGGAAAGGGCCTTTTGTTATCTCTATTGTTCAGGGCAATAACACATATTTCCTCAAATCTACAGATGGCAGCACAGCTGAAGAAGGCCCTGTTAATGGCCGAATGTTAAAGCATTATCATGATCCCTTTTGTTGAATATAACACAGCTCTGTATATATCCCTTTGTATATTGATATTTGTGTATTATCAGCACTTTTATTTTTGGTACAGCAGGCAGAATATTAGAACAACGCAGCAAAGTTCTTTAAAGGCAGGTTCTCAGGCAGAGGTGCATGTAATGATAGAGCACGCAGAAGAAAGCAGGCGGTGCTGCTATTGTATAAAAATTAAATTTATGAGAATGATGTGTTCAGGTTTCAAAGTTTCAAACATTTGACAGCCAGCACAAGGGAAGTTTCAGTCTACAACAACAATAGAAGATCAAGGTAGTCTGACCTGCTGTTCTTGGCTTTTCACAAGGAAAAGCCATCCCCAAGTGGAGCCACTGTTAGCCTCCTATTGCAATAGGTGTTCATATTTCATGATTGACAGTTGAAAGTGCCAAATATGTCATCTTTTCATGCTGCAAGGTTCCATATTTCCATAAAGAGGCCAAAGAAGAGGCCATGAAAGTGTGCCAGTCTAAATGCCACTGCTGTATTCCAATTTTGATGAAGTTATTCCATTTTTGAAGAATTTTTCAGTTAAAGGAAAGCCAAACAGCTTAATCTTGGCTTCCCTAGGTTTCAATTGCTTGTTTTAGAATATAGAGAATGAATATCTGTCCAAACCGTTTAACCTTAGCAGATCAGTAGCTAGGTAGAGAAATAAAGGAGCCCAACTACTTAAACTGGGCCCTTGGAAGATATAAGGGTACGTTTAGATAGGAGGGCAGTCAAAAGAAAAAAGGATAATCAGGGTCTGCAAGTCCAAGTGCACCCATGCAAAAAGAAGAAAAAATGCTAGGTAAGTAGGCTGGGTAAGTAGTTTTGTGGTTGCAGAATCAAGCTATGTGATCCATTTCATGTTTTTAAGTGTTATATCTATTCAGATCACAATTATGAGGCACTTTTTCATTTGGAGGAGCTCAAGCGAGGCATGTCTAACTCCCCCTTCTTCTCACTCCCTAAATCACTCACTAACATCCCCTTGAGGACTTTGGGATCTGCCCAACCAGTCTTGTTACCACTTCATTTTTTGTAGAATACTAAGTCAAGCTTTGACTTTCTTCAGTGAAAAGAAGCCACATTTCTTGTGTAAAAATCATTTCTCCACAGTCCATTCACTTCCTATGCCTAAGTTTCAGTTCACAAACTTAGCCCCCTACACTTCACCTCACAAACTCATATTAACTTCTAAACATTATTATGTAAATCCCTATCTATTTCCCCTTCCCCTTACTAAAAGCACTAAATAGCTCCCCTATGTACATACTCCCATCCCCTCGCACTATAGCCCTATAATATCTGTTTGGGGAAATGTTGAGTTCATTTGGGGCTTAGCATTAGCCTTCCGCGTCCTAACCCTGGGATTAACTTAACATTTGGTTAAGGTTAATAACCTCTTTCCTCACCCCTCTACCCATAAACCTTAAATATTTTACACTGCGTGCTCACATTTTCGAGTTTGGCTTAAATATTTTGATTAAACTTTACCCCCGGCGCACAAACCATGTATAAAACCGACAAACCCAAAGTCTAAACACCCACAGCATTGTATAAATATTCGAATATTCCAGCAGGCCCCACGCACAAACCTGCCGCCAGCTCTCCGCTCCATCAACCCTCTGATCCGCTCTCCCAAATCCGACGACTCTCGGTGATTTCAGAGCCGCCCCGTCACTTGACAGTTAGCGTCCAATAGCCTGGCGGTTTTGTCGTCGTACAAAGGGACGCATGTCCGCCCTTGATTGCATCGAAGCCCCTCTGACATTTACCACCCTCATACAGAGGGTGGTCCAATGAAACCACAAACCGCCTTCTGTCTCTCCTCCCCTGACGACAGCACCAGGTCAGCGCCACGTCACCTCTGCGTTGACCCCCCACTGCTACGTGTCACTGCCACTACATCACCCTGCCGTACTGCCACGTCACTACCGTACCAGGACCCACTGCTGGCGTCATGCTTATGTCATGCTGACGTCATCACCGAAAAAAGGTGCGAAGGGTGAAATCGCAGCGAAGGATGCCCAGAATGAAAAACTGAGGCAGTTTTTGATCTAAGAAAAAATGGTCAAAATGGAAAGCTGCATGTGGCTAGGCTACCAGCAGGCCCGAAAATGCACAGTTTGACAGGATTTCTTCATGAAGGTTCAGAAAAGGGGCGATTTGACAAATTCAAGAGTATCAGAGGAAAGACGAAGCCCAGATTAAATTAAAAGAGTATCAGTGAAGCGACAAAGAGTATCAGATCGACAATACCAAAGCAGGTGAACATTAAAGACCCCCAAAGCAAAGTCAAAGAAAACGGTGAAGCCATCTAAGGCTCTCAGATCACAGTTAATGCACATCAAAGTCACTCGAGAGCAGGGGATCAAAGCCCAATGCATAGTTATGGCTAAATGAACAGCACAGAGCCAAAAGGACACCGTATTAACTCATTTCGATACCGTTGCCTCCAGCGCAGCTCAAAGATATTTTCCTGCATTAAATTCAGGACAAAAATTAGGTTAAAGAAGTTATTTCCCTCATACCTGTTTTAGGTCTGCTGTAATAGATATTTTAGATATTTTCCCTATATAAACCACCCTAATTCATTGTTTAAAGGGTTGGTTGGTTGATAGTCCTCGTGCTGGACTTGCGCTGTATTTTTTAGAAGCTCTGTAATCAAAGACCGTTGGAATGTTTTGGATGAACAAATGACTATTGCGTTGTTAATGGTTAAAGAGTGACTGTGGAATTCCTGTGCTACTACATGGCTCAATAAGTTTTTCTACCTCTGTTTACAGTTTTATTACGTTTATGCACAATTGTGTTACCATCTAAATAGCAAGAAAAAAGAATAGCTTAAAGTTTTGCTTAACTGCACCTTATACTCAGTTCTTGTTATTTCTATATGTTTTCCTCAGAAATGGTTATGAATATGCATACTTAAATGATCATATTTACCCTGTTTCTTTCATATATGACTGTTTTTTAGGAATTCTTTATTGCTCCTAGACAAACTTTCATCCACCTTCCCTCTATGTTAGCTAATGGAAGATTCTTAGTTGCCTTTCATTTCTGACCTTCATTCCATCTTTATTCCAGCCTGATATTGTTCTATGTGTAGCTATCCTACTCTATATTCCTCTTGTGACCAGGAAAACGCAACAGCAAGCCTTAATCCATGACTCCATGCCCAATGGTTTGAACTTCTCACACTATGCATCCCAACTCTGCTTGAAAACATCTCCTTCCCACCAAAATCAAAACAAAACCCTTGTACACCATAACTAGCCTAAAATCAACCCAAAACAAAGTTAAATCATAAAGAGAGAGCCCTCTCTGATTGCAGGTAGGCTAGGACCTGCAGCCCAAAGATTGGTTTGTGGTTACCTCAGCCGTATCCCTTAAGGAGCTTAGGGACAACCTGAGTGTTAACACTCCTTATGCAATATTGGGTACAAAGTTATAACTAAAGTGATAGCCAACAGGTTGAAAAGAATTCTCCCCAAAATCATCCTGGACAACCAAGGTGGATTTATCCATGGCAGGCAATTGGTGGAAAATTTCGTGCTGGTTCAAGAGGTGATTCATTCCAGTCTGCATCGAAAGGAAAAAGGTATGGTTATCAAACTAGATCTTTCAAATGCTTTTGATCGTGTTAGACATAGCTTTTTGTTTGATGTGTTGCAAAAAATGGGGTTCAGTCAAAGCTTCATTAAGTGGATTAGATCCTGCATCTCGGAGCCATGGATTGCCCGTTTGGTGAATGGAAGGGCAGCTGACTTCTTCAAAGCCACTAGAGGGCTGAGGCAGGGGTGCCCCCTTTCACCACTCCTATTTGTTCTTCATGCCTCTGTTCTCAGCTTTTATTTACAACGAAAACAACAAGAACAAGACATCGTTGGCATGTGCATAGCTAGAAGGGTCAAAAGTATCAACCACGCCCTCTTCGCAGATGACAATCTTCTGCTAGGGGCTGCAACTCCTCATTCAACGTCCAAATTCAAAGAAGTTCTGGTAGATTATTGTAAGGTCTCGGGCAATGTTCTAAATATCGCCAAATGCCACATCTACAGCAAGGACATTCTTGCCTCAATTGCAAGTTCCATTGCTCGTTGCCTAGGTTTCGCAATCTCAACCTCTTGGTCCTCTTTCAAATATCTGGGAGTGCCCATCTTCCATTCAAGGGCATTGAGTAAAGACTGGTTGCCACAGTTAGACAAATTTAAATTAAAAATGCAGGCCTCGGGGTCCTCCTGGCTAAATATAGCTAGGAAATCAGTGCTCATAAAAGCAGTGCTCAGCAGCCTTCCATTATTTAAATTCTCGGTTCTATTGGCACCTGTGGGAATCATTAAAAAGATGGAGGAATTAATCAGAACTTTTTTCTGGAAAGGAGGCAAACAAAACGAGAAAAAAATTTCTCTAGTAAATTGGGATACAGTCACCAGACCATTTCAGGAGGGAGGTCTGAATTTTAAAGATCTCAGTGCCCAAAACATAGCCATGGGAGCCAAATTAATTTGGAAAATCATAGCTCCAAATCCTGGTTGGGTGCAAATGGCGTTGTGGAGGAAGTACTTCAGAGGACCGAGAACTAGATGTCTGGATCAGCCCAAGAACCAATTCAACTCTCCTTTCAGCAGGTTCATCAGCAGAACCAGTTCGTTGATAAGGAACCACGCATTCTGGATACCAGGCAATGGAAAACACATACATATTTGGAATGACAGCATCCTAAATAGACCCCCGTTGGCAGAATCAAAGAGCATGCCTGAATTGCAGCGCTGGATGTCAGAGGCCAGCATAAACTCATTGTGGGATCTTTCAACTTGGAAGGACAATGCGTGGTTGGGTTGGAAGTATCTCGCAGTTCCATCCAACCTACACCCTGACCTGAAAACACTAATCACGCAGTTGCATGGGCTAGCTCCAACTCAAGCAAGCAAGCATGACCTGAGAGGCTGGGGAATAAGTCGAACATGTTATTTTGTAGCCCAGGGCTATGTCAAATGCCTTGAGAGGCCCCACGTGCCTCCCAATCCTGCTCCCTGGATTGGTATTTGGATAATTCCTTCAATCCCCAAGGTAGATCACTTCTGTTGGCTCCTCTGCCACCAGAAAATTCTGACTGAAGACAGGCTTCAGAAAAGGGGCTTCTATGGGCCGTCTAGATGCTCTCTTTGTAAGGAAAATTCAGAATCTGCTCTCCACATCATGATTGAATGCAGATTCGCAGCCTCCATATGGCAGGAGCTTCTTGTCTCCTGGAAACATAAATTCACCTTCCCATCATCAGTCTCGGAACTGTTTGCGGGCTGGATGGCCAAATACCCAGGCTATTCTCCAAAAAATAAAACAGTTAGGTCAGCATGGAGTGCTCTACGAAAATTCATCATCTGGAAAATCTGGCTGGAAAGGAACCAAAGGATTTTTCGAAATAAGGAACAAGACTTCAGATTAGTGGCTAACGCAGCAAAATATCAGTTAGTTGAGTGGCTGGAAGATAAAGAGGACGACACAAATTTAAGTCAGCAGGACATAGAGCTGGGAACTGCTCTCAACTTCAAATTTCCAAAAGAAAACAACTCTCCTTCTCCTTGCAAAGATTGGCAAGTCAGAAAAAATGAAAACGAATTTCAAATTTGGATGTCCAATCAAACTCTTCCATCTCTTTTCTTCGGTGGGGCTGCTAAAGGGAACCCGGGTACTGCGGGAGCCGGAGGTATTATCGTAAATCTAGATGGAACAGTTGTGCATAGATTTTCTTGGGGATTAGGCCACTCCACAAGCATACAAGCTGAAGCGATGGCCCTCTTCCAAGGAATCAAATTCCTTAAAGAACTAGGCTACAAGGAGGCAAACGTCTTTGGAGACTCCCGGGTGATCATCCAAGCTTTGGCGAACAATTCCAACCCAGCGGACCTGCAACTTGCAAGGATAATTTCAAGGAGCAAAGGTATGACAAAGTCCATGAAGCTGAAGTACTTCCATGTTTTGAGAACGAACAACAAAGAAGCAGACAATGAGGCAAACAAGGCATCTCAGTTAGATGTCGGCTCCCTTCTCAGAGACAATGAAATTCTTTGGGACCCAATTCCCTAAAGTGCCATGTTTTTTTGCCTCCTTCTACAACAGTTTGTTTGTACCTTCCATCTCGGGAAATTAGCAGCAGAAGTACACTATGTTAAATGTAAAAAGAAGAGCCTGTTAAGAGTAGGTGGTATATCTCGCTGGCTGAAAAGCCACGCAGAAACCTACCCCTTATTTTGTAACCGAATTTGTGGTTCTTGGCCACCCAGTTAATGAGATCTCATAACTATTTCTGTAAAAGAAAAAAAAAAACTTAAGTCCATATTATGAGCCAAGGGTTTTATTAGGCAAGTGTATATTCATTTATTGGGTTCACTCAAGTCTGAAAAGAAATTGAATTAAACCATGTTTATTTATGGAATAATTTATTTAATATTTAAATAGACACAAATGATTTTAAAGTCAAGATAAGTTTGAGAAAGACTTCATTACCTAGCAAAGTTTAGAAACCCCTAAGCAAGTCAATCCTAAATAGAGTTCCCAA
Source organism: Pinus tabuliformis (assembly GCA_031772625.1). Classification (NCBI taxonomy): domain Eukaryota; kingdom Viridiplantae; phylum Streptophyta; class Pinopsida; order Pinales; family Pinaceae; genus Pinus; species Pinus tabuliformis. Next base: position 1,131,167,965 of record CM062805.1, on the reverse strand, counting down.
TTTAATATATTTTTTCATTTAGATAGGGCTATAAGTCACCCAATTAACCTATGATTATCTTCAAGTTTTCCAAATCCATCATACTTTAGAAGTTGTGGAAAAAAAAAAAACAAAAAAAAACAAAAAAACAAAACAAAACAAACAAACAAATCTTGGAGCCTAGGTATGAAATGGGTATAAGAGTACTCATATATCTCATCTCTAATGGAAAGTGTTAGCTTTAAGAATTTAGGGTGGGGCCAAGTAAGGTAGGGTCATGCTCACATTGCTTCTTGAGGGTAGGATTAAAGTAAAGTTCATTCTCATTTGAGCAGCAAAGTTACGTTCAAGGTTGGTGATTTTGGAGAGAAGTTTGTCATTATAATCTCATAATTTGATTTATGGTTGTCGGTATGGTCTTAGTTCAAGTTTGGGTAGGGTTCCCTATGATATTTTTGTTCATGAGAAAGAGGTTGTTGTTAAGAGTTATTTTTGTGGACTAACATCTTGTCTAAGGGAGGTAAAGGATTGGGAGATAGATCTTAAATCATGGTTAAGTACTTGTGATCCGAATTAGATCCTCAAACAATTCCATGATTGATAAGAATGAATGGCAGACTTCAAGAAATCTTATAGCTATCAGAAATAATCTCTGAATAATGGCAATTTGCAGCCAGCACGGAGCAACGAGGACCTTCGGTCAAAGCACGCTGACCGTTGGCCCATGGAGACCGCGCATGGCGTAAAAATGGCAATTGGGAAGCTCAGATCCGGAAATGGAGGCTGTTTCTGATACGCGATTCTCGAGAAGGAAAAGCCCCAAGCGCTCGGTCACAAGGGAAACCAAAAAACCGTGGAAAAGCGCTAAACCAACAAGGCGGGTCCCATGCTAAAAACCGACGGAATATCGGAGGCATTTCAGGCGGTAAGCGGGTTTGGCCGAGGACCCAGCGATTCCATACACTGAGTAACGCGTGTCCAGCGAGGAGAGATAGAAACCACTTACATCACAGACTAACAGTCGAGCAACTCAACCGCGCGATATAAGTGAAGATTGTAGGATCTAGGGGCTCCAGATCAACGACAAAGGTTCAACCTTATGGATGATCGGACCCGGGGGAGAAATAAACTATGGCGCATAAGATTTGAAGTCCGATTCGACCAATGAATCGATAGAAGGATCCGTTTCATAGGCATCTGGGGAAAAAACGATCGTTCAGGAAGAATTGACACTCAGTTCGCAAAGAGACAAGTGGCCACCTCTCTGCGAAGCGTTACACGGGGATGATGACACAGGGCAGAGGTAGGCAATCCAAAGAGCCAAGAAGTCGAAACGAACTGGCTTTAGAGCCACGAGTTGACAGGAAGCAGAACAGACAGTGAGGCAGAGTGGCAGTGAAGAAGCTGAAGGCCAAGAGACATAGAAAGAGAGGCAAAGTTGCAGAGGGCAGAGAATTTGGGCTGACCATTAGAGTAAGGGCAGCACCGAGCAGTCAGAGACCAATTGAGGTCGAAATTTGGTAAGGGGAGTCTGTGAACTCTAAGGACTTGGGAATTCCAAGTGCCATCCTACTGGTCATCCTCTATTAGGTGAGACTCAGATTGAGCTCCTTATTATAAGACTCTGCTTTAAAAACATAATAAAAAGGCCACCACTGAAGGCTAGACTAGGAGACATATCCCAAGAGGATTGGGTGAACTCCTTATTAAATTTTGTTGTGTTTATGTTTGCTTACTATGATCTCTTACTGTTTCAAGTGTCTGTGTATTTCGCAATCTTATCAATCCGTTGCACAAGATAACATAGACACACGCACTAGCACATGAGTTTGTAATACCTTCATTAATTTCTTGAGCTCACCTAGGGGTGATTTCAGATCAAGTGGTATCAGAGCAATAAGTTGTTAAGGTTAGACAAGCTTGTGCTGGATTTAGTTGTTGAATGCTAACTAGAACAAAGCTCAAATTAGGAGAAGGAGAGTTGGTCGAGACTAATCCTAAAATTGGAAGAGTCTATCCTCAGAAGAAAATGTCGAAGGAAGGTTCCTTAGGCCTAGACCCACAATTTATAGAGAGTTTCCTGGCCATGAGGTCCATGGTAGAGGAAATATATAGGGACTTTAGAAAACAAAAAGATGAGGAATCATCAGGCTCCAAACAAGATAAGGGGGAAGAAGAATCTCTCCTCCATGACCACTCCAAAGGAAAAGGGAAAGAAGAAAGCTTTCTCTTACCTCCTAATAGCCCTGAACATAAAAAAGAAGACATCTTTGATTAAACTGGATGTTAAATTTGATTTACCAATATATGATGGAGAGTTGAATGCAGAAAAGCTGGACAATTGGATCAGACAAATTGATGTTTATTGCAGAGTGTAGAGTATCGACTTAGACAAGAGCAAGATTCAGCTGGCCAGCCTATGCCTTGGGGGCACTGCCTTGGTTTGGTGGGAAGGCAGGACCCAAGCTGACATGAAGAGACATGGTAAGACTCTTTCTGTCTGGAGTGAATTTGTTTCTGCAATCAAAAAACAGTTCTATCCATTGGCCTACATGCAGCAAGCCATGATGAGCTGGCAAAATCTTCGCCAATTGAAAGGGCAAAGTGTACAAGGTTACACCCAAGAATTTAGGAAGAGAGCTTTGATTCTAGGAATCTCATTAGACTCACCTGAGACTCTGTTGAAGTACATCGGTGGTCTACACAGCTACATGAGGCAAACTATCCTCATGTTTAATCCCACTAGTATATATGAGGTATTTGTTCAAGCTATGCATCTAGAAGCTAGAGGAAAGAATGGGAACCTAGAGGTTGGAGAATCATCCAAGCCCGTTACAAGCAAGAATAAGGAGAAAAGAAAATAGAAATGGAAAGAGAGGAAGGCCAACACTGCACAGAAAAGCAAGTCTTCATGCACTTACTGTAAGAAGGATGGGCATGATGATGAGTATTGTTGGATTCTGCATCCGGAGTTGAGACCTAAGAAGTTCGAGGGCAAGAAGAAGAAGACTGCTGCAGCTATTCAGAAAGATTTGGGGTTGGACTTAGGAGATGTAACAACCATTGCAGCCACAAGTATAAAAGGTAAGAATTCTAAAACATCTACCAGTGATTATGCACAATCTACTATTGATGAAGAAAATGAGAAAAAAAGACATGAGCTTTTCCATATTCGAGTTATTTCCATATATCAAAAGATTGATACTTTGTTTGGTAGTGGCTCACAAGTAAATTTAATTTCTGAAGAAATTGTAAAGAAGTTGGGATTACTGACTACACCTCATAAGAAACCATACCCATTAGGTTGGTTAAGTGATAAAGCACAACTACAAGTGACTAGACAATGTAAACTCAAGTTTTCTTTTGGGTCAGCATTTGTAGATGAGGTTGAGTTAGATATAATTCCTTTGGATATATGTGGAATTGTTTTAGGAAGTCCTTACTTGTACGACAGAAAAGCTATTTTCTATAGAGCTGAGAACAAGTATCTACTCGTTAAAGATGGAATCGAATACTTTGTAAGATCTCATAAGCTCAAGAATAATTATACTCTCATAAACTCAGGGCAGATGAAACGAATTGTAAATTCATGCAAACAATTTTTACTAATGGTTGTAAAGGAAAAGAAACCTGATAAAACCAATGTATTTGAAGGCTGTGATGCTAAACAACAAGCTGGTTTAGAAAAATTTGTTTCAGAGTATGATATCTTGTTTCAAGAACCTAAAGGTCTGCCACCCAAAAAGGAAATAGTACATGATATTAATTTGCAGCAAGATGCTCCATTGCCTAACATTGGGATGTACAGGTTGTCCGCTTTAGAGAATGCAGAAATCAAGAAGCACTGGAGAATGCAGAAATGAAGAATGTACAGGTTGTTTTGGTGAGAAAGAAAGATGGCTCGTGGAGAATGTGCATTGATTACCGAGCACTGAATAAAATAACAATAAAAAATCGTTATCCCCTTCCTTGCATAGACAACCTATTAGATCAGTTAAAGGAAGCTTTTTATTTTTCCAAGTTAGACTTGCATAGCGGATATCATCAGGTTAGAGTTGCAGAACAAGATGCATGGAAGACTGCTTTCGAAACAAAGCAGGGATTGTATGAGTGGCTAGTTATGCCTTTTGGCTTAACTAATGCTCCTGCTACTTTCATGAGAATAATGAATGATGTGCTCAAACCTTTTCTTGATGATTTTGTTATTGTATATCTGGATGACATTCTTATATTTAGCAAAACATGGAAAGAACATTTAAAGCATGTTAAACATACACTAGATGTTTTGAAAAGAGAAAAACTTTATGTTAAACTCTCAAAATGTGAATTTGGCAAAACATCTTTGAATTATTTGGGACATATAGTAGGGGGTGGTGAATTTAAGATAGATCCCTCTAAGGTGGCAGTCATTGTAAACTGGCTTAAACCCAAATCTGCTACAGAAGTTAGAAGCTTCTTAGGAGCAGCACAATATTGGAGAAAGTTCATTTCTAAATTTTCCTTAATTGCAGCTCCCTTACATACATTAATTGGATTGAACAAGGTGTTTCAGTGGGGAGGCAAACACTAGAAAGCCTTCGACATCTTGAAAGAAAAGATTAGTACAACACCAGTACTAGCACTGCTAGATCTTCAAAGACCGTTCGAGATCCAAACAGATGCCAGTGACTATGCCATGGGAGTAGTGTTGATATAGCGTGGTAAACCCATATGTTATCATTCTAAGACGCTTAACTCTGCAGTAGTTAACTATCCCACATATGATAAGGAATTGTATGCATTAGTACATAGTGTGAAAAAGTGGAAACATTACTTAATGGGAAAAGAAACAGTTATCCATACTGATCATCAACCACTTCAATATCTACACTCCCAAACTAAGTTGCAGCAATCAAGACACTACAGATGGATGGGGTTCCTATAATAGTTTCATTTAGTCATCAGATATAAAAAGGGCATACATAATAAAGTTGCAGATATGTTATCTAGACCCATTATAAATGCATCTACTATACTTAAGCATAATTCTGTATTGCATGAGAGCTACATTGAACAATATGCTCAAGATATAGACTTTAAAGATGTATATGCAACTTTAAGTCAAGGCAAACGAGTAGAAGAATTGGATTATCATATTAAGGACCAACTCTTGTATCATTGTGGGAAGCTATGCATTCCACAAACTGAAAGAGTAAAGATAATTCGAGAAGCACACACTTCTCTAATATCAGGTCACTTTGGGGTAAGCAAAACAGTTGCACAACTGCAAAGATTTTGTTATTGGCCAAAAATGAACGAGACAGTTTCTAGATATGTAAGAGGGTGTACTATGTGTGCTAAAAGCAAGCCCAACAATAGGAAACTAGGCTTGTACACTCCATTGCCAGTTCCTTCTCATCCTTGGGAAAGTGTTTCCATGGACTTTGTTGGAGGACTGCCTAAATCTAGGAAGGGTCATGATTATCTGTATGTTGTTGTGGATAGGTTCAGCAAAATGTGTATCTTGATACCCTGTAATAAACATATTACAGCTGAACAAACTG